>OX387207.1:19953933-20553933 GCA_947561695.1 Tyria jacobaeae | reverse complement strand
GCGCACAAAAACACGTCTATTGAACCCGAAAATCTGAAACTTCGATTCGTCACTCCAAAGAACTTTTTTCCATTGGTTTATTGTCCAGTTTTTATGTTCCTTTGCCCATTCTAGTCTGTTTTTCTTATGCCGAATTGTTAGTTTTGGTTTTTTAACTGCAACACAACCTCTTAGCCCCGCAGACAGTAGTCGTCTTTTAACTGTTGTTATTGACACGGGTGTTCCTCGCGTTTCATTCAGAGATGCGGTAATTTGTGGTGCAGTTAAGCGACGATTCCGTTTAGAAAGAACTCTGATGAAGTTATCCTCTTGACTTGTAGTGGATTTGGGCCTACCAGACCTTTTTCTATCTTCATTTTTGCCAGTTTCTTTTTTTCTAGCGAGGGTGTAGTGGACACCTTTACAAGAAATTCCGAGTTTTTTTGCGATTTGGCGTTCACTGTAGCCTTCCTCACGCAGAGTACAAATAGCGCTTCGCTGTTCAAGTGTGATTTGCTTGCGTTTTGCCATTTTCAATAAAAAAAGACGGTCAAGGAAGTAGTCGAAATCTTTTGAATACAGACGATGTTAATATCACAACCTTCGCGTTCTAATGCTCAAGTGTGACTAAATAAGGTCCAAAAAAGATAAAACTACAAAATATTTTCAATAAAACCGCATCAATGCATGAAAGAAAGTCCCCGGCGGATGAAGTAATAAAACACGTGTTTCGTCAAAATCCAGGAATTTGTTAAAACTCAAGGAATATGCACTAGTAATCCTTTTGTTTTGTGTTAAAAAATCACAAAAGGTCATAAAACTTTATTTTATTGCTATTATTTACCGCAGGGAGTCGGCAATCTTTTGTTTTGTTTGAAATCAGGTGTGCTTCCAAACTTTTGGACGGTAGTGTATGTATATATATACATACATACAAATAAATATTATTCTTAAATGTGGCCAGCGACAATGTATTACTTTATACAGGAAGACGAAATATGACATACAGACAACTAGCGATAGGTAAAGTGGTGGTTTGTTACGACGTCTTATTGAAACAAAAACAATAGCGATAAACGAATATACCATAGTATTTAGACTTGACATTTCAGAATCTTTGAGTGTGGCCTATTTTTTATGCGTAATCGTACTAATTGTGACTATAACTAGAAGAACAATATTAAAGGTACCAGTTATTAATTAATTGTTTTCTCATAGACAGCACAAATTATAAAAAATAATGCTAATTATGTACCCAACTGAATTTGAAATTGTATATGTATAAAACCAAATTTGAAAGTTAAGCCAGGCATTAACAGTTATTATTAGCATACTTGTTTCATTTTTTGTTCAACAGACCGTAAATGTGTGCATGATTATATTCTGGTAATCTTATATTCTTATCTCTTGAAATGTCTGCAGTGAGGACGATGCATCCTTAACTTAAATAACTGATAAATTTAATTTTTACTATACCAACGGAATTGCGCCCTTATGCCATATTATGAAATATGGCTATGGGTAGCTCCCACTGAATGAATAATGACCTGAATTTCACAAATTCTCAACTTTATGTATGATCATATATTGTATTTTTTGTTAAATAATAATTCCTTTTCTCTCTACAGAACAGTGTACACAATGGAGTATACCCTGGACATTTACAATCTCTCTACGTGCTGTGGACGCTACTTGTTGCTGCACACTTTGCGGGCTTCAACGTTCCATTCGGATTAGTACAAAAAGCATTAGTTATTTTACCGAGGTAAGTTTGCTCTAACTATGCTGAAAATCGTCTATGATAAACTACCTACAATTTTCGTTTCAACCTTTTTTTTTTGTATTTACAACAAGAGCAAGCCTGTATCTGTATGTGTATGTCTGATGTAAACGCGGGTCTGGATACCGGATATCGAGGCCATATGGCCGTACGGCTATGTGGGTAAATATCGTAAATAGTCTATATTGGATGTATGAAAATAGAAAAGATGAAAACTAGCTAATGACTTTTGATTTACAATACATGAGAGCATTGCAAGCTTAATTAGAAGTCTTTTCGACTCTCTTAACTCGATGTAATTAATCAACGCTACATTATTTAGGCAAACTGCCTACTTGAAGTTTGTTAAAACTGAGAGAACTCAAAAGACAATTCCGAAAAAGTCTTTCAGTAACGGTAGAACTATGTATAAAAACGGCCAAATTTTAACTTAGGAGACAGAGTCAGCTTGCAATGCGTTGCGTGCGTAATTGATTTAATAAATTACCTAATTAAAACAATAAGCAATTAGTCCGCGTATCGAGAAAATACCAATTTCATGTAATGATTTTTACTTTAAATCCTTGGGACAAACGTGACCTTTACATTTGGTTATTAAAGCTAATGCTACACAATAACAGGATTTCACGAATTTTGTCATAGCTCAAGCTGAAGCAGAGTAAACAGCAGAAAACATTTTTGAAAGCGAATAAATTCTTATAATGTAAGATTCGTTATTAATTGGAAAGTAAAATAAAAAATAGTTATACACTTTTTTAGGGTTCTGTTCCTCAAAATAATAAAAGCGATCCTTATTAGATCACTTCTCTTAAGTTTATCTTTAAAAAAACAGGAATAACTACGAGGACCGACTCCGAGAGAGACGATCTATTTACATACATCGTAGTTTGATTGCTTACTGAATCCTCATTGCGCTAGACAAACTCGTACTTATGCTTTTTTTTATGAAAAGTTACTGAAATAAGTGATAAGGTAGACTGTAATTAACGGTAGTATATATTTTCGCAAGTAGGTACAACTATACAAAAGCGGTGATCCCGATCGAGTCGGTAGAGTGAGTGTGTGTGTTATGGGCGGATGTCGTATTATAAGGAGTAGGAGACACGTGTTCGGCGGCGCTCGCTAGTTGCTCTAGGTTGTAGGTATAGGCTGATTTGTTTTAAGATGTTTTCAGTTTCTTAACTAGCACACTTGTTCTTCGACAAATAATTTCTCTGTGGTCTTTTCACTCTCATAGAGCTACACTTAGCTTCAAACTAATTATTCATTTTATTCAGTGTGATAATTATATTTAATGGAAATTTGTGTTCATATATCGTAATTTGGCAAGGCAAATGCTCACCATTCATAATATTTTTTCTTATATAAAATTGCAGGATAGGCATAAAACGGAGCTTTGATAAATATCATTGTCATAATTAATTATTTGTATTTGATTTATAGATGATTTTCCTCTCGATAGAAGTGACACAACACTGTCATTATTTAGAACAGGAAAACTGCAAATCATTAAAATGCTTGAAATTCATCCTGATTTGTACCAGTCAGCGGATTGATCTCGCTGTTATGTACCTCAAAAACAGTTGTAGATACCGTAAAAAGTAATACTTAAGATGAATATTGTAGGTAATTTTGTAATGCACAAGTTTCATTCGAACTCTCGAATTTGTCAAACAAATTAAGCGATAATTGCAAAAAAAATGGTTTTCGCCACTTTCGACCTTGAATATCTTGTGACGCTGACACTAGTTTACATGATTATATGAAGGTTTATGCCAAGTGCCAGCTTTTTTGCTTCCGTCCCGACATTTTTTGTCTTATTTAAATGGGTTATGCTATTAAATAAGTTTGTTTAATTTTAATTGTGGAGTGGAAACGTCTGGAATTAACACTCCGCTTTCATCGAGGCCTTTATGCATTATACATCTGATAATATGTTAATAACGCAATTTGGACATTGTAAAATAATCCATTAGTTCTTCACAGTATCCAAATAAAGATACACGATATAAGAATAAGCTTAACCGAGAAATACGCACCTAGTTTGGTTTCAAAATCATTTTTACAGTTGTGATACGTAAACTAGACACGTCGAAATAACATTATAATAATTAATAATTTGTATTCTTCGACATTTAGTTACTGTGTAACTTAATTTTGATTGAGTTAATATATTATGTGTATCTATGTATATGTACTCAATGACTTATTAGTTGAGTGTCCTCTAGCTAATTATAATGTATAATTAAATTCTGTAAAGTTAACTCGAAAACAAAAACAAAAAGCTTTTTAATAAATTCCATTATTCGCTACTTTATTATTCATAATAAGGTGACGATGACCTTGATGAATGAACTTAGTTTAAATGTACGTAAACGAAAAATCTAAATTAAACGCGTAATAAAAACTATGCACAAGGTTGGTACGCCGTCTAGACATGTATATCATTGCCGGTGTTGGCCATACCGGTAACAATATGCATGGCATAACGTGACCTGCATCTTGTTATCAGATTTGTAATATGTTTAGATTTTCTTTTCTTTTAAGTTACACACATTTACGTTACATTACTATATAAAAAAAATATGCCTGTATAATTTATTTGAAATTTTAAAATGTTTGAGTCGTTAAATTGAGCATCAAGTATACTAAAAATCAAGTCAAACATATTATAATTTTCTTAAAGTTGTCTCGAATTTATTAGAGGTCGGTTTAATTAATGTGTTTAGGCAAAGTAGTTTGTAGTAAGCAAATGTCTTTACCGGCCAGAAACCTGGAGCAAGTATACCACAAGTCGCGAATTAGGAGACAGGAATAAGACTGTAGTAGCTCTCAGAACTCAGAGTAAACCTTAAAATATATATATCCCTTTTCGAGCATGTCGTTTCGATAAATATCTAATAGACCAATACGATTTCAGTAACTCGACGATGTGGCAAGTTGTGGCCTGTCTATTGGCAGCTCTAACAATGTGGCTCAGCGTGATATTCCTCATGCGCTACCTTCTCAAACTACTATTAATGTACAAGGTAAGTCTAGCGTTACCTAATCGGTGAAATTTAAGGGGTCAAAAAATTTTGTAAACTAAAACACAAGAAACAAGTTTATAGTTACTTAAAAATAAACCATTATTTTATAAATTATAATATATATACAGTCGTGGTCAACTAATTAGGGACACTCTCTAGTTAATCCAAATTGTGAATTTATTTTTTATTTTCCAACGAGTCTAAACAATATTCCACATCTTTTACATGTAAGTATAATTAGTCATTTATGTGCCTAATTATACAAACAATAACAACTTCTTAAACATTAAACCTCTTTACAGTATAGCTGATAGATGATCACAATGCTATTTGTTCAAAGAATGCTGGCTGGCCATTTAATTAGGGACACTGAGATATTGCGTTCTAGTTTCAAAATCTGAATCTCAATTATTATTTTCTTTCTTCTCCTATTCTTTGTGGTAGTTTTGGCGGCAATCTAGATTTGTAATTTCAAGTTTTGAGAGTTATTTTGAAGAACAATGGGCAAAAATAAAAGTTGCGATGCAACACTACGAAAAATTATCATGAAATTTGTCGAGCGTGGTTGGTCATACCGAAGGATAGCAGGATATTTAAATTGTTCAAAAACTATGGTATGCAATGCAGTGCAACATTTCAGGCGCAATAACACAACTTTAAATGTGCCCAGAAAAAAAAGATCGAGAAAAACAACTCCGCAAGAAGATAGAATGATAACCAGGTTAGCTAAGAAAGATCCGTTTCTAGGCTCTATTTTAATTAAACATGAAGTGTTTGGGGCAGACGAAAGAGTCAGTGTATCAGCGAGGACAGTTCGACGACGTCTGGTAGAAGCAGGGTTGTTCGGAAGAGTGGCTCGCAAAGTACCGTTGTTAAAGAAAGAGCATAGAAATGCACGTTTGGCGTTTGCACGTAAATATGGACATTGGACCTACGACCAATGGCAACATGTATTATTCTCTGACGAGACCAAGGTTAATTTGATTTCTTCAGATGGAAGGCAATACGTACGGCGTCCTGTAAAAGCGGAAATGAATCCAAGATTCACAAAAAAGCAGGTGAAACATGGCGGAGGAAACATTAAAATGTGGGGATCATTTTCTGGACGTGGAGTGGGACCTGTGAGGAAAGTTCAGGGTAACTTAGACCAACATCAATACAAGGCAATATTAGAAGAAACTATGCTTCCCTATGCTGAGGAACATCTTCCTATTATATGGACTTTTCAGCATGATAACGACCCAAAACATACAGCCCGTTCAGTCAAGTCGTTTCTTAACAGACAGTCGGTATCAGTGCTAGATTGGCCAGCAAATAGCCCCGACCTCAACCCAATCGAGCACCTTTGGCACGAAATTAAGAAAAAAGTTGCCATTTATCATACCACAACTTTAGATGAACTTAATGAAGCTTTTTGTGAGGCATGGGCAAACATTCCTGTTGAAATATGTCAGAAACTGATATGAACATAACAGAATACTGATATATACACTACCGTCCAAAAGTTTGGAAGCACACCTGATTTCAAACAAAACAAAAGATTGCCGACTCCCTGCGGTAAATAATAGCAATAAAATAAAGTTTTATGACCTTTTGTGATTTTTTAACACAAAACAAAAGGATTACTAGTGCATATTCCTTGAGTTTTAACAAATTCCTGGATTTTGACGAAACACGTGTTTTATTACTTCATCCGCCGGGGACTTTCTTTCATGCATTGATGCGGTTTTATTGAAAATATTTTGTAGTTTTATCTTTTTTGGACCTTATTTAGTCACACTTGAGCATTAGAACGCGAAGGTTGTGATATTAACATCGTCTGTATTCAAAAGATTTCGACTACTTCCTTGACCGTCTTTTTTTATTGAAAATGGCAAAACGCAAGCAAATCACACTTGAACAGCGAAACGCTATTTGTACTCTGCGTGAGGAAGGCTACAGTGAACGCCAAATCGCAAAAAAACTCGGAATTTCTTGTAAAGGTGTCCACTACACCCTCGCTAGAAAAAAAGAAACTGGCAAAAATGAAGATAGAAAAAGGTCTGGTAGGCCCAAATCCACTACAAGTCAAGAGGATAACTTCATCAGAGTTCTTTCTAAACGGAATCGTCGCTTAACTGCACCACAAATTACCGCATCTCTGAATGAAACGCGAGGAACACCCGTGTCAATAACAACGGTTAAAAGACGACTACTGTCTGCGGGGCTAAGAGGTTGTGTTGCAGTTAAAAAACCAAAACTAACAATTCGGCATAAGAAAAACAGACTAGAATGGGCAAAGGAACATAAAAACTGGACAATAAACCAATGGAAAAAAGTTCTTTGGAGTGACGAATCGAAGTTTCAGATTTTCGGGTCCAATAGACGTGTTTTTGTGCGCCGATCTAAAGGAGAGAGAGCTTCAGAAGCTTGTACAGTGCCTACTATCAAACATGGTGGTGGTAATGTCATGGTTTGGAGGTGTTTCGGCAACAATAAACTCGGAAGTCTTGTGAGGATAACCGAAAAACTAAACAAGGAACGCTATTTGAAAATTCTTAAGGATTTCGCCATACCCAGTGGACTGAATCTTATTGGTCCTGGGTTCGTTTTTCAGCAAGATAACGACCCGAAACATTCGTCCAAACTGTGCCAGAACTTTTTAAGGAAGAAAAAAGATGTGAAAATCATGCAGTGGCCGTCTCAATCACCTGACCTTTCTCCCATTGAACTTGTTTGGGATGAACTAGATAGAAGGGTGAAAAATCAATCTCCTACGAGCTCAGAACATTTGTGGCAACTATTACAGAGCGAATGGAAGAAGTTAGATGAACAGTATTTTATGAAATTAATTAGTAGGATGCCTAGAATATGCGAGAAGGTAATTAAAGAGAGGGGTGGACACTTTGATGAAGCTAAATTTAATTTAATTTTTATATTACTTATTTAATTTCATTGTTGTAGAAGTGTGTTTTGTCTATTTTTTTAATTCTGTATCAATAAAAAAAATTTAAGATGGCTTACTTTTATTTTATTTGATTTTATCTTGTTGCTTCCAAACTTTTGGACGGTAGTGTACATATATATATATATATATACATACATATACATCATATATATATACATATACATCATATATATATATATATATATATATGTACATATACAGTCGTGGTCAACTAATTAAGGACATTCAAGATAGTGGACAGCAATAACCGGCTATGTACATATAAATATAAAACCCTGTTGATTTCTCAGTAACTATTATTTGCATAATTTGATCCGATTATTATACTATAAATGGCTGTAAATAAAAGATTAAATAAATATAAAAAAGTGTTTAATATCAAAGGTTAACCATGTATTCAATTTAAGGTACAATTCTGTAGCTGGACATTTAATTAAGAACAGTAAAGTAAAATGAAAAATAGAGTTAAACAGAACTAATAATCTGCAGTATTTTAATTTCTTTAACAACTTCATTTTATTACGGGTAAAATCAGTACCCAGTAGCAAAACCTTTGTTAGTAATTACCGCTTGACACCGATGTGGCATAGACATTATCAGTTTCTGACATATTTCAACAGGAATGTTTGCCCATGCCTCACAAAAAGCTTAATTAAGTTCATCTAAAGTTGTGGTACGATAAATGGCAACTTTTTTCTTAATTTCGTGCCAAAGGTGCTCGATTGGGTTGAGGTCGGGGCTATTTGCTGGCCAATCTAGCACTGATACCGACTGTCTGTTAAGAAACGACTTGACTGAACGGGCTGTATGTTTTGGGTCGTTATCATGCTGAAAAGTCCATATAATAGGAAGATGTTCCTCAGCATAGGGAAGCATAGTTTCTTCTAATATTGCCTTGTATTGATGTTGGTCTAAGTTACCCTGAACTTTCCTCACAGGTCCCACTCCACGTCCAGAAAATGATCCCCACATTTTAATGTTTCCTCCGCCATGTTTCACCTGCTTTTTTGTGAATCTTGGATTCATTTCCGCTTTTACAGGACGCCGTACGTATTGCCTTCCATCTGAAGAAATCAAATTAACCTTGGTCTCGTCAGAGAATAATACATGTTGCCATTGGTCGTAGGTCCAATGTCCATATTTACGTGCAAACGCCAAACGTGCATTTCTATGCTCTTTCTTTAACAACGGTACTTTGCGAGCCACTCTTCCGAACAACCCTGCTTCTACCAGACGTCGTCGAACTGTCCTCGCTGATACACTGACTCTTTCGTCTGCCCCAAACACTTCATGTTTAATTAAAATAGAGCCTAGAAACGGATCTTTCTTAGCTAACCTGGTTATCATTCTATCTTCTTGCGGAGTTGTTTTTCTCGATCTTTTTTTTCTGGGCACATTTAAAGTTGTGTTATTGCGCCTGAAATGTTGCACTGCATTGCATACCATAGTTTTTGAACAATTTAAATATCCTGCTATCCTTCGGTATGACCAACCACGCTCGACAAACTTCATGATAATTTTTCGTAGTGTTGCATCGCAACTTTTATTTTTGCCCATTGTTCTTCAAAATAACTCTCAAAACTTGAAATTACAAATCTAGATTGCCGCCAAAACTACCACAAAGAATAGGAGAAGAAAGAAAATAATAATTGAGATTCAGATTTTGAAACTAGAACGCAATATCTCAGTGTCCCTAATTAAATGGCCAGCCAGCATTCTTTGAACAAATAGCACTGTGATCATCTATCAGCTATACTGTAAAGAGGTTTAATGTTTAAGAAGTTGTTATTGTTTGTATAATTAGGCACATAAATGACTAATTATACTTACATGTAAAAGATGTGGAATATTGTTTAGACTCGTTGGAAAATAAAAAATAAATTCACAATTTGGATTAACTAGAGAGTGTCCCTAATTAGTTGACCACGACTGTATATATAGTCACTTATAAAAATAACTGTTATCTATGTTACTATCGTCAAATAAGGTTGGTTAAATATTTTAATACTCACTGCTTACAAATGTTATGATCATAGTAACATTGTAAGAAGCATAAGATTGTCTCCTCAAATGTATAACTATGTGTACAATAACTGTCTCCCACAATTAGTTGTTATTACGGATTTACTCGTATTAGAAGTGGATCAAAAACCCTACTTTAAAAAAATATCATTCACCCACAAATAGTGCTGATCATTTTGTGGATTACCCCTAACCATTAGTATATCATTGAATAGTTTTATGAACGTTGTGATAATCGAACATACTCTTGTGGACGAAAATAACGGTTTTCTCATTTTATAATTCGCAACTTAAACCTGAATTGTTGCCGCCATGAAGTATTGCTATATGGTAGCTCCCCGCCTCCCTCTATATGGCTTTGACAGGCAACCCTCCACGGTCTGTCTTACTTCATTAAGTGTGGTGTGTCCAATATTATATAAATTTAATAAAATACGCCTAACGCTTCTGGAAGGGAGGTTTAAAAATTTTTATTTTTGTAGGGTTGGATGTATGAATCCCGTTCGCCGGGGTCCAAAATATCTATGAAGTCTATGCTTTGGATTAGTGTGGTGAAAGTGCTCTCAGGCTGGAACAAGCCTAAGTTGTACAGTTTCCAAGGGTCACTGCCACGGCTTCCGCTACCTGCTGTCAAAGACACTATGAGACGAGTAAGTACTACACCTGTATTAATAAAAAACATATTTAAATTATTTTCTTTCGATTATTCAAATTTTAGAGTAAATTTTGATATACACCACTCGTGGCCAACAACGGCACCACAATCAGTTCTAACGATTTCAGTTGATTCATTTACATAATAAATAATGTGTGCCAATTAATTTATAGTACTGTGTTAATTACTAAATCGTGTCGATTATAAGTATACAATGATAATAGGGAGCATATCATGTGCTCATTTGTAATCTGCCATACAAATTATATCCGCGGTAGCTTGGGTTTGTTTTATTTTCTTATCATTATTATGTCTACATCTAGTTTTTAAACAACCAGCTTTTATCGCGCGTAAAAATAGATTTCAACAATCAGTTCAGGTATCCTGACAACAATTTATTGCCCTTGTTACTATCAGTCTTGATTTATCAACGAGCACCGCCAACATGCTGTATTGCTAACAAATAACAAGGCAGACAAGGGTTTTTTGATTAGGTTCACTATTCTTATTCCGTTCGCTATACAGTACCATGTAATCCGATCGGTGTCACAGGTGAAACCAGAATACCTAGACCCGCTAGCTTAGCAGACAGGTTAGGAAAAAACTTACTTCTTCAATTGTTAACGTATCTTGGTTTTAGTTTTAAACACAATAGTAGATACCTGATCGCTTGGAATCATAGTGCACTTGATAAAAGCAGATAAACAATGTAGAGAATCTAATTTTAAATATTCAGTGGTGGTTGGTTACACAATACATGTTAGTTACTGCATGTATGGACGTGACGTAATTTTATCTGTTTATTGTTGAATCTGTCATGGTGGATTACTTAATACTAAGCTCACTCAAAGTAAAAATAAATGCGTTTTTTATAATGTATGAATCCATTTTAATGTGACTAATATGTACATACTTACATTACATTCTTAGTAGTAATGTAGGTACAGTGGTTTACTTGCAGTTACTATACAGGATTCGTATGTTTCGGTAATATTCTTTGAACCCCTACTTAAAAGAACTTTTATGTAAAGTTTATATTTAAGAAAAAAGGTATGTAAAAACTTGCGAAGTTTTACATAAAAAGGTCGGTCTAATTTATGACGAATATCAGTTCTAAATAGGAAATAATGTTAATCGTCATAAAGCTAAGTCTTTTCTATTATTAGAATATTGTCTACACTAATATCACTTTTTTACTGGAGGGTACATATCGATTATGATTCAATAGTATCAATGTGTGATAAAAATCATATTTCGGTGATCGCTCACTGTCGGTCATTAATCTGGCTATTAATCATGAATCACTGTGATATGCGTAAATTTATAAAATGCCTCGTTTATGAAGCCATGCCTAAAGCTAGCCTTAAAACCCTATTTACGCACATGTCTTATCTATGTGATCTGTTATAATTTTTTTGAAGATGTTGATACCGTTGCGTTGAGACGAAAGTGAACGACATATTATATAATCTGATTTATTTTCAGTACTTATCTAGTGTTAGGCCCCTGCTGGACGACGAGAATTACAAGAGGGTGGAGGGCTTAGCTAAAGAGTTTGAAGAGACCATAGCTGTTAAACTACAGAGATATCTGATATTGAAATCATGGTAATTATATAAAATTTTGGTGGGAGAAGGCATTTTCATCTTTTAATAATATGCAATACTTATACTATACTCAAGGGTATTTTTTTAATAAATGTAAAATACGATATGAATAAGCCATTTAAAATAAAAAGAGTTGTGGTCTGTTGCAAAAGTTCTTTTTTAAATCGAGTAAAAGAATCGAGTAATAGAATCGATTAAAACTCTGTATTACTAACAGGTGGTCAAGCAATTACGTTTCGGATTGGTGGGAGGAATACGTGTACCTGCGCGGTCGCTCTCCTCTTATGGTTAACTCAAACTTCTATGGCACCGACGCCATTCTCCTGCGTCCTACGAATAATCAAGCTGCCCGTGCAGGTGTCATAATTCACCTGTGCCTCCAGTTCAGAAGACTTATTGACAGACAAGAACTCGAACCAGTAAGTTGTAGCTACTATCTCATCTCCTTTATTCCATTCTTAAAAGTAGAGCCCTTTTCTTAACTTACTCATGTATTTAAAAAAAAAGTATCAGACTGACGTAAATTGACCTATGTAATCCTAATAAATTATAATTAGCTATATTCTTTTTCCTCTAAATTAAAGTAAAGAAATATGTTTTCTTCGTGCTTTAATAGAACCTTCAGTAGAACCTTTTCGGAGAGTCACTAAATCTGTTTATCCTTTTCGAGACACTATTCATTTAATTGCCCTTATTTCTGCAGACAAATTACTACTGCTAGTATGACTGTCATTGAATAATTTACGGTGTTTGTCTAGAGCTGAGGCTAGAAGCTTGACATTTTGATCAAACCAGTCTTCGTTAATACGTCGGTGGTCAGTTAACATCAAACATCGCCATGTAGTTTCCAGATCACTATCAACGATTCGATCATTGTCTGCATGAGCATCGTGTACTTTAGGGAACGTCAGTCTATCATATTCATTAGAAACAGTTTTTGATCTGCAAAGGCCTGCGTGGGAGATGTAAACGTAACCTCAGTTTTGTTACAACAAATCTGTAGCCTGTCCAGCAATTAGCACCACGGATTATGCGGGTAATATGCCCTTTGGAGATACCGTGTAAGAGAGCCCCTGAACCTGATTGCAGATTCAGGGGCTCTCTTACACGTTTCAAGCTTACAGGTAGTTCCACTCAAAACCACCACTGCCACTTAAGTCATCTGGCCACTACGCAATGTTAATCGTTTCGGTGATTTGCGGGCTGATTAACTCAGTGTCGTTATTATAAGAAAATCTACTAATTACAACACTAGAGGAACTAGTTAAAGCCATTAAAAGTAACAAAAGAATAAAAAAACTGTTGGTTTTGACTCCATCGGCGGAGAACTGCTATTGTCTGACAAATGTTTGACCGTATGTGGAACGAAGAAAAGGTAGCCATGGATTTCAAGGTGGCATACAAGCTTTGTACAAGAATAAAGGTGACCGCTCAGACTGTAATAACTAGTGAGACATGTCGCTTGTCTCTGTAGCTGGGAAGGTGTTACTTGAGTCCTACTTTGGGTTCCATCCAAACGAGGACATGCCAAGTGATTTTTTCTATCCGCTAACTCGGAAAAAAGTCGAAAACAAGGTCAACCTTTATATTTATATATGCACTTTGTAGATTTGGAAAAAGCTTTATACCACGAGGCCCTCTGATCAATATCGGAAAAATTGGGATGCCCTAAAAAATTGTCCTAATGACAACTACACGATGAAATGACCTGTTGCGTAACTGATAACGGTGAACAGTCTCGAGTATTTGACGTTAGCAGCGGCCTCAATCAAGGCTACTTACTTGCTCCAACACTATTCGCCCTCATTTTTACTGTTGTAGGCAGCTTTAGACAATTGTTCTGCAGGCATTGAGACGATTTTGGACTGATGGAGGTATATTTAACGTGGCCAGACTCAAAGCAAGGACTAAAGTAGCAAACGATATACTTCCCTGAAATTATAAACGCTGATGATCTTTGCTTCGTAGTGACCATAATCACTGGCCCCGCAGCCGGTCAGTTAGCGCGCATACCCCGGATACCTATGATCCCTACCGATTTCCTAATACTCTTCAAACGTCTTCAATTTTCTATAAAAAACATCGTTCGCTTTAACAATTAATAAATCCCAAGGTCAAACTATCGACTTAGTAGGCATAGACTTACGAAAAGAGTGTTTTAATCATGGCCAACTGTATGTTGGCTTATCGCGAGTTGGAGCTCCCGAAAAACAATATATTTTATTACCCCATAATAATATAACATCAAATGTCATTTACAGAGAAGCTCTAAATTATTAAATATTAATCCTACTTATGGAATCACACCCGTGCGAAGCCGGGGCGGGCTGCTAGTCTTTTAATATGTGACTAGATAACTTTTACCTGCAAGAAAATATCAAATTTAATATGTGTAAATATCTCCTCGAAACAGTAATAACACGATGACACCAGCACAGCAAAAGGTGGCAATATACCAAGCGTGTTTAGTGAAGCACCCTACCCCCTATGAATTCAACCTACATCACAATAAATAATTTAGTAAACAACGAAGTAATAAGTTAATAAAATAAATAATTTAACTACGAAAGCCCACAATTGCACTGGTTGTTCATGCAAATGCGGTCATTGTATTGTATTGTACTAAAGACATCAAAGTATTGTACACATTGACTTTTTGAAATCCATGATTATCATCTCATGTGTTCTTTCTATCCTTCCCGGGATTGGAGAATAATGTTTGTATCTTTATCCATAGATCATGCTTCAAAATATGGTGCCGCTATGCTCATGGCAATACGAGCGGTTGTTCAATACGGTGCGTGTACCTGGAATCGAACGAGATAAGATCGTCCACTATCAAGACTCTACTCACATTACGGTATACCACAAAGGCCGGTATTTCAAAGTATTCGTGTATTCGAGAGGACGCATTTTGAAGCCAGCTGAAATTCAAGTGTAAGTATTTTAACTTCGGCCACTATCTTTTGGACTTCCCAACCTGTATCAACTGTCATGTTAATATAAATGAGTTCCTTTACGCATTGAAAACAAAATATGAAAGTATTCACTTCGTTGCGTGATCAAATAGTTAAGTAGAAAAAAAAAATTGCCAAAAGGGCTAATATTGGTGTTATTTAGTATTTTGCTATATTTAATCTCTAATAGCTAGTCAATTTTAGTAGTAATCATTCGTATCATATATGTGGTCTATTACCTACATTTACATTTGAGGTTTTTGTTTTAATCAATTTGATTATTTTCATTTTATACATTTTTATCATGACATAATTAGACAAAGTATTATGAACTCAAAGCAAGAAACTTGCATTGCTTGAGAGTTAGTAACTTGCTGCCTACATTTAAATATAAGAAATCGGGAAAAATGCATATAGTTTTGTCTGAAAAAGTAGGAGATACATAATAATAGAGACGCCTCGGCCTAACCCCCGTCAGGAAAATAAGTGAGAGTGTAAGTATGTATGTATATTTTGATAGAAAAAAAACTTCGAAAGGCTTTGAAAATATTTTTCTATCTCAATGAGTTATACAAACATACAACAACACGCGGTGGTAAAGGAAGTATGTACGTACATATATTGTGTAGTGCTAGCATTGAGCTAATCAGGTGAGATTGACGTTCCCTATTGAATTTCCGAGTTGTGTTCGGGAGCATTAAGTATGATAAACGCACGGTGTCCAATGTCACACTGTATCCAATCAATGCGACCTTTGAACGAGTCAGAGAGACATTACTAGGTTATCTTGATCACACTGCTAAATTGAATTACTAGCGTTCAGCATAAAGTTTCTTAATATTAAATTATTTAGAACTTTAATACTTAATTGTTGTGGTGCACCGTCCCAATGAAAGACGCTTTACGTTGTTTGTTTATATCAACTATAATATTAAGAGGTATACATAGAAACTAAAATGTTCAAGGCCCTTGGTCCTTTAAAGTGTAACTTGGCACTATATTTTTAGACGTATTTTTATGTTAGATAAGTATTAAGTATAGCTCTCTCAGATTTCATCTACTTCGACTAACGGTAAAACAAGTCAGGATTTTCCTGTATTTAAATTAAAATACAGACGCACTTTAATGACATTCTTATCTTTCCAATAATGTTTTTTTTAAGATTATAAACTTAAAACTGTTTCTTAGTAATAAAGTCATAGTATAACGTTGTAAAAGCCAACCATTTACAAGTACTTAAAGCGTTATGTATAATAAGTATGAACACACATACGTATGTATCTGGTCTAGTGTAGTCTGTAGCTAAACGGCTAAAGAATACGTTTAATGACTAGCCAGTCCTTCAACTGTTTGTCAATCAAGCTAATTGAGGTCGTTATACGATGCAAAACGTCAGTTCATCAGACAAAAATATTAAGTTTTGAAATATGGACAACCTCACTTCGGTTCCTTCATGCCACCTAATTATCGTATATTATCCGTCTCAACTGAAGGTCTTATTAATTGGACAAAGGATTTTCTATTACTATTACTATGTCAATTTCTTATGCCACATATTATGTTTAAAGTTAAAATCTTACTAATATTATCGTGATGAAGCCATTCTTAGGCACGTTTGGGCTGGCTCGACCGTTGCGATATCATGGCCTCACAAAAAACCGGTTTTGAATGCAACGCTTCGCCGAAATTAGTGAATTGACCGGGGGCCAAACTCCCCCTCTCTTTTTTTCCCCGCATTCCACACCCCTCATCACTCTCATAGGCGGGCAGCGCACTTACGACTCTTGAGTTGCAGGTCCATGAACGGTGGTTGTCACTTACCATCTGGTGACTAAATGTGAAGTTTGGATGGTTTTCAGTTAATAGTAAGTTGTTACATATATAAATAACCACTAGCTGTTTTTAAAATGAATTTTTAAACCGTACAATATTCCGAGATATCACTGATCAAAATATCTACCAGATCCCTTTAGCCGCTCTGGGCGTGATTGAGTAGCAAACATCCATCCAAACACTCACATTGTGCATAATTATGAGCTCCGTTAAATGTAGATGCTATACAAAAACCAAGACTTCGTAACAAGATTTAGACCTTAAAATACGATACATGTAGAAAGTAAAAAAATATTCCAGCAGTAATTGATGCACATACCCTAAACGAATTATATATTAAATATATGATAATGTGGTAGTCATTCATATAACATTTGATTTTATTTCGGTTTGCCCTTTATTGTTAAAAGGTTAACGTTACAACAATAGAGGGCAAAAGAGACCGGCTTGTTTTGGGTTCCATATTGAGTCAGGTTTACAATTCGAAGGCATGGCTATTTCATATTCTCATTAATTAGATATTTTTAGCTGATTTTCTTGTTGTTATTATCGTCTTAAGCTGACTTCGATTACGCGTAACAATCGTCAATTTGAAAGATGTATATGCTAACAAATTATTACGAAACTACTTGTTATTTTAAAAGTAATATATACACGATATTCAAATAATTAAATATGATTAGCAGCCGTGTGGTTCCAGGTAGAGTGAATAGGGGCACCCCCATCTCGTAGCGTGCGACAAAGGAATAGGAGTGTAATGTGAGTGTAAAAATATGACTAATGAAGGTTGGCAAATAGTGGGGGGGGGGGGGTTCGAAATGCCTCAGGCTACCATATAGGTGTGAGTGTGTGTATGTGTTGTAAAATAAACTATCTACTTAAGATGGACATGATTTATAGTCGATTATAGTTTCACTGGCAGATAGACTATATCTTAACCCGAATGCGCAAGAAGATGTGTTATATTTTTCAAGTGTTTGTGTGTGTATGTATTTTCTTTTTCTTAAAAAAAAGACAAATCCGCACTAGGATTAATTCCTGTGTCGCGGGGGACAACAAAACACTCGGCGCGGCAGGGTAGTGGTGAAGTGACCACTTAAACCGCTACGCCATCTGTGCAGTCAATATTATGTAAAGTATGATTGATGGTAAAGATACCACGCCTTCAAGTCTAGACGGCTTAATGAATTACGACATGTGAGGTGTCCTTTGAATCGACTTCAAAACGGAAGTGACAATAGGTATACGATTTCAAGGTAATGTTTGCGAAAAACAAATAAAGTTATTTAGTAAATTATTTTTGTGATAAGTAATTGCAGAAAGTATAATAAATGAACAGAGTCATTATAACACCGTTAATGTTCACATTGAGTAGTTCTTCTTTTTAACATCCATAAATGTGTCCACAAACTGAAGAAGTGTGAGTGGAAGAACATAAAGGCTGTAGACGTTTAAAAACGTACACATTTATAAGATTGTAGTAAAATATATGTAATCCACACAAATCACAGTTATCTCTATCATCTTCCACTTGACTATATTTAATAATGGTATGAAAAAAATATATCACGACATGCAACTACAATTTTTTGACATTTTTAATAAAGTTAAAAAAGAAAATCTTACAAGCTTGCTCTCGTATTATTGATTTTCTGGTAAATTAATTCTGTCATACATACAAGTTGCTCGTCTTTGTAGCCCTCAATTGGAAATATAAGCCTTCCGAGCCGCC
The DNA here is from genome assembly GCA_947561695.1 of Tyria jacobaeae. NCBI lineage: Eukaryota > Metazoa > Arthropoda > Insecta > Lepidoptera > Erebidae > Tyria > Tyria jacobaeae. The sequence goes on along the minus strand of OX387207.1, from coordinate 20,535,392 downwards.
CTTTCGCTACGATTTACTCTCTGTAATCCAAAGACAGTGTTGTGTGTTTTAATGAGGAGAGCTTCATTATATTAGTAATTTATGAGGAAATAGCAATTATACTACTTTTTGTTATCTACTCTTAGATGATAAAAAATACTTCCATGCCAACATGTAAATCGCATATTTTATGTTAAAAATTTAAACGTTTCCGATTTTGCAACTAACATTTACTACTCCTGGACGTGATATCTGTCACACCTTTTGTGACAGAGACATAAACTACATGATGAAATGTAAAATAAACTATTATCACGTAATGATTATGCTAAATGTTTTGGTGTAAACAACTATTAAAAATACTGAAATGCTATAAACTATGAAAATAAATTATAATTGGCCTTTTTACATTGTTATTCAACCTGTGCCTGTTAGTAGTTGTGAAAAATTGATTTATAGCAAAAATATACTGCATAGTTGCTGAAAATGTGACATATTTAAACGTATGAAATTGTTTTGCTTTGTGTATTTTCTGAATGAGTCCTTTGTAAATTTTTCGTAACAGTAAAGTGCAACTTGTTTGACTAAGATTACGCCATAAATAAGAAAGATTTTTTGACGGAACCCTAAAATTTTTGGTCGAATCCGCTTTTCAGGTCCTGCAAATCTTACAAAAAATTATAAACTTCCTGGCTTCGTGATTTCATTTCCCAATAATAATATTAGAAATTTAGCTATCATAAATATTATAGCTACTGACGAGAAAGATTTATTATTTTCCAAAATGTAGGTTAACAAAGAGAATGACCCATGTATATGAATATTGTCTGCTTTCATCAATATTGTAAGACGTGCCTTAAAAAGCGTCACAGTTTTTTATGTATTGTACATACATGCAATAATAGCATACATAAAATCACACACATATAAGCAGAGGAACCTAAAACGTCTACTTATTGCCAACGTTAACTTAATCCCGCTTATAGTGGACTTCCTACGACACTATGGCTTTACATTTGTTAAGAATACCTAATAGACTTATTGGACTAAAAATCTGGAACAGACGCTGAACATTTGCACTTATTTATCAATGATTAGAAAGAAGCTGATGGCTTTTGAACGGCTCAACAGATTTTTTGAATAATAGCTAAAGCACTTAAGCAAGTCATCGCAAACAAAATATACTAAATCGATATTTATTGCTGCACCAATTTAGGAGCTATGATGCTACAGAGAACAAGTTACTCATCTTTTTGAATACAATTAAAATATTTATGACTTCAAAAGCATAATATTTTTGTCACAGACAAATTCAACAAATCCTGGATGATAAATCGGAGCCTTTGTTCTACGAGGAGAGAGTGGGTGCCTTGACTGCAGGTGAACGAACACATTGGGCACATATTAGGCAGACTATGTTCAACCGTGGTCATAACCGAACTTCACTGCATTGCATCGAACGAGCAGCCTTCAACGTTTGCCTTGGTAAGATATAAATACAGTTTATATTCACACACACACACACACACACACTCAAAGAGACAGAGAGATAAAGAATTTACAATAATTCACATTTTTGCGAGCAATTGTGATTGTGTGTGTGTGTGGTTAAAGTTTCATGTTGTTTGATTTGAACATTTTTAATGTGTAGGAATTCCTGACAAATTCATTTTATACATTTTACGGCCCAATTCTGTAAGTAATAAAAGCTTATAAATATAAACTATTTAATATTAATATTACGCTACAACCCACACACTTCACCACTGTGCGCTTCTCTAGAAACTTTTTGCCACTCGCAACCAATCTGTGGTACGAATTATCGCCTACAATATTCCTGGACCGATACGACCTTCAAACTTTCAAGAAAAGAGCGTACTCCCACTTCAAAGGCCGGCAACGTATTTGCGACTATTGAATTTCAGGTGGTCTGTGGGCAGCGGTAATCACTTATCAGGTGAACCATCGTCTGCCAGAATATTTTATTATACATGAATAAATGTCTGTATGTTCTAGTCAATACTATCAATGTTATAATAAAAATTCTAAAGGGACATTTAGTATAATATAATAAATTGAAATATTCAATATAAAGGGAAAAAACTGTAATTGTATACAACTTCGTTTTACTTTCGTGTTGATCGTTTATATCATGTATATTGGGTAAGAATTAAATTAAATTCTTCACTGTGGCCTTTGTGGACATACCACCACAATTTCGACAATGGGGATGGTTGTTGATAATCGCTAATGGCTAGTTTTATATTATTATTTGGTGATGAAAGAAGTACTACATCATATATTAACATCGCAATACAAAGGTGGATAGTAATAATTAAATTTATTACATCATATTGGGATTACATTAATTACTTGGGATGTGCAAGGAGGATTTAGAAAAGGAATGGGATGTACGGACCAGGTTTTCTCCTTGCGAGGCATAACCGAAAAGTTTTTATCGAAAAGTCAAAAAGTTCACTGCCTATTCGTGGATTTGGAGAAAGCTTACGATCGAGTGGAGAGTAATGAATTGTGGAGGGTTTTATCGGTGAATGGGGTGAACAGCGAACTGGTCCGAGCACTGAAATCTCTATATGAGAACTCCAGTGCCTGTGTCAGGGTGAACGGCGCCTACACTGAATGGTTTAAGATTGAGAAAGGTCTTAGACAGGGATGTGTAGCTTCACCATGGCTGTTTAACTTATTCATTGATGATTGTCTTAGGGAAAGAATGTGGTTTTAGAATGAAGGGATTACTCGTCAAATGTCTCCTATATGCGGATGACCAAGTAATACATATATATATACATAGTAATACATACAATAAAGACCTAGGCGAATGTTCTTGGACCAAGTAAAAGAAAATCTAAGCAAAGGCCAGGTCAAAAGTACCTTTAACCGACGAGCCTGTATGCGGAACGGAATGAAAGTTGAAGAAGCGAGAAAGGTATGTCAGAATCGTAGCAAATGGGAGGAAGTGGTATCTGCATACCCCTATGGGAAAGAGGCGTCATATTATGTATGTATATATGTATATATTCTCAATTACAACATCAACATGTATATGTCAGTGTAATCGATTCTTAGTTAGTTTGGATTAAGTGGTCGCCTTGAAATAGTGATTTGTGGGTGATTCTAAGAGATGTGTGGGTTCAAATTCCACACGGGACAGTTTTTTTTATGTGATCCACGTATAGATGTCTCGATTCTGCGTGACCTTTGTGTCCATTGTTTGCAACACCACAGCAACAGAAAATATTCAAAAAGCGGAAATTGGTTAATTTCTTTTTTAATAAACAACAAAGGTATTGAAGATAGATGCATTATCCCGTCTGCAGACAAGTCGTGTAGACATTGACGTCATTTAATTATACCTCTACATTTATTTTCGAAGTCTCATTTATCGACACAAATAATACACGTGACGAATGAAGTAACCTATTCAGCAAAATGATTAACGACCAGTACAATTTACTGAGTAATGGCAATTAAGTACATAGTTTTCTACTGTTGTATGTTTTTTTATTTTCTAGACAATTTATTCTTAAAGCAAAATTACACGTATCATTTTGACTATTAGGACTATTATAATAAGCATGCAAACGAGACTTATCTAAACTTGTGGTAATCTCTAAGAGTATTTTGTTCGTACAATCGCCACCTAACCTATTCCCTTAGATAAACTCAAATTCACAACATTATATACACTTACAAAATTGAATTCAAATAATTAACGACGTATCTGGAATATTTGAAATATATACATATTTATATGTATAACAAGAATTGCTCATGCAAACTTCTTACATATCAAAAATGGGCCTGTTACGTAAATTGGATTGAATTATAATCAGCAAAATGTGGGCGTTAATTACAGCTCTGCCTACCCCTTCGGGATACGGGCGTGAGGTGTACACTCACTCAAAAAAATCTGTATGTATGTATATGAACACAGACTGGTTTTAAATCTCAAAAGGAGTCAAGGGATTTGTAGGTTCTTCTAATAATATTGAATATGACAATATAGCTTGTAAAGTGCCTCTTCAGACTTGCTCGAAATTGGTGAATCGATTGGAGACCTTGAAATAGAAAGCTATTTTCCTTTATTCAGGAATGTATATACATAGCCAGACTTCAGAGCTATTATTATGATTTTAATTTAAGGACATTGGTACTAACGGTCATTAATATCACAACATCATTTTATCGTTATAATTTCAGATGACTTCGACTACGGGTATGACGAGAATGACCAATCTAAATTGGACGAGTATGGACGTGTGCTGCTCCATGGAAAGGGGCATGACCGTTGGTTCGACAAGTCTTTCAACCTGTGCTTCAGCAAAAATGGCTTTGTAAGTTTAGAGGATCTTATTATATTTTAGTGTGAATACATCAATCAGAGATTAAGATTGAATTAACACTTAAGGCTCGCCTCGTCTCGCCTCAGGCCTCGCTAATCGGTGTATCGGAACAAGACCATTGATTTTATTTAGTATTTCTTAAATTTTGACGTTTGCGATGTCGCCATTCCAAATACTTTTCAACGTGTAGCACGACAGAAGACGATCTCAGTCATCATTTGGCATGATTCTTGTATCGTTAGCTACTAAATAAGTGTTTTTTAGAAAATGTGTTTTCCATGATGTCATTATTATTTATTTATTGTCTTTTACTTTATTGCAAGGCAAATTACTATCAATAGGCCTTTGATGTTAAATTAGGTAGAAGTAATTCTCAATGAAGGCATAGAAAAAAAAACTGATAAAATTTTGATAGATATATTGGAGCGGAAAAAGGATAGAAAACTAAAGTATTTTGCATTAAATGCTGTATATCTGTTTTTAGAAAATACAAAAAGCATATTTATGTCACAGTGTAACAGTGATCAGCATTTCCTTTTAATGCAGATTGTTTCATTGTTGGTGTGATCAAATTTTAAGCGTTATGTGTAACTGACAAATAGATGATGACAAAAAGTTCTTCGGGAAAATACTTTTCTTAGTGCGAGTACTTAGACCTTTCTAAAGACATAAACATACTATATATTTTCCTGTTAATTTTCAAAGATTTTAATTGTTATGCATATATTTTCCTAAAAACCCGGATATGCCACCAACATCCTTCGTATTAAATACATACAGTTTAATTTAAAGGTCAGCCATCTTAGTCGTAAAATATTGAATTTGAAATTTTATGTCAATTTTTAGTGAAAGTAGAGCTTCTGCTTTAAAAAACATCACGAATGTTCCTAAAACTGCTAGCGATTTACGTAATTTTGGGGGTCAAGTATACGACCCTTAAATATGATCACACCTTTCTGAAAATCACCAAGTAAATGAACTACTTACCACTTTTACCAGACGGTTAAAAGCTATGAAATCGATTCTATACATTTTTTTTATCAACAGGTGGGTTTCAATGCAGAGCACACATGGTGAGTACTATCCGTATGTTTGTACAGCTTTATATAGTTTTTAAAACCTTCACTTACGACTATATCTAAACGCAAATAAATATATTATATACTATTTGACTAAAGAAAGGATATTTTCAGGGCCGACGCACCTGTTATGGGACACCTATGGGAATATGTAATTTGGTGTGAACTGGAAATTGGGTGAGTTTCGTTGAAGAGAGTTGGAACATATAAATATAAGTTTATGACTTACTTAATCGCGTTCCAAACAAATACCTAAAGTTAAATAGACCAGTTTAAACCCACGGAGACACAGGTTTGCGCGTTCACCGCTAAAAAGATGCCATTGATCGTATCACCTCATTTGAGAGCACTTCCGTAACTGCATCAGCCAGTATCGGAATCCTTGGCGTCGATATATCAAGCGAAGTCCAGTTTCCACTTAGAGAGTAAGGCCATATTAGCCTCGAAGAAGCTTGGTGTGCTAAACAGATCGAGACAGTATTTTACTGCAACTTTATAAGGCGCAGGTTCGGCCGCACATGGAATACTGTTCTCATCTCTATGCAGGTGCACCCCAGTACCAACTACTCCCTCTTGACCGCATTCAACGGAGAGCGACTCGCATCATCGACTGCCAACATATTTCTGATCGACTTGACACCTTGGCGTTGCGTAGAGATGTAGCTTCACTCTGCATCCTCTATCGCTTGTATCATGGGGAGTGTTCAGAGGAATTGTTCGGACTTATACCGGCTGCAGGTTTCCGCCATCGTCCTACGCGACAAAATATCCATCTCCATCACCTGGACGATTGGCACTCCACCACTGTGCGCTTCTCCAGAAGCTTTTTGCCTCGCACAACCGGCTTATGGAACAAATTGTCGCCTGCCGTATTTCCGAACCGATACGACCTTCAAACCTTCAAGAAAAGAGCGTACTCCTACCTAAAAGGCTGGGCAACGCACTTGTGACTCTTGAGTTGCGGGTGTCCATGGGCGGCGGTAGTCACTTACCATCAGGTGACCCGTCTGCTCGTTTGCCATCTATCGCATAAAAAAAAAGACTGCCGCTCTAATTCCAGACGACATGAAGACGTAGTTCTCTTTTTGCAGAATAGGCGATCGGACCACTTAAAGAAACATGTATAATTTATCATTTGTATGATAGTTATCATACAAAACAACAAAATATACCTATATATATACTGTTTTTAAAATCACATTAAATTATACGTACCTGACTTAAGATGACATGTGTACACTTATGTGGTCAAACCAAGTGTGTGTCAAATACTAAGTTGATTGTTGTTGTTCTCTTCTGCGGCTAAGCTGCTCTACAGCTAACATTGCACTAACCCGGCAATGGCATAAAATTTAATGCAGACTACTCCTGATGTTAAATTAAAATAAAATGCTCTTGCAGATATACTGACGATACATTAAAATTGAACTCTGCTTCCAGATATGCTCCTGACGGTAACACACTAGGAAGTGTGGACACACCTCCACCGGCACCTGTCCGCTTGCAATGGGAGCTCGACCAAGACGAGCTCACCAAAGCGATAGACACATCTTTCAGTGTTGCACAAAAATTACTAAACGATGTAGATCTCAGGATACTTATGTACAATAAGTATGGCAAAGGTATCTTATTGTTTTTACACGTTTTATTATTAAATCTTCACTTGTACTTGTCAATTTGTGTGTTGTATTTCAAAGTATAAAGATATCGTTCACGAATTTAATGACGTGCAATTAATTAGATAGTTTGCATACTAATGAAGGAGGGATGACACTAAAAGTAAAAAAAAAATATTATAAACCATACTAAAAAATGGAAAAGATTATTTTTGAAGGAGGTGAGAAAAATATAGAGGGGAAAAAAATTTATTCTTAGCCTATATACAGGACATTTCCTTATTATAAATTTTATTGGAAAAATATTTTTCTCACATTGATTTCTAAGAATTACTTTATACGTTTGGTACTACAATGCTTATTTACAACTTTGTTTTCCGTTTTTTGGCATTCCGTACGTCCGAATGAAGAAACCAATGTTCTGCTTACATGGGACACCCGTCTGTCCGCCTGTCACAGCCGATTCTCTTCGAATATATTTTACCAATATGATATAGAACAAAGAGTGAGTGCGGGTAATGCGATCAATGGCGCATTGCATACTTTTATGACCAGCCACAGAGTCTCAATGAAGGCTCGCATGGCTGTGCATAGAGGTGTGTTGGTGCCAACACTTATGTATGGTAGCGAATGTTGGGTATGGCAAAAGAAGCACGAAAGTAGAATTAATGCGGTAGAAATGAGAGCATTGCGGAGTATAGCTGATGTGAAATTGAGAGACAGAGTGAGGAATAGTGTGATAAGGGATCAGTGTGGTGTGAAAGAGGATGTAGTGACTAAAATAGAAAAAGTATGCTGTACTGGTTCGGGCATATCGAAAGGATGAATGAAAGAAGGTTGACAAAAGGTATTTATATGGCAGAGGTAAATGGAGTTGTCGGAAGAGGAAGACCTAGGCGAATGTTCTTGGACCAAGTCCAAGAAAATCTAAGCAAAGGCCAGGTCAAAAGTACCTTTAACCGACGAGCTTGTATGCGGAACGGAATGAAAGTTGAAGAAGCGAGAAAGGTATGTCAGAATCGTAGCAAATGGGAGGAAGTGGTATCTGCATACCCCTATGGGAAAGAGGCGTGATATTATGTATGTATGTATATAATAAATACATATGGTATATGGTTTACTTTTAGACCTAACTGTACCGTGTGATTGTGTGAAAGTGTAAATGATTTTTATGTTTATTTATTTTAAATAGTTTCACTCTAATCGCTATAAATGAATTACTGAGCATTAAGTACACATAAATACTATTATTTGCTGACTATCACATGTAGCCGGATATAACTGGTGTCTTAATTATGATTAAAGGTTCAAACCCCACCCAGTGCACCACCGTCGTGAACACATTCCTAAGTTCCTAACACAAGCATTTAGTTTAGCTGGAAGAGGTTAACAAGAATACTAGTAATTTATGACCCACCTTGCTAGTATTGTTTAAGAAAGGAAAGATAAGAATTACATAAACGAAAGTTTCTTATCACAAAGTCTGCGACTAATCAATACACAGCGTGATATATTAGCACAAGTCGAACATATTATTTATACTAATATAAATATAGTTGAAGAGTTGTTTATGAAAAGTGTTTGTTTAAAGGGCCTATCTATTGTGTAGATTCGAAACAATACTTTTTGTGAGATGAAGGAACGGCTAGTCTATAACAAATCATAAAATTGTGACTGGCAGATGTGTGTATAGAATATAGAAGAAAAACCTATTAGAACAACAGAAGCCAAACCAACCCTTTTTATAATTTTTGCCTGTTTCTATGTACACGCATCACGGAAAATCTACTGCATGGAATAAAATTCAGTTCATACAAATATATTGCTAGAGGTAAACTAAAAATATAGTCTCCTTTCTACTACGTTTCTGAATAAATAAAAATATAGTGATGTACTTGATTCCAATTTACGAAGCAGCGTCTAAAAGCTGTTATTAAACAATTGTGTTGTGTATATCTCTTGATAATTTATAGTTACTTGTTGTTCGCAGGTTTCATGAAGAGTTGCCGCGTGTCGCCGGACGCATTCATCCAGCTGGTGCTACAACTATCGTACTACCGTGACGCGGGCCGTTTCTGTCTTACTTACGAAGCATCCATGACCCGCTTGTACCGCGAGGGACGCACAGAAACCGTCCGCTCTTGTACCAACGAAAGTTCTGCTTGGGTCAAATCCATGAATGATCCTAATGCATCGGTATGTCCTTATATATTTAAGACTAATTGACTAAATGCTTTAGGTCGCTAGTTTTTTTATCCATGACCCGCTTGTACCGCGAGGGACGCACAGAAACCGTCCGCTCTTGTACCAACGAAAGTTCTGCTTGGGTCAAATCCATGAATGATCCTAATGCATCGGTATGTCCTTATATATTTAAGACTAATTGACTAAATGCTTTAGGTCGCTAGTTTTACCTTGTAGGGTGTTCTTTGAAGAAATTTGTGGGGTACCTAACAGTATTGATTAGCAATTAAGTAACCGTTCGATTTAAAACCAGATTTACATTACATACATATAATACAAATAGATTTGAAAAGCTTACAAATAATAAGTAAAAATTTTCTAAAACATACTTTTTTTGCAGATCCAAGAACGCATGGATCTTTTTATGAAAGCTAGCAAGCGTCACCAACTCGGCTATCAGGACGCAATGGCTGGCCGTGGAATCGACCGCCACCTTTTCTGCCTTTACGTAGTTTCCAAATACCTGGAGCTCGAATCCCCCTTCCTACAGGAAGTTTTCAACGAGCCTTGGAGACTTTCCACCAGCCAAACTCCTCACGGTAAGGTCCTGACATTGGTAAAACATACTACATAGTTGGTATGTAATAGATACTAATGCTAACTAAGTATTTTGACATGATTTTGTATACAATATTTTCGGTATTATCAGGTCAAACAAGCATGTTGGACCTAAAGAAACATCCGAAATGCGTAAGCGCAGGAGGCGGATTTGGTCCCGTGGCGGACGACGGCTACGGTGTCTCGTACATCATCGTAGGTGAAGACATCGTCTTCTTCCACGTCTCCAGCAAGAAGAGCTGCCCTATCACGGTGAGCAACCATTTAACATGACTACAATAATATGACTGGCCTGCCGGTTTAGTTGTCAGTGATACTAACTGCTGGGTTTGATGCAAACATATGATAAATATTTATGTGATTAACAAACTGTTGTCTGCGTGATATTTGTGTCCGTTGCTGGACACAGGAATCATTCCTAATGCGTAATTCCTAAATAATAAAATTTGTGTAATTCCTAAATTCCACAAAAAACTTATGCATTGCTTTTGTTTAGCAACTTAGTCCTTCAGTTACTTTGAGTTCATGAATATATATATATATATATATATATATATATATATATATATATATATATACACTCACAGGCACAATTAACCGCCCACCTATATTTTTCGTCACCCTGTTTGTTTATGTTAACTGTGGCTTATCTACTGTTTTGTTTTTAGTTAAGTGGGTACTTTGGCAATAAACTAAACCCTTAAAAACCCTTATTTCGACCCTTAAACTTGTATCGCCGAAGCGTTTTTAGAATTTAGTCTCTGTTTGACATTGTGGCAGTAACGTTACATTGATTACATTTCTTGTTCTTGTCTGCTATCGTGTACGAACATTGTTTAATTTGAGTTTTTAGTGTACGATTATTGTTTGTGACTGAAAAAAATGCCATTGGATGCAACTGGTGCTGCTAGGGCAGTGACTTTAGCTGACGCTGGGTATAGCCAACGTCGCATCGCTCGTACGCTTGGTGTACCTCGAACTACAGTGCGGGATGCCATCAGACGCTTTCGGGAGACTGGTTCATACACGAGAAGGCCAGGTCAAGGCCGACATCGGTGCACCTCGGCTCTGGATGACCGCTTTGTTGTCAGTAACGTGCTAAGAAATCGCTTTTGCACCGCTACTGAAGCGCGCACACGTCTGTTTGAGGTGAGAAATGTCACTGTAAGTGAACGTATGATAAGAAGAAGACTGGCTGAAAGGAATCTGAGAGCTTTTCGTCCAGCTCGCGGTCCACAGCTGCTTGCACAGCATCGTAGAGCAAGACTTGCCTTTGCACGAGAATATGCTGACTGGACTACGGAACAATGGAAGAACGTACTGTTCTCAGATGAGAGCAGAATAGTCTTAAGGGGTCCAGATGGACGTCAGCGTGTTTATAGGCGCCAAAATGAACGGTTTGCTCCATGTGCAATAATCGAAACCGTGGGTTATCAGGGAGGATCCATAATGGTTTGGGGAGGTATCTCTTACGAGGCTCGTACCGATCTAGTGGTGTTTGATAGAGGCAGTGTGACTGCTCAAAGATACGTAGAGGAAGTCTTACAAGACCACGTCATACCTTTCGCACCATTTATTGGTGAAAACTTTAAATTAATGCACGACAATGCTCGATGCCATACCGCAAGATCCGTCACTCAATACCTCGATGAGGTCGGGATTCAAGTTTTGCCATGGCCGTCACGCAGTCCCGATCTTAACCCAATTGAGCACATTTGGGACAACCTAAAAAGACGTATTCGAGCAAGAATATCAGCCCCTGCGACCTTACAAGAGCTCAAGACGGCTGCGATAGAGGAGTGGCATAATATCCCTCAGTCGGATATTCAAGACCTCGTAGATGGATTGCCAAACCGACTACAAGAAGTCATCAGGGCCCGAGGTAGTAATACTCATTATTAAAATTTAAATAAAAAGAAATCGGACGATTTTTTTTCAAAATTAAAGTCATCACATTTTCATGCAATTTTTTTGCAAAATCGATTTTTGGCATATTTTTTTTTATTAAACGGTTTTGTTTAAAGACTTTTGTGATTTTATTTATCCTTAATGGCTGCTTTTAACATAACTTCCATCAAATGTGGTCAAAATTTTCCGACTACGGAAAATTGAAAGAAATACAAGATGGGCGGTTAATTGTGCCTGTGAGTATATATATATATACATATATTCATGAACTCAAAGTTCTGTTATATACAAAGTTGTCTTTCATTTTGGTATTATCTCAAGTGTACGAGACCATTATATAGAAAAGCAAATATTTAAAACAAGAATAATGTTAAAAAAACACTTAGTTACGTGAGTGAAGAACCATACATGTAGAACAGTATAACCAGAGTTTTGGTTAAAAAATTCATAATTACGGGGTAATTATATTACAGAATATACCCATACCTATTACGTGTTCCGACCTCTAAGCGATCATAATTATTATCGCGTGTAAAACAAAATAAATGAACACACATTTATAATACACAAACATAACGAGTTTGAAATACACACATGCTGCTAATTTATATTTATAATTCTTTTCAGAGCTCGTCAAAATTCATCAATCAAATCGAGAGATCTTTAAAAGACATACAGGACTTGTTCACTGAATACAAAAAACTCAAAAGTGGGGATCAATAGCAAGTAGACATCAACATTCAAAAACATTTTTGGATTGTTTTAGACTAATATTATTCTATTTTTGTTGTTGTTGTAATGTGTAGTTTATAATTATTATTTTTAAATAAGAAAAACACTCAAATCAAACTAAAGTATTGTTATATTAAATCGTTATGTACAATGTTATTGTGATTCTCCTTAGATTGTTTTGTATAGCGGCAGCAGCAGACTTAAACGGCTACGAAAATACTGCTGAGTAACCTCCAGTACATAAAAAGCTAATAAGTTTAGTTACTATATAGTAAAAGTTGTGTTACACGTTTAAATGCATACTATTGGTTTAGTTCTATTACAGTTGCCCTAATATTGACTAACTGCGAATCTAAGGGAATTCCGATTTCCACATATGAAACTACTAAACTAATCAAACTCTTAACGAAATCTATGAATTATAATTTATTGTAATCCACTTTACATTATACATATCTAACATCTATTTACACTATCTTCTTACATTTTCGATAGGTAGTGTATACTTTCAATCTACTATCCATTATACATTTTTTTCTTTTTCAATAGAAAACCCTAGGGCAGTGAGCAGCATAGGTTCAATTAGTAATAAATTTCGCAAGCTAGCACTAGGGCAAGATTTCCCAATAGAAAAATGTACGGTCAAAATACAAATATGTATGTTTTAGTGAGTGATAATGATATTTTGTGATTGCTTCTGACTAATATTTCTACTAATTTAAGTACTTCATGGTGATTGTATAGTGTATGAATAAAAATAACAATAACACTTCTGTGGTCTGCGTGTAGCGCCTATAGCTATATTTTGGTTCATAGAAGTGATTGTTTCGATCAATAGTAAATTGCAGTATATAGCGCTAGGTGACTCAAACACTTGAGCACAAAGCCACTGTGTAAAAAAAAAAATATATATATATATTTTGTCATATTTCTTTTTTCTGTAAAACATTGTCCTAAATAGATCATGTTAACCGAATGTGATTTTAATTAAATATTTTTCTCAAAATATAAAAATATACACTTTGAAGGCATATCTGAGATCCATTTGGTAATTTTTTGTAGCTATTTCAGGTTCCTAATGAATGTCGCATCACCTCGATTTGTTTTATTATATTGGTATATCCTATAAGTTAGACACTCCGCCGCTTGAAGACATGTTTGACAAGGAGCAATATACTTACGCCCTGCAAATATTCAATGCAATTAAGTAACAAAACAAAAACAAATCAGCCTTTCTTTATATTTCGTAAGTACATCACCATTGCTTTTAGAACGCATTTTTTAAATAATACTAGATATTATTTGTGTGACGATGCTGATTGATGTATTATTTGCTTATTTCTTATTCTATAGTATGTTTTTAAAGTACAGCTATCTTGCATTAAGTAATATATTAATTTGCTACTAAATACTCGGAATAGGCAATCTGTCCATTAATAACTAGTTTATTTATGTTTTTGTAGATATATAGGTTGCAAACTAACAACTTTATAATAAAAAACTGATTGAAAAAATAGAACATACTACTGTGCCTTTATAGGATACAAAACAAAGGCGATATTGCAATTTGAATTTAGACGTTTAAAATAAAATAAATCCTTTTTACATAACAATAATCATGTTCTACATGTAATGTAATGTAAATAAAAGTATATTTCCTATTAATATTTTTTTTCATTTATCAGTCATCAGGTAACCCTTTAATCTCTGGAACTTAATAGTAGGATTTGAATGTTTAATTGAATGATTTTTCTTGTCAACATTTATTGACGAATAACAGTAATCAAACGCAGGTAAACCTGCATGGAACGGCTTGTATATTATAAAACATGTTCGACTTCGTCCTGAATGTGGTGGAAGTAGAATACATCCTGTTTTTGTGTTAAAGGGCCTAAGATATACCTGTTAGCCCCGGCAGTCATGGCCTACAATTTCACCTGCCTTTGATAAGGCTACAGATAGCCCTCAGGCAACCGCTTATGGAGGCTAGGCATCGTTTTGCACTTCCCGGGCGGCGGTCCAGGCGTAGTGCGTGCCACGCACTACGCTTGGACCATAAACATAATCAGGGTCTCCAGCGGGAGACTACCTACATCGATAGCAGCCACGATGGACAATCAAAAAAGCTCTATGGATAAGTTTCGCACCATTTGGAAAGTGAAATATCTATATATAATTTCTGAACGTCACAGAGAATATAATTGTAAGACTAAAATTAAGCACCGGAAGGGATAATGTAATGTGCTCTAAACGTCCCTACCTCATCTCTGAAAACCAAGCGATACTACTGCTAGCGGTAGTGTGCGTTAAAATTTTACGTAGTTTTTATATACATAATTTGAACTGGCAGTTGCCTACCCGCCTGAGCGGTTTACCAGATTCGCAACTCATCATTTTCGCAACTCACCATATTCGCAACTTACCATATTAGCAACACACCATATTCGCAACTATTATATATTACTGCACGCGGGCCATAAATATAGGTTCGCTTTAAAAAATAAATCAGATTTATCCAACTGGAATGCAGTCTACATACACACAATAATTTAGTTATAAGAAAACCACGGCATTTTTGTAGGAAAGACCAGTAGACGTATTTTTTTTTTATGCGATAGGGGGTAAACGAGCAGACGGGTCACCTGATGGAAAATGACTACCGCCGCCCATGGACACCCGCAACTCAAGAATCACAAGTGCGTTGCCGGCCTTTTAGGTAGGAGTACGCTCTTTTCTTGAAGGTTTGAAGGTCGTATCGGTTCGGAAATACGGCAGGCGACAATTTGTTCCATAAGCTGGTTGTGCGAGGCAAAAAGCTTCTGGAGAAGCGCACAGTGGTGGAGTGCCAATCGTCCAGGTGATGGGGATAGATATTTTGTCGCGTAGGACGATGGCGGAAACCAGCAGCCGGTATAAGTCCGAACAATTCCTCTGAACACTCCCCATGATACAAGCGATAGAGGATGCAGAGTGAAGCTACATCTCTACGCAACGCCAAGGTGTCAAGTCGATCAGAAATATCTAGGCAGTCGATGATGCGAGTCGCTCTCCGTTGAATGCGGTCAAGAGGGAGTAGTTGGTACTGGGGTGCACCTGCATAGAGATGAGAACAGTATTCCATGTGCGGCCGAACCTGCGCCTTAAAGTTGCAGGCGGTGGGCCGTAGTAAAATACTGTCTCGATCTGTTTAGCACACCGAGCTTCTTCGAGGCTAATATGACCTTACTCTCTAAGTGACCGCGAAACTGGACTTCGCTTGATATATCGACGCCAAGGATTCCGATACTAGCTGATTACTAACTAATTTTGGCTGATTGGAAAAGTATATTAAAACATTCTTGTAATAATTCTTTAATATAATAAATTGAAAGCCATAATATGACTGAATATAATTGAAAGCCAAAAAAGGAAGAGCAAAATATTTAAAAGTAGGCTGAGGTTTGGTGATTAAAACGCAAGATTCCAGCTTATATTGCGCAAGATTTCTTTTTGTTCCACGATTGGTGATGGGATCGAGAACAAAATAATCTCTTAGCATCCCATTAGCAAAAACAAAGTTTACATCTGTTAATACTTATTATGGAGACGACACTTTCAGAGCAGCGCCTAAGCCATTCTGCATGTTTACACAGTGCGTGCAGACATATCGCATAATGACAATGAAATTAATTTTGTGTTACTAATTTACCGGTTTCTTCCATAGAAAAGAAAAAAATACATAAGACCAGCGTTTTTTGTGTAACAAGGAAGGAAGGAGCAGTATCGGGTTAAAAGAAAATTTTATAAATTTGACTACGAAATTGCGGTGAGAAAAATCCGTCTTAGTTATAAAGGGGTGCTATTAACATTTTCAAAACGCAGTAAGGAGGATGAGCATAAAATTAATTTTGAAGGGTATGAGGGCACAGGCGCGATCCGAAAAGGAGGGGTGATAGGCGAAAAAAGGTTTAGGTAAGTGGCGTAACAAAGTAGCGATGTCTTTTAAAATTAAAATTGTTTATTATATTTAGATTTGCTTATTAGTCCTAGTAGTTAGTAAATCGTAAAATTGCTTTCTTGTCATTATAACTTATAATATACATATAATACACTATATAGTTTGTTTTGCTTTACGCAGTCCAGATTTTATAATCACGTCTTTTGGTTATCTTTATTTGTATCCCATTTATAATTCATAAACATATGTATGTTTATTAATTTATTGTTTAAATTTAAGTACAACTGTTTTCTCTTAGCCGCTCTTTACAAAACGTTCTCTTCGAAAATAGAACAAAAAATTCTGGCAGGCTGCTGAAAATTCTAGCAACCCTTCCTATAAGCGGTCCTAACTAAGAGATCATTTTCAACGCGAAGACGTGTAAAATCTTGGTTGAGAATAAACATGTTGGAAGATTGACTGTTTAATTATTAATGACAGGTTTAGCTCTCCTAAATGTTCATCCAAAGATGACCTCAGAAGTATCAAATATTATACTTCTGAGCCAATAAAAATAGCAGACTTCCATTTGTTTCATAATGTGTGCAATAAATTCTAAAGGGTTTCAGGCAATAACCATAATGTGTCCAGAAATTTTACTCTTACTTTAATGATCTGTGGATTAACAAATGTCAGCTATTATGGTCAGAAAAGTAGAACCACAAATGCCATAGAAGGATGGTTCCAACGACGCAGGGCAGAATACAAAAATAACAACTAAACCGTATTTGCTTAAATGTATTCTAATATTAAAAAAGGAACAGAATTTTAGGTGATTAAAATTTAAAAGAAATAAAAAATTATTCCAAAAAATAAAATCAATGAATTTTATTGAAAAAATTGTGTGAATGATTGCGTTAAGTACTTAGCTTCAATTACAACAGAGAATAACCGTTTTTTGTAATTTATTAATTATTGAAATAAATATATCTGACGAAACGCGTCCGGCCCGACACAAGTCAACGTCGTATCCAATGTACCGCCTCAGCGCGGACATAGGTGCGGCGCGTCTGTTGTTGCGATGATTCAGTTTCGGGCACTCGCAGGACCCGTCTTGAAACACGGACCAAGGAGTGTAGCATGTATGCGAGTCAATTATTGAAAAAATATATATTTAATTTATCTTTCATTGTAATTCAGGTTAGTTAAGATTCTGGTGACTTGCGAATCTGGTAAACTGCTCATAAGGGGTTGCCGGGAGGTTCGAACCCTTCAACAGTTATTTTGATTATCTGAGCAATTCTCAAAAGCTATATCGACGGGTGTTATTGTTATGTTTCATTTTGCTTATAGTAATTTATTAGATAAATTGTCGGGTTAGGTGAATTCGTTAGGTTTCTTATACCTATCTAGTTTAAAATATTGTATTTTTCTTTTATGATCTATCTACGTATGGCATTTGTCCTTATACTTAAATTTCTGTCAAACTCATTGCTGAATATCTTATATTAGCAATGAGTTTGGTATAGCTTATTATTTTTCAATTGTGGGCGACTCACGACGGACGCGCTAACGAATTAATTGAGAAATTGCTCCAATCACGCTACTTCTGTGGCAATATATATTTCAGATTTATTGAAACTAAGAGTGAAATCAGAAATATACAATTAAATTGTAATAGAGAAGTACGTACACTAATTAGTACATTAGTGTTTAGTGCAATATGGAAGCACTGTTTAAATCTAAACATACCATAAATAACACAAAAGCTGCTTGAAAAAATCGCTTCAAACTTAGACAAGAAAGCTAATTTTCCTAACTGTATGGGAGCTGTTGATGGGAAAAACAGGTAAAACGAATTCAACATTTTCCATACCACGAAACTTTATGACTTGCTGATGGGAGTTGACTTGCCTGTACCAATATCGATACCGTTACCGGTCTTTCAGGAACTGGTTCCATTTCTTTTTGCCGGGGACAAAGTTTTTTCTATTTCATACGTCAGTTTTTTCTATTTCATACGTCATGCCTTATTTTGGCAAACATTTATCTACCATTTCAGTAGGGCGAGAAGATAATCTCGGTTGCGCTTTTATTATTATATATAATATATATTATTTAACCGGCCCATTAACGTTTTAAATGATTTTGCAGTAGACATTAACATTTTTTTAATATTACTGTAAAATTAATTATATGTATATATAAAACATTCTTAATAAATACATACCCTAAAAAACGAGATCGACTGATACTGCCTCTCCTTTAAAGAAAGAAAACAGGATATATACACATTATGTGGGAGCATATAATATTCTTAATATTTGTGCTTATAAACTATAGACTATGGCCTTGCCCAATTCATAATATCACCCACATAACGGTTCTCAATGGCTTTCGGTATTGAGAAAGTACTTCTCCATCTAGGCTGTGCTTAAAAATACAACAGTTGGTAATATTCAAATATGATCAACAAAGTGGCCTCCTTAAAGTAATCTTCAAACGCAATTTTTTCTTCTGAAGATTCTTAACTACTACAACTCCAACTACCATTGAAAGCCGGTATAAATTTGTGCAGATATAATAAGAAACAAATTTTTCAATTACCTTTCTAGTGACGTTGGGAATTGACAACTAAAAACTAAAGTTATATGAAAGCAACTAAAAATATATGATGCAAATAAGAGACGAAGGATGACATTAATTTGTAGTGTTTCTTTAGATAGTTTGTGAAATGTGATTAAGAAGTTTAGTTTTTAATTATTTTCTTTTACCTGGCAATTTTCAAATAAACTAACATATCCCAGATTTTTACTTGATAAATTTATTTTTAAAGTCCTCGTTACTAGTGTCTCAAAGAATGGGGCGCTTCTTACTTAATGATAATAAAAATCCACATCATATGTAATCTATCATTTTTTAAATAAACGTACGTCATTTTTTAAATAAATGGCGTCAATAAGTGTGACGTAACATTGCAAATTATTGCGTTTATGCTCGCAGATTTTTATCGCATCATTTGCATCGCTAGTTTGTGTACAAGCCCATATGTATACTGATTTCGAGACGGCCTATTTTCTTAATTTGTATATCCATCAGATTTTATTACTTTCCTACAAATATTTTGACTTAGGCTAGTTAAAGAAGCTTAACCCAATTATTCGTCTCATTAATTTTAATTTCAGGCTGACAGGTTAAATATCAGAAGCACAAAATATGGTTAACAGTAGATTTTTCACAATTTTAAATATCTAACCAATTTAATAAATAATTAATATAATTAAAATAAAAAAAATATTGAAAATAAAGAGTATAAAAAGCAGACTTTTTATGGGGGCTAACCAGACATATTATAATTTATAACTTATTTCATTACATTCAATAAGTGATCTTTCTTTAATCATATAAGGCTCGAAAGGGAATTCAGATAAAAACTAAATAATACAATGGAGGGTGTGAAAACTGAAATATTGCATGGTTTTTTTTGTATAATGATGCAGATTGTTTTGCAGAGAGATACATTGATCTTAAGCACAGTGCCTAAAGCTAACTTGCAAGATGTATGTAATTCCACAGCCTGAAGACAATGTCCATTAAATATATTCGTGTACATAGTATTTATATATATATATATATACATAGAATATAAAGTATTCGCAAAAGTAATTCTAGAAAGAATCACGCAAACCCTCGAAGAGAACCAACCCATAGAACAAGTAGGTTTCAGAAGGAACAACAGTACACTCAATCATATCCACACTATAAAGCAAGTTCTATAAAAGTGTAATTAATACCAAAAGCCAGTTTACATCGCTTTTATAGATTACGCAAGGCTTTTGACAGTCTCAATCATGAGTATATAAGGCAAAGTTTTTTAAACAGCAAGGAGTGGACTAGCACTACATAGATATGATCAAAAACATTTACAAAATGAGCAAAAGTCGTGTAAAACTAGAAATCATCGGAGATCGAATATCGATCGAATTCCCCATAAAGAGAGGTGCAAGGGGACCCCCTCTCCCCAAAACTATTCACTGCTGCGCTTGAAGGTATCTTCAGAAGACTATTTTGGGACGATTACGGCCTTAACATCAATGGCAACAGATTAAACCATATAAGATTTGCAGATGATCTCATTATCCCAGAAAGTGATCCGAAGATACTACAAGAATTTGTAGACCCTGGTACAGTAATACCCCGGACTTACGCGATAGGTGGGACCAAGCGATAGCCGTGTAAGTCGAATTCGCGTAAGTCGGGGTTCAACTTTGTGTATAAATAAGTATAAAGTTTGTGTAATCGGGACCCGAGTCTAAAGAAAACAATAATTTAGAAGATACATTTTTAATAAAATGTTAGGTAGTAAGACATATTCACACTTTAATATGAATGAAACAACGTAAACCGCAGTTGTTTCATGTCGAAAGTCTTCATATAATCTAACAATGTTGCCTGACGAGTTTTTTTTCTTCTCACGTAAAATTTTCTTGTAGCATGCTAGTAACTTTTTATTTCCCGTTTTGTAGGAGAAACACGCTCTTCATTGGAATCTATTTCTTTTTCTAAAATTTGTAACCCCTTTTCAATTGACCGACCGAGGCCTTCTGTTAATTTTCAAAACGTCATTTGATTTTCGGATTCAACTTGGTCTAACATCGGGATAAAACAATTCCACACGGAATACATTCGAAGTTTTCGTAAACCGAATAAGACGATGCGCGCGGTGTTCAAAAAGAAAAACCGCGTATCTCCGAATTCGCGTAAAACGGGATAGCGTAAGTCGGGGTATTACTGTATACAAAAGCAAGGAAGCTGTCTTGTAATTAATGCAAATAAAACTAGATTGATGTCCAACTCCACAGAAATGGACATTGGACTGGAAGGGAAAGCTTGAATATATCAACGAGTATGTAACCTTAGGACAAATAATATCACCTGATAAAAATGGAAGTTAATAAAATAATTGCTTGTGGTTCCAAAAACGTTCAACATGCATGCGTTCAACGCATGTCTGACATACGGAAGCGAAACCTGGTCGCTCATCCAAAGTCAACGTGAAAAACTTGCCAAGTGCCAATGTTCAATGGAAAGGAGTATGTTGGGAATAAAGCTCAGCAACAAAATCACCTCAACAGAGATACAACAGAAATCCAAAGTTCCTGACATACTAATCCGAATCGACCATCTAAAATGGGGCTAGACAGGACATATGTTACGGTGCAGAGAAAATAGAGAAAGTGAAAAAGTAGAGCCAACAGGTCACATTATGGTATCCAAGGGATGGTGCAAGAGAATGGAAGTGTCCACTAAGAAAATGGAAGGATAATCTTCGTCTGGGCCTGGAACTGTACTGGACAAGAGTCCCAGCAGATAGAAAGCAATGGAAGCAGTTGGAGGAGGCCTATGTCAAGCAACACACTGTGCTAAGAGACATTTATAAATCATAAGACTAAACTAGTTTCTCTAACTAGCTTGGAACAAAAGCTTACATCATCATCAACATAGTATTTATTACCTATATTTAATTAAATGTATGCTTGTCAGAGGCAACCAGCATCCTTAGTATCTGTAAATCAACAACCTTGTTGACACCAGGTTACTGAATAAAGCAAAATGAAGTTTGTTTACACCTATTTAGAAAATAATTAAATTTTAAATTATTAATTTTCTAAATAGGTGTAAACAAACTTCATTTTGCCTTTCCACACGAGTGTATAAAATTAATTTTCTAATTTGTCTTAAGACATTTTACGCCAAAAAATACCAGTCTTCAACATTTTCCAGCTTATGTGGACTAATTCAATGTTCGTTTTTTACAATGAAAAGTTATCTACTAATTTGTCAGAATAATCTTAATAAGATTAATCGTCCTCAATTTGTAATTTAGTTTTACAACTGGCTGATTTTTTTATAAATATCATATTACCAATATAGTAGTTCCTTAAGGGTGCACGTTCTATTGACTATAAAGAGACTCATTCGATCAGGTTCAATTTTTAGATTCTGCCACATACCTATAATCAATAATAACAATTGCGATAAAAATTTAAACAAAATGAATTTAAAGATCCTACACTTTCATTTCAGTATATATTCCGTGACTTTGACAGAATAACGTTAACATTAGGTTGCTATACTACAAACATAGAGAAAGAATAGAATCTTCTTTCTTACCATACGCTCTCCTCTTTAGCATGGCAACACTTGATACACTCATGCAGCCCAACTTTCTGGCAGAGTTCACCAAGTCGTGGCTTAAATATTGCCCTGGTTTGATGTGTTTCATCAAATCACATTAAATCCGCACATGACAAAGAAATGTATTATTAATTAAAAAATTTAGAAATGTCTTAGACGGATGTGCTTTGTTCTTTGGTGTAAATCAGAGGTGTCAAGCTCAATTTTGCAGAGGGCTATATATCGAATTTAGAATGTGAGCCAGATTGAAATAAAAAAAAATGTACTGAATTTTTATAACATTTTATTCATTTAATTTTATAGTATAATATACGGTTGTTAAAAATTATATCAAAGTTATAAAAGAGGGTAATTATTTTGAGCTCGAGATCCAGATCCTGACTTCTCTTGTTTTTGATAAGCTCATTGATGTAAGGTAGCATATTCGTTGCAATTATTTGAAGAATTGATTGGACATGTTCATTCTTGCGAATAAATAAGAATAAACATCGCACAAGACTTACCTTGTGCGATGTTTATTCTTATTTATTTTCATGACGGAAAACATCTCATGCTGCATGTTTTTTTAATGACGGGTAGTTTTCCAAACTTGAAATATTGTAAATAAAATGTAAGAGCGTTAACCTCTTTTAATTTTTCTTGCAAAATACTGTCCTATTGAAGATCTATCAATTCCATTTGCAAATGCACTGATGCCTGTAAAGCTTCAAAATCGAATGGATTGTTGAAAATTGGGAATTCCATTTCATTCATTTTGTAGAAGTCTTTAAAACGATTCAATTCCGTGATCAGATTTTGCAAAAGTTGAGAATGTTGATAGAGAGAGATCATAATTAATTGGGTTGCCTTTTTCTAACATGAAAGCTTGAATAGGGTCAGGTAATGCAAAAAATCTTTCTAAAACTACTCCTGGACTGAGCCAACGAACTTCGGTGAAATAAGGGGCATCAGAAAAGTTATTTTCCTTCTTGATTTAGTCCTCTGCTCCTTATAAAATTTACTATTTTAATTATAGGTTCATGACATGGTTCATTTTTAAATGTTTGGATGCTAATGATTCCTGCTGAATTATACAGTGAAATCCCACAAAATTCCCTGATGTTTTCAGTTTTAATTTAGTTACAACGCCCGAATATTTGCCAGCCATGAAACGAGCGCCACCCGTAGTTATGCTGCTAAGTATATTCCAGTCGTGTTCATTTTCTGCTTTCAAATGCTTAATTGCAGAATAAATATCATTTGCTATTGTAGTACCTCTCAATGGCACGCACTTTAATAGTTCTTCAGTTATTTCAAAGTTACTGTTAATACCTCGTATAAAATCAACAGTATCGGTGGTCTCGTCAAGTTTATAAATTCCTAAATTTTCTCCTTCATTTGAAAAACCAAATTTTGAGATAAATCATTTATTCTTGAAGTAACAGTGTTTCTTGACAGCGAAATATTTTGAATGATTTATTTTTGAAATTGAAATAAACATCGGCAACTTTTAATATACAGTCTTTAATATAATCACCATCAGTGATAGGTTTTGATCTCTTCGCGATTTCTAATGCAATAATAAAACTTGATTTCAGGGCATCTTCGCTCTCAGTATTAGCTTTAGTAAACATCGATTGTTGACCTTGAAGTTCAGATTTTAAAGATGAAAATGTGTCCATTCTTATTTTTTAGTGTAACAATTGTATTTTGATTTATGATTCGTATCATAGTGTGTGTAGTTGATTGCAAATCAAATATAGTGGTGGCACTCTATGAAAAAATATGAAAAATACCAATTATACTGAGAATCTCTGTACTCACTATCAACTTTACGTTTTTGTTACATTATGCCAAAATCGTAACAAGGAACTCACCTCATGTAACACTAAGTCGTCACAACGCCCTGTAGAGGGTGTGTGGAGGCTGGATCGCGGCAATGGGGATTGTTCGTGGGGTCACGGTGGTAGTAGTCATGTTTTGAGGGGCTGATGCTCTCTTCACGCTGTCTAGGCGGTCTACCCGAGCCAAATGCGACCCCAGGCGACTCCTGGGAAGGTCCTGTTCTGGACGACCAGCGACACAGGGGGCGACTTACGTAGGACCCCTCGGCGTCTTATCCGGTGGTGGTCCCACACCGCAGTGTGGTCTGTGGGGCGTCTTCTTCGTTTGTTTCAATTTCTACGGTCACCCGCATACGATACACCTACTAAGGCGTAGGCGTAGGTGTATGCGGGTAAGAGGATGGCCACAGAAACTAAGACAAATTGCGTGGGTTATAGCGAGACGCTCCACGACGTCGCTTAGGCCACCCAGAGGTTGCCTTTACGATGACGTGGAGCCTATAGAGGATTAGTTTAGCTTGTGCTTTACTCGATCTCCTGCAGGATACGGATGGTGGCCTGGACGTCGGCTCGTCTGCTAGTGTTACCGGCCGGCTTCTTTGGGCGGGCGGGACTGTCGCCCTTTTAACAGCGGTAATGGGAGTGGCGGCGCTGGCTGGCTGGTGTGCAGCGGTGACATTGCGAGGATCTCTTTTTCCCGCGCCAGGCTTTGATCTTGACACCAGGGATGCCCAACATCTCGTCAATGTCGTAAATCCCCGGTGTGATGTAAGGATGTTGACGTAGACGGGCACCGGAGGCACTTGTACTTCCGGTAGGGCATGTGGTGCAGACCTACGTAGTGGCTGCAGTGGAGAGCTAAATGGGGTACGCTGGGGGACTAAGTGAAAGAGCGCGCCAACTGCTATCGCTCGGCTATATAAGCCAGTCTGCGAAATTGTTACTTCGTACTGCAAGGTGTCGATGCACAAGGCAAACGACGCCTGTACCGGATGAAGTGACGTAGGCAATCCGTATGGTGCAGCGGAGTATGCTTAAAGTGACTACTTCCGAGCCCGTGGTGAATCCAACTGACTCATGTCGCGCCGACGCTCTCCTTTTATATCAATAGGGAAGTTTCTAGTTTGGACTACAAGCGCTTGGAAGATTCTATTGTTCTCAACAAAAATTACAGGGTATTTCCGTTTATAGCTAAGAAATGGCTAATAAGAAACGTAATTTTTGAGCGTATGCTATAGTCCGTTATCTACATATAGCGCCAGCCACCTTTTTATGTCATCTTTCTTCCTGACAAAAAGCTTTCACTTTCCTTGAACCCAATATTCAGTATGTAGTCGGTAAGATAGTTATTCCAGCAACGTGAGGCTCGTTTTAGTCTGTGTAGACTCTTTTTAAGTTTACAGACCTTTTTGTCTTCAACATATAAATATCTTCTTTCAATGTTCCATTCCAGTCAGGTTTTCTTTTACTAAAACGTATAATACGTATATAACTCGTCAACGTATATAACTCGTGCCACTGGACTAAAGATGACGATGAAAGTATTGATCTTTCTTTTGTAAATACACTTGGACTGCTAATCGATCTGTATTTATCTATCAAACCACCTGGGTTCGTTTTTATTTTGAATACTCATTTGTTCGGAAATATCTTCCTTCCTGGGAGAAGGTCTACCATTTGATATGTGTCATTTTTTTCCAGAGAATTAAGCTCACAGTGTTAGATTGAGTGGGAAGTGTGTCTTTGCATATACGTGCATATGTAGTCTCTCTACCGACTAGAAGGTTTGATCTCACTGCGGTTGCATAGTGTCGTTCTACTCTCCGTTTCTATCTCAACTGGCGACATCTCATTAATTTCAGCCTCATCAACATCCTCTTCCGGTCAGGTCCTTGGGTCATGTGCATTAATTGCGTTGCCACTTGGATGGCTTGTTGATGACCTATCAAACAAGAGGTTGGTATAATCAAGAGATTATCTCCAGTTTCATAATCCCACATGGCGAAATGAAAGCCGGTCTTCCGGTGTTTGGTCATTTTAACCACTCATCAGGGGAATCACATCAAAGGTAACGTCTCTTTAACGTATAAGCTGAAAGTTTTCTGTATCTCAAATACAGTAACCCTCATTACCTTCTACCTACCCTACTTCGTAGCCAAGTGGAACACAGTTTGTGATTTTTTTTTCTAACTTTTTTGTTTCTGTTTTGGTATATGAGGATAACACACGGATCCAAATATGCTTAAATGGCTAATTCTGATGTTTATTATACCATGCTTCGTAGGATAATACTATATACTAATATACCGACTCAAGCACGATCTCAGCCCAAAAGCCGTCTGAAATCGTATCATGCGCATGCATTAAGCTTCTCGTCGTCTCTGCAACAGTTCAATTTTCATGTTCTGTAGGATGTAGTTGAGTTGTATATGGTATAGTAAGATGTGTTGCAACACCTTCATTTTTCAATATATCTCTTACCTTAGGTTTCTCAAATTCACCTTCATTATCACTTAGGAGCTGTTTCACTGATAAAAAGTTCTGTTAAGTGTATTGTACATTTCTAATGGCTGCGTTTGTCGTTGTTTTTTACTGCCGTTTAAAGGGCATCTGCAGCATTGCTGATTTCAGCTTGCATTCGGCTTGGTTCAGCAAGGATTTCTCATGGTCAGATATTTGGCTAAGCAGTACTAAGTTTTGTATGGTTCTTTGCTGCTGAAGGATCAGCACCCAGCTTGACTTAAATCTGAAATATCTTGCTGGTAAGGTAAGTATCTTGATACCCTACCCTACCACCACCAGCCCCATATGCAAGATCCTTAGAT
Organism: Tyria jacobaeae; assembly: GCA_947561695.1. Lineage (NCBI taxonomy): Eukaryota > Metazoa > Arthropoda > Insecta > Lepidoptera > Erebidae > Tyria > Tyria jacobaeae. The sequence goes on along the minus strand of OX387207.1, from coordinate 20,508,150 downwards.
CTTGGATATGAGGCAAGCAAAGAGGATTTACCAAATGTACTGATCTTGCACATGAGGTAGTCTTCTACCTGTCTTGTACATTTGGTAAATCCTCTTTGCTTCACATAGCTAGGTTAGGCTAGGGCCAAATATTCTTCAGGTTCGAAATATGCGTAGCCATATCCTGCTCTTGCACTTTTTTGAAACCAAAGAAACTCACACATAAATCGCAACTCTTGTCCTCTGTTCCTCAATAGTCTCTACATTTCATCTAAAATACGCTTTTTGTAGTTAACCTATTATCTTTTTCCATATTGGTCATTAGCAAGAGTCTTATAGTGGTGTCAGGGATGTCAAACTCTATTTTCCTTTCAATTCGTCGTTATTGAATTGATAGCTAGGTCTCGACATTTTGCCGTTTGAAGATCTAGTGCTCCTGGCATAGCCTTCAGAACTATTACAATTTTAAAACACCATGCTTTTGAGACTTCAATTACTGGTTTCTCCTTGTTTTTCAAGCACGCTCTGTTACCACAATAAGAATTACTAAAATATATAAAATAAAGTTATTGTTTAATATCAGTTGTTTATGGGCTCTGTTTCACTTGTGGATTCAACCCAGAGATTTGGCCTATGCCAAGTATTTCCAGAGAAAAAACAGTCTATATAAATATAATTGGCTAGTTAGATAGTCAATTTTAAAAATTAGTAACAGTATATAGTAAATATTCTATGAATTTGATAGTAAAATATTAACCTTATGTTGCTATGCTACAGACATAGAGAAAGAATAGAATCTTCTTTCATAGCACATAATAATTAAGCATAGCACATAAAAAAAGTAATGGAAGCAACCAACGATTGCTACCAGGTTTTACTAATGAATATAAATCAATAGATCGACTAAATTAATATCTTTATAAATCATCGTATTGACTGTTGATACGATGCATCGTATTGCAAAGACGGAGCGAGTCCGTTGCATCGATAACTCATATCACTATTTTCGAATTCCACCATTTCATTCACAATTTCATATAAGTCATTTTCTGTAAAACATTGTGATAATATACTTTTTGGTCATTTACTTGGTTTACTAATCAATCCAGTGAACAGCATTAATGAAAAGCATGAGTTATTCTAATATTACATTAGATAAAACATTGATTTGCGTGTAGGTTTTGTTTGTAATTTTGTATCAAAATTACCAATATCATGTCGTATTTAGTCCCATAAAAACATGAATGAAAATTTAAAAAACGTCTTTGTTGTTTATTAAAAGATGTATCATATTTTAAGAATTATTTTATACAGATTGTGGGTTGTGTCTACGTTAACATTATTTTCTAGCGTCCTCGTATTCTGGTTCTATGGATTCATCACAGCAGTAATTGTGTTTATTGTGGGGATTACAGGTATGATGCATAACATTGTATTATCCCAGTTTATTAGTATATGTTTGAATTTTAGTCAAATTTAAATAGTTAATGTTTCTTGCCTTTAAAATGTCTACAACAAGAATATTTAGTTCATACCTATATAAGATTTATTGTTACCATGTATTCTAGTGTCAGTACAGTACATTATTATTAGTTGTTTATGGACTCTCTCTTGCATGTAAATTCAATGGAGAGATTTCGCCAATGTTGAGTATTTTGAGAGAAAAAAACCTTCAGTATATTTAATTTAAGAGTAAAAGACATGATGACAAATTTTGATAGTTTCTTATTATAGTGTTGATTTAATAATTTCAGGTATCCTGTATACTGCACAGGATCTACTGTTGTATTATCCAAATGATCCACCTGACTCCAGAGCATTTGTACTCCAACCAAGTAATTACAAATTACCATATGAAAGTATCAAAATGACTAATAAAGATGGACTTAAAATCCATATGTTTCTCATAAAACAGACTTCAAATAGCAACCACAAACCCACAATGATATTTTTCCATGGAAATGCTGGTAATATGGGACAGAGGTTTGTTTGTTTCTAATTTTGAAAATGTACATTTCTGTGCAATTTGTTCTCTTATTTTAAAAAATGCTTTGCGATTTAAATCTATTTGTATGTATGGGATATTCTACGAATGCGAAGTTGCTCTGCTTCAACAGTATAAACATATGTACAATGTGTCTTTAATAAACATAAAATGGCAATAAATTTATTATGTTTTCAGATTATCCAATGTGTCTGGTTTCTACCATAAATTGAACATTAATATTCTAATGGTAGAGTATAGAGGTTATGGTTTATCTGAAGGCTCTCCATCTGAAAAAGGTTTATATGTTGATGCACAATCAGCGCTTGATTACATTATGCAGAGAACTGACATTGATGTCAGTAAACTAATTGTATTTGGGAGATCATTAGGTTGGTAGCATTTACTATTATTATTTGTTACTCATTCTAAAAGCATTATATCTTCTATTAATAATATAAGCAAAATGTTGTATGATATACTAAATCATACACAAAGCCAAAGCAATGTGTTACAAATTCTTGTTAAGCTTTAGTATACATTTGTTGCTGTTACATAGACAGTCATCTATTATTTTAGTAAGAGCTGTCCCCCACAATTAAGCCAGTGTACACATTCACTGCTTTGCTTGTATTAAGGAGCACCCTATCACTTGCTCCTTAGACTTCTGCATAACATTTTCCAAGAAAAAAAAATCCAATTGATAGTTGTAGTGATTAGAAAAACAAAAAAAAAGTCTTACCTTAATTATATCTGTATAGTGAGTGTTATCTTCATATTAATATATGTAGATCAGAAGCCTCCTACTCAAAGTTGAATCAACTTGAGCTCTAGGTTGTAGCCTTACTTGAGATTTAGATTGATAATTTGTCATAAAGACATTTTTAGTTCTATTATTTTATACTAAAATTACAAAATCATTAATCTAGATGTTATTGAAATGAAATATCTTTCAATCTCATCCAACCAGGACCAGGCCCAGAAATGGTCTACTGGAGATTAACACCCCCTTGATGTTTGTTTGGCATGTACATTAATCTGGAATGGATCTATTTGAACATTCTCATAGTTTCTCTTTGTAGTTATCCTTATCTCAAAGGAAGTTGAACATTTTTATTCCTTATCATTGACTTTGTTTTGGGTGTGCTGGTTATGAAACAATATGTTGATAGCAGTTTGCCTTTTATCAATATTAGTATAAAGATAAAAACAGTACAAAAAATGATTATCTAGTAACTGTATAATGTGAAAAGTATCACTTTGAAATACTTGTCTATGAAACTGTTGATCTAAATAAGACTTTAATATCTGTTATAGTAATTTTACCTACCCATGCTATTTTTTTTTATCAAGCTGGTGAACTGGTCAAAAGTATTCACTACCAGTCTAACTAACTTGTACTTAATAATAGAGATTTGGTTATCTGGTAGCAAGTGCAATGGGGGGCTTACTTAGGACATTTCAGAAACAAATAACTGTTTACTTCAGTGATAAAATAAAGTAAAATAAATCATACATATGAAACAAAATGTCTTAAGATTACGAGTACAATATAAGTCATGTTTACATAATAGGGTAGGTTACTGTCAAGTCAAATCAGCATCTTTTTAATAAACAACAAACAGTAGGCTTGGTACATTTTTGTATGAAATATTTTTTAATGTTAATTTGATGAGTAAAAAATTAATTAGCATTGTTACAGTCAATCAGAATGACAATAGTCAACTGTCATCTATCCAATTCTACATAACTTTTTGTTATAATGCTGAGGAGAGGGGAAGTTGGGCTTCCGGAACCCATATAGCCCCCCTCCCCCCCTTAAAAGGTGGACAGCGCACTTACGACTCTTGAGTTGCAGATGTCCATGGACGGCGGGTTTAATTTTTACCATTGCCATTATTATATAAAAAAAAAACAAAACGTAACGTAGCATATAGAGTGAGAATTGGCCCAATACATGCAATAGTGTAATTAAAAAGAAAGCTAATAAATGAAATATTTTGACAGATTTGGAAAAAATAAATTTTACCCTGTTGTATCTTTTCTTCTTCTTCTTCTGTATTATTTGTTCATTAACGATTGGCTTGCTAAAGCCACCTGTCTGTGTTATATTTAGCTGAATAAATTGTACTTGCTTAGTTCATCGTTTACAGAAACAAATGCTTTATATAAATGATGACTTCCCTAACTGCATCAGCCAGTATCGGAATCCTTGGCGTCGATATATCAAGCGAAGTCCAGTTTCGCGGTCACTTAGAGAGTAAGGCCATATTAGCCTGAAGAAGCTTGGTGTGCTAAACAGATCGAGACAGTATTTTACTCCGGCCCACCGCCTGCAACTTTATAAGGCGCAGGTTCGGCCGCACATGGAATACTGTTCTCATCTCTATGCAGGTGCACCCCAGTGCCAACTTCTGCCTCTTGACCGCATTCAACGGAGAGCGACTCGCATCATCGACTGCCAAGATATTTCTGATCGACTTGACACCTTGGCGTTGCGTAGAGATGTAGCTTCACTCTGCATCCTCTATCGCTTGTATCATGGGGAGTGTTCAGAGGAATTGTTCGGGCTTATACCGGCTGCTGGTTTCCGCCATCGTCCTACGCGACAAAATATCCATCCCCATCACCTGGACGATTGGCACTCCACCACTGTGCGCTTCTCCAGAAGCTTTTTGCCTCGCACAACCAGCTTATGGAACAAATTGTCGCCTGCCGTATTTCCGAACCGATACGACCTTCAAACCTTCAAGAAGAAAGCGTACCTCTACCTAAAAGGCCGGCAACGCACTTGTGACTCTTGATTTGCGGGTGTCCATGGGCGGCGGTAGTCACTTACCATCAGGTGACCCGTCTGCTCGTTTGCCCCCTATCGCATAAAAAAAAAATGATGAATTTACGTAATCAACATATAAATGTCACTTTTTAAGTTCTCTTCGTATATTTCTGTGAAGCGGAGTGTTGTTTATTTAAACAACTTGTGAATCATTTATTCTCCAAAAAGTCTATGCACATATCAATAGACAGTCCTGCCAAAACATATTGCCACTTATATTAAAAATATATTTAGATTATATACACGTACGTTACAATTCTGCATCGTGACCTCGTACTAATAGTATAAAGCCTAGACGGCTTAATGGGTTTTGTCATTCGACGTCGTTTTAATGTAACTCATACTTAGGGTAAAATATTTTAGGCAAATTCAGCAAAAAAAAATAAGAGAAGAGATGAAGTCGAATTATATTTGTCAATAGTTTTATTATTCATTTATAATAGTATAACTAGGCTTTTTTAAAGAAAGTATTAATAACGGCATGAATACTGTTGGACGAGGAGAAAATATAACGAAACCAAAAGAAAAATAAAGACTTAGATTTGTTACAGGCTGAAATGAGCTGACTTTTAGACGTTGAATATAATTTTTCTCGCTTTTGTGGCAAATCTATCGACAAGGTCAAATGTAAAAGTTGTAGATAATAGAATATCTATAACTGCCGAATCATGCATTTGACTTTTTAATTTAAAACAAATACAACATGGTTTTTACAAGATTTTGTGTTTTTAATTAAAATATTTACTTTTAAACTTTTCTGATCCTGATCCTGAAAAGAAGCCTCGTTTTCAGCCGGACATGTCCACGTTCTAAAAACAGTTTTTTATTATTTATTTTGATCTTTTTCCTCTGCATGCTTTTGTACGGTATAAAAAAACTTTGCCTGGAATATTTTGGAAAAAAATGGAAAAAGCTGAAAACTTTTAATTTTAAAAGTTAATTATTTGAGACTTGCCACTAATTATTAAAGCTATTACACTAATAATTTCTGTAAATAGAAATTTCAGAAACAAAAAATATCAATAAAAAGTTACTCTAAAACCAGCCGGGTATATTAACTGCTCATGCTCTAAAAAGTATGTAATTAATTAATTTTGTTATCCATAATAAAACTAAAAGTAAAAATGTTATAAATACGTATCTATTAATATATATAACATTATCATATATGTATATATATGTGTACATATACACTCACAGGCACAATTAACCGCCCACCTTGTATTTCTTTCAATTTTCAGTAGACGGAAAATTTTGACCACATTTGATGGAAGTTATATTAAAAGCAGCCATTAAGGATAAATAAAATCACAAAAGTCTTTAAACAAAACCGTTTAATAAAAAAAAATATGCCAAAAATCGATTTTGCAAAAAATTTGCATGAAAATGTGATGACTTTAATTTTGAAAAAAATCGTCCGCTTTCTTTTTATTTAAATTTTAATAATGAGTATTACTACCTCGGGCCCTGATGACTTCTTGTAGTCGGTTTGGCAATCCATCTACGAGGTCTTGAATATCCGACTGAGGGATATTATGCCACTCCTCTATCGCAGCCGTCTTGAGCTCTTGTAAGGTCGCAGGGGCTGATATTCTTGCTCGAATACGTCTTTTTAGGTTGTCCCAAATGTGCTCAATTGGGTTAAGATCGGGACTGCGTGACGGCCATGGCAAAACTTGAATCCCGACCTCATCGAGGTATTGAGTGACGGATCTTGCGGTATGGCATCGAGCATTGTCGTGCATTAATTTAAAGTTTTCACCAATAAATGGTGCGAAAGGTATGACGTGGTCTTGTAAGACTTCCTCCACGTATCTTTGAGCAGTCACACTGCCTCTATCAAACACCACTAGATCGGTACGAGCCTCGTAAGAGATACCTCCCCAAACCATTATGGATCCTCCCTGATAACCCACGGTTTCGATTATTGCACATGGAGCAAACCGTTCATTTTGGCGCCTATAAACACGCTGACGTCCATCTGGACCCCTTAAGGCTATTCTGCTCTCATCTGAGAACAGTACGTTCTTCCATTGTTCCGTAGTCCAGTCAGCATATTCTCGTGCAAAGGCAAGTCTTGCTCTACGATGCTGTGCAAGCAGCTGTGGACCGCGAGCTGGACGAAAAGCTCTCAGATTCCTTTCAGCCAGTCTTCTTCTTATCGTACGTTCACTTACAGTGACATTTCTCACCTCAAACAGACATGTGCGCGCTTCAGTAGCGGTGCAAAAGCGATTTCTTAGCACGTTACTGACAACAAAGCGGTCACCCAGAGCCGAGGTGCACCGATGTCGGCCTTGACCTGGCCTTCTCGTGTATGAACCAGTCTCCCGAAAGCGTCTAATGGCATCCCGCACTGTAGTTCGAGGTACACCAAGCGTACGAGCGATGCGACGTTGGCTATACCCAGCGTCAGCTAAAGTCACTGCCCTAGCAGCACCAGTTGCATCCAGTGGCATTTTTTTCAGTCACAAACAATAATCGTACACTAAAAACTCAAATTAAACAATGTTCGTACACGATAGCAGAGAAGAACAAGAAATGTAATCAATGTAACGTTACTGCCACAATGTCAAACAGATACTAAATTCTAAAAACGCTTCGGCGATACAAGTTTAAGGATCGAAATAAGGGTTTTTAAGTGTTTAGTTTATTGCTAAAGTACCCACTTAACTAAAAACAAAACAGTAGATAAGCCACAGTTAACATAAACAAACAGGGTGACGAAAAATATAGGTGGGCGGTTAATTGTGCCTGTGAGTGTATTATCTATCTATGTAGTATTACATATATATATCTATGTAGTATTGTGTATATGTAATCTATGTAGTATTGTATTATATATATATATCTATGTAGTATTGTGTATATGTAATCTATGTAGTATTGTATTATATATATATATCTATGTAGTATTGTGTTATATAACTCTATTTATCTTAGTAACAGTGTGTACTCCATTTAATGTGTATGCCTGCCTACTGTGATTTTGACCACCAAATTTATATAAATAAATGTAAATATTTCTATACCACTAAAGGTTGACTGTAGAGAATAGCATTAAGTTGGCACTAAGTTCGGTTTTGTACAATCTATCATATGTCAAATTGCTATTCGGAATTTTCGGCTGTTATTTAGGCCTCTTTTTTATTTGAAAATTAATTATATCTGTTTAATTCTATATTTTGGTTCTATAACAAATTGATTATGTTTTTAACATAAAAAAGTAAGTCTGAACTAAATTTTGTAAAAGTATATATAAAAAAGTAAAAGCTTTGTATAGACATAGAGCTTTTATAATTATTATTTTCAAGTCTAGTTAGATATATTAGGTTGGCAACTGATAAACCCGCCACTTTTTTCGATCAGTTTCTAAAACGTTATAGAACTTTCTCGAATTTCTTTGAGTAGTATATAAATAAAGCAAGAGTTGTATGTCAGATCAGTTGACAACTGGATTTCGAATAGTAAAACTACAGTAAATTATGAATATTTCTCGTAGAGAACTTCGGCTGCTTTTACTTCACGAATTTCGCTTAGTTCGAAAAGCGACTGAAGCAGTGCGCAATATATGTGCAACGATGGGCAAAGGTGTGCTCTCTTACGATACCACCAAACATTGGTTCAGAAGATCTAAGGATGGAAATTATGACTTATCTGATGAACCTCACCCAGGATTGGATACAGTAGATGTAGATGGATCCCAGGTTCACTTCCCGTTGTCTGGTAGAGCAGCTTCAGTGTTCTCATATTGCAGTAGAAAAACAACTCCACGCCTTAGAAAAGACCTGAAAATATTCAGTTTGGTTGCCACATGAGTTGACGCCGTTTCAACTTCAGAAGAGAGATAACGTGTGCATGGAACTACCTAGTTATCATCGTACCAATGAGTGGCTGAATGATGTATTTACGGGGGATAAAAATGTGGGTTATGTACATAAATTTTTCGCGTAAGCACTAGTAGCTTGGACCTTGAGAAGCCGGAGTACCGGCGCCAAAATCTGACACGAGTAATAAACGGAATAATATATACTGGGGGGAGCTGTTGCCATCTAACACTACAATCACGGCCAATATTTATTGTGAACAACTGGATAAAGTAGCAGCGAGATTACCGAAAAATCAAAATAAAGTATACTTTTTGCACGAAATGCTCGACCACATGTAGCAAAAGCGACTCGTGAAAAATTACTTTCGCTTGGCTGGGCTGTCCTTCCTCACCCACCGTACTCTCCAAGCATTATGCCCTCAGATTATCATGTATTTCTTTCTCTAGCCCACTACTTAGCAGCTAGCTAGCTTAGTTATGTTGTAGATATAACTCTATGGGATTTTGGTTTAGTTTTATGCTTATTTTTGGCTCGATTTCGTCGATTATAGTGAACGGCACATTAGACTTATATCTACAACATAACGCATTTTTCACATTTTTTTTGCTTTCAAACTTATATTTCACATATGTATTTTAACTCAACTAAAAAAATCTAAAAAAAATCAGGGAACATCTACACATCCGAAACAAATTTTTAGATAAATTGCGACCTCTTAGAAAACAATTTGAATGCTCCAAAAAAAATTAAAATGTCGAAAAACACATTTTCGCGGTTATGGGGTTTTCATTTGGGTCTATGGGGTCGGAAAAAATCTCGAAAAATTTTTTCTCGACCCTCTTCAAGATTTTCGGGTCGGATGTAGCAAATCCGGTGGGGGCTGCTGGACCATTGTTATCCTGCTACCCCCTTTGTTTGTAAGATATCATGTATGTTGACAAATGAGTTTTTTTTTTCATTCTTGATCATTTTCTAGTAAGTATATTAACCATAAGTAAATGTTATAGCTGCACATACTTGATCGATTTACAGGTAAGTTCCCTACCTAGGGATGAAACGGACATTCTACCTTTATCCGGTACTATTCGTAGAACGTGTTGGTTTGGTTATGAAACTGCTTAATCTTTAAACAAACCACACTGACATGGTGAACCGTAAAACTAAAGAACTAAGTATTAAAATAACGTTTTAAATATAAATTTTATCGAATAAATAAATCAACAAATAAATTTCAACTAATTAATGTTCATTTTAGTCGGTTTGTGTGTAACGCTTTAAAGTAGTGACCACTCAACACGTCATTTTACTTACATGCGTACGCGTAGATACGCGATGGAATAGATAGAATAAGATAGGGGACTATTTTTCTTTTCTTTATTTCATTTTTAAAAAGACAAAGTTATTCTCTTATTACTCCTGGTCAGCGGACAGGGTCACTAACCAATAAACCAGCCAGCTAGTCGTCATGATAGTTCACCGTGATAAATATATATGTAGCTCTATTTGGGGGAGACATGGAAGAAGACGATGTATTGACGGTTAGGTGAGGTGCAGGATGCAAGGGGCAGTTTTGCAGAGTTAATATTGTTTATTATTAATTTTAATTATATGTAATCATACATATATAGGCAGAACCTGTACTATGGTTACCAGACTGCTGATATCATACTTGTATTTATTGGGCACTTACAGGACAGGCTTGCCTAGTGAGGGGACACCGGCAATTATGTAATTTTTTAAAATTTGTTATTTATATATGAAACATTTCAAAATAAATGACAATAATAAAATAATAATATTAATATTTAAATATATTATATTATGTCCTCTCCATAAACCATTTTTTAAGTGTATGTTAGCAATGCAATGTTTCGCTAGATATCCGTCGGATGTACATATATCTGGTAACCTCTAAACAGATATCCGTTTCATCTCTAGTACCTATGTATGTTTAGTACACTGTTATTAATTATGGAGCTGTTAATAGGTTATATTTAAACTTGTTCCCCGCAATTGTAACTGTTTTTAGGTCACTGCTCCGTTTCTAAGGGTCTACCAATTACAAAAACAATGATTACAATTGGACTGATAGTTTAGACTAACAAACAATATACTCTTTCTCTAATATATTAGCGCTTTATATACTTGTATTATTTATCTTTTTTGGACAAATGAATAATTCCATAAGAATGTTAATTTTAACCTTTCATTCCTTTAAAATAAATTTAAATTTTTAGGTGGTGCTATAGCTATAGACTTAGCGTCAAGACTGGAGTATAGAAATAAAATATGGGCACTAGTGGTAGAGAACACTTTCACCAGTATACCTGACATGTCACAAGTTATACTTAAATGGAATTGTCTACACTGGCTTCCACAGTTTTGTCATAAGAATAAGGTATTTTTAAGTAATACTGTTAAGCATTCGCTAAATTATAGTATAAAGTGCAATTGCTCAATAGATTTTCTTTTAATTTTCAGTACATGTCTCTAAAAAAAATGTGTCACATAATGACTCCCACTCTGATAGTCTGCGGTTCAAATGATGCTCTGGTGCCGCCATCAATGGCAAAAGAATTATACATGCGTTGCGGAGCAATTTGTAAAAAACTAGTGGTGATGCCTGGTGGGGGACACGATGACACGTGGACGTGCAGAGACTATTATTTAACTGTGCAACAATTCTTGACTAGTGTACCGCCGTTACCAGACGAAATTGGTCCTTTTTTTGATGAAGATTCAAATACCGGAAAAAAAAACACTATGGTACATACAGTATAAGTAGGCTGTACACAGTTGATTAAAAATAACAGTTGATTAAAAATATTTGACAACAATTAAATAGTGATAATTTAAATTTTATAAATTTTTACATAGGTATAAATACTGCTAGAGGTTATATTCTTGTAAATTAATTAAAATGTCAGGATTTCGGAAATGTTGAGTACGTTATTTTCTTTTTTAGTACATTCTCAAGTATATGTTAAAATTAGCCTAGGTACCTTAAAGGTAATCGTTGATCAGCATTGAAGTAGTAAGTACATTCTTTGCTTTATTGTTAGCCCATTAAGCAAGGTACACAAACCTGCATGGATTTTTTATGAACTACGTAAAAGCTAATGAATCTGAAATATTAGGCCTTCCGGTTAGTTTTGAGGGATTTATTAAAAATGAAATGTATTATAAAAAAAGATAATTTATATTTTAATCAAAATGTTCTCCATTACTAGCTACAAACTTTTGCCATTTTTCGGGCAACAAATGAATTCCATCATAAAAAAAACTTTTGAAGCGAACCATTCATTGATCCATTTTTTGATAAATTCGTAAGATTTGATTTGATCTGCAAGGCTGTGTTGCATAGATCGAAATAGGTGGTAATCAAAAGGAGCACAATCTGGTGAATATGCCGAATGTAACATTTCCCGCTGAAGATCTGAAAGTGTATCTCTTACAGCTATTGCGATGTGTGGGCCGTGTCATGCAGTAAAATGACTTTTTGTTATCTATGTGCAATTCTTAGAGGTTTTTGATTCAATGCATGACTCTGTTTGATTAATTGATGTTGATAACACTCAGCTGTGATAGTTTCATTTGGTTTAACAATTCATAATAAATAACACCTTGCATATCCCACCAAATGCATAATAATACCTTATTTACGTATATGTTACGCTTCGGGTCGATGTGGACGGTTGACCAGGATCTACACATGATTTCCTACGTTTTGGATTATCATAGTAGATCCATTTTTCATCGCCGGTAACGATTTGATACAAAAAATATTTCTTTCTTTTTTATGACGAGACAGTAGTGAAGCACGAATGGTTACTCGATTTTGCATCGCTAATTCTGATAAAACATGTGGAACCCATTTTCCTTGTTTTTGAATTTTACCCATTGCGTGTAAACGATCAGAAATTGTTGATTTACCTACATTCAATTCTTCAGCCAACTTGTAGTGTGCGGACGGGGTTTTCGTCCAATAACGCCTGCTTCATTTTTTTTTTGGTTTTCCTATACGTTATTTATCCTCTAAATCAAAATTACCACTTTTAAATGTCGAAACCAGTTTTCACATGTTTTAACAGATGGTGCAGATTCATGATACGTATCTACAATAAGTCTGTGAGCTTCTGCTGCTGTTTTTCTTGAATCGAAAAAGTATAATAACGAAAATGATATTTATCGCGTTCCATTTTTAATCACACTAAAAACTTGCGTGCGTTTACTGTGTGTTATTTCGAATAATTAAAGTTCAAGCTAAAACACGCCGTATCGAATATGTAAGCAACTTGTACCGACGTGTCGCGACAGCTACTTGACACGTTTCCTCGCTACTAACCGGAAGACCTAATAGTAATAACGTGTGGCTTTCTAGATGTTTCCTTTTTTTTTTACAAAAGTTACATTATGATTTCTTAAGGAATCCAATTCTTCAGATGTTTCTTGCTTAATTCTGAATATGTTTCTTTATAAGATACATGTATGAAATAAAAATAAACAAAATATAGTTAACCGCAATGTTCAAAGGTGAATCATTCCACAAAAGACATCTTGGGAGCATTAGACTTGTCTTCGCTTTGCGTTCGACAAATTTTGTTATGTGGCCAGTATTAGTAGGTATCGGTTTAATTAAGAAATGTCGTAGCTAAACCAAATCGTTATAGAATTGATATTTTTATGTTCCAAGCAGCCGTTTTTTATTTTTTCGATATTAAGCTTCATAGTTTTATCACAAATCCCGATTAACGGTTATAGGATTGCCCCTATTACGTTAGTGGGACCAAATTCATATTGGCAACATTTGGGTGTTTTATACACCACTGCCTACCCCTTAGGGAATACAGGCGTGAGCGTATTTATGTTTATGAAAAAGGGACACAAAGGCGTAGTATTATATTGTAATAAACATAGGTACTTACTTAGGAACTACGTAATTAGGGATTCCTTAAACATTTGTCCGTCCTAACGGGTCCCTACGTTTCTGACATAAAACAAATAAAACATAAAAAAATGCAAAGTTGTTTTTGGTGAATGTACGGAGGCTCTCCGATTTGCTATCGTAGACTACAAAAATACCTCGAGATGATAACAATTCCCACAAAAACTTGTCTGAAGCCATTAAAATGAAAGATATTCAACTATTCTAATAGTAGGTACACATGAAGTAAATTTTAATTGAATTTGTCTTTTGTTATAGGAATATAGAAATTATTTCAAATGTAATGTCATTTTTATATTTTTTTACAAATCTATGTGACGGAATAGTTGTATTTCATAGTTATAATCAAGTGATGTTACACCACTTCACAAGTTATTGCATAATTATAGATAATCTATGAATTGGTGTTGCTTTAATAATAATAATAATAGTTTATTTTCAGATAAATATATATTTTACGGTGTTTAACTAAATACAATTTGCAATGTTTCATTATTTAAACATTTAAATTTACTAAACTCGCATAAAGTTCTTCATCATTTTGAAGTCGTATCGTTTGCCACTATCTTAAGCATGCTATATCAGCTGCCTCGCACTCGAGAGGCAACTCATTTTTGGAGACTGGTGTGATATATTATATTTTATTTACAGCCCAAGCAAAATAAAACTGAAATGCATAAAAATGACAAATTTAACGACAGGTGTTTAAGTTTTATGACAGCTCGGCATGACGTTGTATGGTATAAATATTTCAGCAAATGGTCAAAATCAAACTCAAAGTTGTGTATCTTGAAGTACATTGTATAAATTATGTAGTTATATCTTATGTTTAAGTTCTTAGGATAGTAACATATCTAGTATCTTCTGTAGATACTAGATACGTACCCATGGCCGGTGACTCTGCTGAGGTAGTCACGTCTTGAATCAATTCAAAGGATGATGTTCAGTGCTTTACTGCTAGTTAGAATATTACGTAAGAAGTTATAAATTATTTTACAATGATTGTGTTGTCAAATAATAAACAAAATAAAATAGATATGTGGAGAATCCTGGTCATTAAAGATTGTAATGATTTTCACGTTCTTTGTTCATGTTTTCATTATGACTTCACGTATTTACCCCAAGTTCATATTTCCAGTGGCATCTCGACTAATCTGGCTACGCTGGTTATTTTCCCAAATAGATTTGCAGTAGAATTGGCCGCCCACATAGGTATCTGTTTAATATATAAACGTAGACATTCTTAAAATCTGCAAAACTCTGACCTGCCTCTCCGGCCTACTATTTATTTGTAAACTCGATGTAAAACTATAATAATTATAGGTATAAGTTATTAATTCTTAAATTTAGATGTTATAGTGCCAAAATATTATTTTCGAAATTACTAAGCCGTTCAGTCAAGTAAATATTGGTATCGTGTATGTATATGTGCAAAACAGTTAATTTACTAACTGATGCACGAATTGGATTTTTCGCGCAAATCTTTTATAAAAAAATATCCACCATATCTAACTTTAATATTTATTAATTATATCTACTATTTTTTTATATGTCTTTTATTTCAACCAGAATTCAGAACATTTCTTCCGAACCCAAAAGTGGAGCACTTCGGTCAGTGGATATGGCTGGCACCCACGAACAACAAATAAAAGCGCACATATAAGATACATTAGAAATCTACAAGTATCGGTTTTCAAATGAATAAGCGTAGCAAGAGAATCCCAGTGCTCGTTTATTTGAAAGGCATTTGTGCGCGCTAGTTCTGCAGTCAAGCGTATGTAGAGACCATTTTATGCTATTAATGAGAGCATTCTAATTCGTCTTCGAAATTACTGTAATGTGGCTTCAAAGCATGATAAACTTTTAACCGCCACAGTCATGTATATGTGACATAGCATAATGTGTCCAGCACGCCACGGTCACGATTATATGACAGAGTTTTAAACGCTAATAAATCATATAAAAGATTATTGCTTATCTTATTTGTGTGGTTCATTATATAGTTAGAATCATCCCATTTTTTATTATGTTAGTTGCTTACTATTTATTTATTTCGACCATATTAGCATGACATCAAAAAACATACGAACACTAGTTTTAATGTTTATAAATGATAGTGCCCTCCACGCCACAGTCGCGATCTAATAACACGTAATGATGTATTTAGCATTCAATGTAGCACTAATATTTAACTTTATGATCCCTAATCACATATAAAAACAGTTCTCCCAACCCGTAGTTATTCATCATATGCATTTTTTACATTTAAGTCATTTCACTTTTTGTGATATTAAAAGAGCATAAGTCAATCACATGTAACGCGGTTGGAAGTGACTGCATCAGCATCCTTCCTATTCTCTATGAGATTCTTCCAGTCTTCTGTCATATCCTTAACTCTTCTTTGTCCAATGGTCTATTTTTGTCCTTATTGAAAAATGCACAGATCATTCCACTTCCTAAAAAATATGGGGTAACCATATAGCGATGTTCAGTATTTTAAAATAAAAATTGTTAATTATATTTAGATTTGCTTAATAGTCGTAGTAGTCAGTAAATCGTAAAATTGCCTTCTTTTGTCATTATATGGTATCGATGATTCCATGTAAGTTGACATATCTCATCATTTATTCATTCCTAAATTTTCAAACGTGTTTTTCTCGAAACCACGTTTTTCAAATCAGCACCCAAAATCTCGGAAACCAACGAACCGATTGTCTTGAAATGTTGTGTGCCTGTTCTGTATACCATTATCTAGTAGATGTCATAATTTTTGTTTTTGTTTCGTTGCTTAGTTTCTTTTATTAACAAAATAATCACAAATTTTTGGGCCTTTGTTCAAACGTTCGCCATTGTGCATTAATCTATATTTTTAAAATCGGCTATGACATCTACTATGTTATAGTATCTACACTCACAGGCACAATTAACCGCCCACCTATATTTTTCGTCACCCTGTTTGTTTATGTTAACTGTGGTTTATCTACTGTTTTGTTTTTAGTTAAGTGGGTACTTTAGCAATAAACTAAACACTTAAAAACCCTTATTTCGACCCCTAAACTTGTATCGCTGAAGCGTTTTTAGAATTTAGTCTCTGTTTGACATTGTTGCAGTAACGTTACATTGATTACATTTCTTGTTCTTGTCCTGCTATCGTGTACGAACATTGTTTAATTTGAGTTTTTAGTGTACGATTATTGTTTGTGACTGAAAAAATGCCACTGGATGCAACTGGTGCTGCTAAGGCAGTGACTTTAGCTGACGCTGGGTATAGCCAACGTCGCATCGCTCGTACGCTTGGTGTACCTCGAACTACAGTGCGGGATGCCATCAGACGCTTTCGGGAGACTGGTTCATACACGAGAAGGCCAGGTCAAGGCCGACATCGGTGCACCTCGGCTCTGGATGACCGCTTTGTTGTCAGTAACGTGCTAAGAAATCGCTTTTGCACCGCTACTGAAGCGCGCACACGTCTGTTTGAGGTGAGAAATGTCACTGTAAGTGAACGTATGATAAGAAGAAGACTGGCTGAAAGGAATCTGAGAGCTTTTCGTCCAGCTCGCGGTCCACAGCTGCTTGCACAGCATCGTAGAGCAAGACTTGCCTTTGCACGAGAATATGCTGACTGGACTACGGAACAATGGAAGAACGTACTGTTCTCAGATGAGAGCAGAATAGCGTTAAGGGGTCCAGATGGACGTCAGCGTGTTTATAGGCGCCAAAATGAACGGTTTGCTCCATGTGCAATAATCGAAACCGTGGGTTATCAGGGAGGATCTATAATGGTTTGGGGAGGTATCTCCTACGAGGCTCGTACCGATCTAGTGGTGTTTGATAGAGGCAGTGTGACTGCTCAAAGATACGTGGAGGAAGTCTTATAAGACCACGTCATACCTTTTTCACCATTTATTGGTGAAAACTTTAAATTAATGCACTACAATGCTCGATGCCATACCGCAACATCCGTCACTCAATACCTCGATGAGGTCGGGATTCAAGTGTTGCCATGGCCGTCACGCAGTCCCGATCTTAACCCAATTGAGCACATTTGGGACAACCTAAACAGACGTATTCGAGCAAGAATATCAGCCCCTGCGACCTTACAAGAGCTCAAGACGGCTGCGATAGAGAAGTGGCATAATATCCCTCAGTCGGATATTCAAGACCTCGTAGATGGATTGCCAAACCGACTACAAGAAGTCATCAGGGCCCGAGGTAGTAATACTCATTATTAAAATTTAATTAAAAAGAAAGCGGACGATTTTTTTCAAAATTAAAGTCATCACATTTTCTTGCAATTTTTTTGCAAAATCGATTTTTGGCATTTTTTTTTATTAAACGGTTTTGTTTAAAGACTTGTGATTTTATTTATTCCTAATGGCTGCTTTTAACATAACTTCCATCAAATGTGGTCAAAATGTTCCGACTACTGAAAATTGAAAGAAATACAAGGTGGGCGGTTAATTGTGCCTGTGAGTAGTTTAATAATTGTTTTAGTTTTTTTTTTCAGATGATTTTTTTAACAAACAGCAGTGGGTACCGTGAAAGAAGATTTTTTTACGGCACTCCAAGGAATATGCGACGTTTTCATATATATTTTAATAAAAAAAAAAAACAAATTCTTGAATGTATAAACTTTATTTGGTTACCCCAATCCGCAATATAAAATAGTTTCCCTACAAAAAAAAAAATATGCAAAAATGACCTTGTTTTCGGCCTCCTAGATGTATATCTCCCCTTAAAACGTTTGAGAAATTTCTTACCAACTGCGACCAAATTTGTCCTTGCAGATTCACTTCTCATCCCAATTCTTGACTATTCAGATGCCAGCCATCCAGACTATTCACAACCTAATTAGATAAACTAGAGTGACTTCAAACTTCTGTATAAGATTCATATTTTTCCCCTGCGTAAATATGATCATGTCTCGAAGAAGTCCCTCGTTTTGAGCGCGGTGAGTGGAGGCGGGTGGTGGAGCAGTAGCCCGCGGAGCCCTATGTTTGGTCGCTTGTTGCTAACAACAGAGAAAACTTCTGCCAAGCATTTGGTAGTATACCATTCAGCGTTGATGTTTCGTAAAGTTATTGACACCAAGTAGCCAGTCCGATTGAAAAAGATCGCGTTCAAAATCTTCCCCCCCGCTTCTAGATCGGTTCACTTTGGTAAGCGTTGATTCGTTTTGAAACTCCCAAACCGACGACTGGCGCTTTGTTTCTGGATCGTATTGATAAATCCAGGACTCATCATCTGTAATGATGTCGTAAACACGCCGAGACGAGCCTGCTTCAAATTTGTTCATCATATCACGGCACCATTCCATCCGGGCATGCTTCTGAGCATCGGTGAGGTTGTGCGGCACCCAGCGTGAAACTATCCTCCTCACGCGAAGATGCACGTGTAGAATCTCGTGAAGGCTTCCCGATCCAATCTGCAGTATGTGTTGAATCTCCTGATACGTTATTCGCCTATTGTCTTGGATTAAATTTTTCGCTGCTAGCACATTTTCCTCCGTAACAGCCGTCAAAGGGCGACCGCTTCTTTCTTCATCCTGCAAAGTTAGTTGACCACGTTTGAATTCGTTATACCAACGATACACAGTTGCCTTGGAACGGCCTTCATCCATGAATGCAATTTGAAATCTATCGTATTATTCATCCGGATTCAGGCGACACTTGAAATCGTAAAAAATCATAGCGCGAAAATGTTCCCGGCGCAAATCCATTTTTCAATGAGACACGATAATTTAATTAGCTCGCAAAAAATGTGGAGGGATTTTTTTTAATTGGAACGTACCTATTTTTACTTATAAATAATCATTATTTTTATAATAGTTTATAACTGGCCAGTCTCTCATACAAAAAAAAAACTTTTTTCGCAATACTTTCTGACATTTTCGTTATTTAGTAAAACTTTACATGCACTACACATGTAAAGTTTTATTACATAACGAAAATGTTGAATTTGTAAATGAAACGGTGAAAGGGATGACGCTAGATTCAGGATTACAATGGGGCCCTCACTTAACATCTCTTTTAAACAAGCTCAGTTCTGCAGTACATGCCTTAAGGACGGTCCGCCCATTAGACATGGACACTGCAAGACTAGTTTACTTTAGTTACTTCCATAGTATTATATCTTGTGGTATTTTATTGTGGTGCACATTTAGCTGCAGATATAGAATAAATTTTCATTTTACAAAAGAGCTATTAGAGCCATTTATAATCTACGTAGTCATTCGCGACTACGTAGACTATATTTGTGAAAACATGTACGTAAGTAAGAATGTGCATCTTTTTATAAAACGATGTGAAAGACATAACTATATTACGAGAGAAGGAAATAAATCAATTCAACCAAAATTTAGATTACAAACATCTTTTATGGTGTACTGTGTGAAAATATACATATAATAATATACCTTCCGATGTTTTTAAACTTAATGAGAAAAAAGTAAAAAAGCATAAAACGCCCGCTTTGTAAACAAGCATATTACAAAGTGGATGAAAAAAATTGATGGCTGGCGCATGCGGCCATGCTTGTGAACGAGTAACGTTGTTTGGGGCTGGTCATCTCCGGACTGTTATTACTTAACATAGAATAGTATTTACCATAAATGTTATTTTAGAATGATGTATTGCATTGTATATTGAGGATATTTAATAACAAGGATGTTGTTGAAATGGCCAGATTTTAGTCAAAATATCTTTATAAAGATAGAAAAAAGAAAATCATGTAAAATTATCACTTGTGATATTGTATATCTACGTTAGCTGGGATACCTGTTTTTTTTAAACAAGGGATCCGTGTCTAGTGTGGAGCCGCACTAACCGGTAGGAGAGAACACCTCCAGAGACTAAGCAGTTCATATTTAATTCAAATATTACACATTATACTTTTTTTTTGTAAACTAATCTAATGAGTAGAAATTGCTATTTAAGCAAACATAGTTTTCTTTATAATATACATTTCTGGTCAAAAAAATCAAAACACTTCTGAAGTTTGGTTATGTTTGACCTTTATGTATTTTTTACATTAAATAAAAAATAATGATAATTCCAGTTAATTGCAGATATTATAAGGTATCGTTCAACAAATATTAATGTTTTAAATTAAAATTTAATTAATTTAGCTTTCTTGTTTTGTTCAACAGGTATGTTTTACCCTTTAAGAAGAATTTATTAAATGTTAGAAACAAGTACGTAAAACAAAAAAAAATATTTACGTATTTCCTCCCCGAGTCACAATCTTGTTTTGTAGGATGTAATCCCACTATTCTTGTATAGTTTTAAGCTGTCCAAGCGTCTCCGGAGCAGGTTCTCTCACTCTCGACTTGTCTCTTCAACTCATCCCATAGGTGTTCTATGGGATTCATATTTTTACTTCAGGTATTCATTACTACTACGCATGACGGAGCTGCTGCTGCAATTGAACAGAGTTAAAGTGAAGATTTCTTAGAGGAACTGACGCAATATACCGGTCATATGGGACTCGAATTGCTCAGACGTGACTCAATATCCACTAGATCCTGAACGGCGTGTGAACATACCAGTTTCCTGATAACGATGATATACTCTATTGACAGTAGAGAGGCTAAATTGCAATCGAGCAGCCGCAACACGCTGACTATACCCTGAATTCAGCAACGCCACGACCTGGGCAGCTGCCGCGGGCGATGTATCCATATTTGTTAGGAAATACCTCTGCAAGGATGTCACAAATTTTAGTTGACAATCACTATTAAAAAGAAACGATTATTTTTTGCAAAAAAATGAGATTAAATGCAGAGATTCTGACGGAATACACGTTCAAAACAATCTCTACAATCATTTATATCATGAAATTACTAAGATTTAAATTCAAATTTGGAATTGTGGTACAACTTTGTTTAGAACAAACTGCCAGCTATTTATTACTGTATTTTTTAATGGTGTCAGTCCACTTTTTAGGGTTCCGTACCCAAAGGGTAAAACGGTCTGTCGCCAGGCTGTATCCCATGAACCGTGATAGTTAGAGTTAAAATTTTCACAGATGTATTTCTGTTGCCTCTATAACAACATATACTAAAAAAACAGAATAAAATAAATATTTAACAGGGCTCCCATACGACAAACGTGTATTTTTGCCATCATGCTGGAGTCCGACCGGCCGACGTAAGAGTACCGGAAGTCAGGTACTCTTACGTCTAACAACGGAGTAGAAAAAAAAAGAAAAGAATATAATTATACTTAAAGAAAAAAAATATAAACTTTAAGTACTTATTTTGTAATGGTGTCAGGTTCAGATTCTTTTAAAATGGCCTACCTAGAATCGGCCAGCATATTTTTATAGCAAACCCGACTTTACATCTTTATGAACCCGTTCGTCAAATTCATAAATTACCGGGTTGTATAAAAATCCAATGGTAAAAATGGATTTTCAGTTTAATATTCACTATTAATTTCCAAATCAAATGCCATTTCTTTAACAAAGAATAAGGAATATAAACTACCTATTTAATTGTTATGTTTAGATAATCTCATCTCATCTTGTACTTTCATTTTCTCAATGTGTTTTTATCCACAATTTATCATACCAAGATAGTTCTATTTTATATTTCTAGACCTGCGGTTTAGACGACGACTGTGTTCTGATTCTGACCGCTTGTGCGAGAAGGGGCGACTACTAAGGCGAGTAACTAAAATGTGTTCCTTTTTCGACAGATCGACAATTAAGTTGCAAAAATTTGTGGCTTTAACAGATTATTTAACTTCGTAATTCAACTTTTGACCGGATTTTACATGGAAATACTCCTACGTGCGATGGGTCGCTTGCTGGTGACTACCGCCGCCTTTGGACTCTTTGAGTTGTAGGTGCAATTGAAGTCGCAAATGCGTCCACCTTAAAGGGGATGGAAATGTGGGGAAGGGAAAAAGGAGTTGGGCTTCCGGTAAACTCACTCACTCGGTGAAATACAACGCAAGCATTGTTTAAGAACCGCTCTTCTGTTAGGCCATGGTAATTCTCCGGTCGACCCAACGCATGAGTGCCTAATCATAGCTCTCCTAGTTAAATATTAGTCATTGTAGCTTTATAATCTTTGTCTTAAAACTATTACAACATATAGTTGTAGTATATCAATACTTATGAAACTACTTTTGTGTCTCATGTAATGTATCAATATCATGATTGATACATTACATGAGATACAAAAATACTACCTATTTTACATGTTAATCATTCTGGTCGCCTGCTTTAAGTTGATATGCGTACTGACATTCCTTAAAATAATATTAGGTATTTCAACATGTTATGTATCTATGTATGAACTAACTGACTAATATCTCGCCAGATATTACTGTTATAATACTAAATCATCGAGAATAGTTGTTACCATTAAAAGGGGTAGAAAACAACAATACGTCTTCTAAAATATTTATTTAATATACGAAGTTCATTTAACAATCCACGCACCGTATGGTACCCTAATGAAAATATGTAAAAATTATATCGTATAAACATCTCAAGGAGAGAGGTAGGTTCATACAATATATTTATAATAAGCACGAAATACGATTCTTAAACTTTATAGAAATCGAAAGAACACTCATACAATTGTCTATTAAATAAAGATACAAAAGAATTCAGTACTTGAACATGCACAATAATTAACACCTCACTAGCTAAGTTTAGATAAACATCAATGCAGACAAATATACATTTAAAATTGTAAAATAGAAACATAAAGTAGGTGAAATCGGAATAATACAACAACTGTTAAACCACCCAATTGTGTAGATGTTATTAATATTGATGCATAAATCGTTCATTGAATGCTGCTAAGTAAATAATGGAAGTAACAACAAAATATAACGTTAATTTATGACAGATATACAAAACTGTAAAAAATTAAAATATTTCCACAATTTGATATATTATAGTCCAGTCGGCCATCAAGTCTTCGTAGCGCAAACAACGTGTACTTCTGAACATATCGTTGAATATGATGGTGGGGCTCTAATTACAAAGAAAAAATTGTGAAAAACTTACTGAGTCAAAAAGCATCCAGTTACAAGAATATATTGGTCACATAGAACAGATGGCAGCCATGAGTAGAAAAAAATATTTACTAAACAGATAACTATTATGTTATTGCAAAGGCCAGGCTGACAAGACAATCCCCTTTATGATGAAACTTAAAGATTCAGAATTTCTCGACTGAATCTTTTATTAAATTATATTTATTTTATTATAGTTATTTTGTCATAACGTAAACATATAAAAGTTATTACATTATGTATAATTATTATAAGTTGCTTTAAACCCGATAGTTACTAATATTTGCGTAGATACGTAATTTAGAGGCACAGTGGTGCCACAAATATCATAGCAAGCTCAGAGTCGTGAGCATACGCGATTCACACTCGGCTCCCGCAGCTTACACGACGCGCACCATCACATTATTCTAAGCAACGATCAACGTCTATAATAGTTAGCCCATCATTATTAATTCTTCACGATTTCAAAATGTTTAATTCACAAATCAACAACGGAAAATTTGAGGTACTTTAATAATTATTTGAAGTTTTACGTATAGTATCGATGGGTTCAGAGAAACTCATAGATGACTCTGTAGACAGTATTTTGTGTATGTAACGCGGTGCAGGTGGCACAATGCAGTGTGTGTGAGGGCGAGGCGGTGGCGTCACGCTAGCGACGCGCACCGAACTCAACCGCGTCGTCCTCGGTGATGTCACCGTGCCGCCACAGGCTGAGGCGCGAGCTCTTGGCGTGCTCCTGCGCCTGCCGGTACTCGCTCATCAGCCCGCCCAGCCTGTGGTCACGCACGCTCTCCATCAACACGAGACCTTCCTTGATCAGGTTCTACAACATATAAATCACATTAAATGCTTAGCTTAATCATTTCTAAGTCTCAGTAATCCAATAATACTATCACCAAATAATAATACGAATAATACATTCGTATTATTATTTGGTTATAGTATTATTGGATTGGTTGTTAGTGTATTATTGGATTGAACCAAATATTTATACGAATTATTATTTTGTTATAGTATTATTGGATTACTATTAGGATTTTATACAATGTAAAATTTTGAATTCCCCATTTTAGGTTCAGCTTTTATTATAAGTTTGTTTAAAAATACGTTGATTACTTATGCTTAAGTAATGAACGGATGACGGAACGGATACTCGACAAGTAATACAAGTATCTATAAATTAATTAAAATTATTACTTTACAAATTAAAAAAAAACATGTAAGACGAATACAAATATAATACATACACGAATACAAATAAAAAACCGACTAAATACATATAGAGTTATTAGGTGTACAATTCACCTTACTGTAGTTGAATTAATTTTAAAAACGCATACGAAAGTTTCATATAATATTTTCCTGTTAACCGTCAACTGGTTTCACTTTACTCCTAAATTGAAAGAAGCAAAAAAATAAATAAATCAAAATGTACTTAATAACTAATGAAAGGCTAAAAGGGTATTTTACCTTTGCCACATCTGCGTTGGTGTTAGGATCAACCAATGTGACGGCAGGCGGTGAACCACGTATCTCAACATTGAGATGCAGCTTCCTGTTAAGTGTATCAGCAGAGAAAGCAGCGACCGCTTCGGTCCTATCATCGGGATCAGAGGGGAACTTGACGCAGCATAGCACATACTCGCTTGCATAGGGTGGTTCAATCTCTGTTCCAGCAGGCAAGGCGGCTAATCTCGTGATGCTGACCACCTAACCAAAAAATAAATAATTTCACTACTCTATAATAACCGTTCATTCGTTAGAGAGCTCGTACTTCCCGGCCCCAGCCAGTTCGAGGTATAGGTAAGCGAACTTGACTTGCTTGAGCTATTGCTCATACTCTCCAATTCATCTGCATAAGCCTGCCTTTACTGTCAACATACTACAATTTTTAATTAAAATTCCAAAACTGTCTGGATAACAATAGCCTTGACTCCTATTTACGTAAATGGGACTGAATTGTAATCAACAATATGTGGACGGTGATAACATCTCTGCCTACCCCTCGGGGATATAGAAGTGTATATGTTTAGTTTCAAGCAACACATATATGTTCATGAGTATGTTAATCATTAAAAAAAAAATGCCAGCTATAACATATCCAAAATAATCTTACTTAGTCTTTCTGTCTCTATCTTTCTTGAGCCTATATCAGTTGTATGTTCTCACAAACTGTAGTTTAGGTTTTGATAATAATACATAAAATATTATTATGCATTATACAACAAAGTTCAACTAATTGGTTGTAAATATTGAAATAAACATGCGTTTTTATACAAGGGAATTTGAATTAATGTAATTTATTAAAGTCTGAAAGATCAGATGTTAATCATTAAAAAAATTGGCATGTACTTTGCCAGTGTGTCAAGTCAATAAAGCTAGTTTCATTTGTTAGATATAAAAATTAGGTTCTACACTGTTTCATAGAATTTTTAACATACCTCACGGTTTCCATAATCAATGTAGAAAATATGTGCCCTTTTATCTTCTGTAATTTTTTCAACTTTCGCTCTATACCACTGATCGTCCATTGTAAACCGAGCGGCGCATAAGTTCCCTCTTCTGGGGATATAGGAGCCTGGCAAAGGTGCATTGTTTTTGAACTCCTGATGGATTTTCTCCATCAAGCTTTCCAGCTTGGTACCCAAATCTATATTTTGCGCATAGAAATGACCTTCTGATGTTATTTCAGTAATGACAATCTTTTCGTACTTCACTGTACGATCTAAAACAGGCGCATTGCGTTCCTTCTCAGTTTCTTTCTCAACTTCAACATAATCTTTCCAAATACCGATACGGTTCTTGATCGCATTTTCTTCTGCGGTTTTTATCACTTTGGCGAACTCTGAAGTTTCAGCGGTATGGTGCATGGAGGCGAGTCCTTGGTCTATTAAGGCCACTGACAAGTTTTCATTGTCAACCCACAACCAACCAATGAAGTTGCCAGCTTTGTCCATCTCTTCAATTGTTACAACAACATCTCTCTGTAAACACTTTTCCTTGGTGAAGTGGAGAGCTTCCTCGCCGTAAGGTTCCGCTTCTTGCATGCCGCCGCCGCCACCAATAGCTGGGCGTGGTCCCCTTGGACAGTTGATGCCAGCTAGCAAAAAGGTCACGAGGACCGATTCTTTGGGAATATATATCCTCATTCTAGATCCACTAGCAACAAATTCTACAGTAGCTTCAGTCTTTTGAGCTCTTTTTAAGAATGGGAAGAATTTCTTTGCCTTAGCAGAGTCTCCACTTGTGTCTTGAATGCGATGAGTAGGAATGTCTTTTTTAGCATGGACACCAATGCCTGCTTTTTGTGCCTTCAGTTCAGCCTCCAATAGTTTGTCATAGTGGGAACTTCTCTGATCATTGTCATTTCTGTATCTTACAACAGTTGCGTAGCCCTTGGCTACTAAAGCTTCTGCTATGTTTCTATAAAAACAGAAAATAGTGTTAGGACACTCATAAATTTATTAGGAATTTAATAAAAATCACATTGCGTAAGGATACTACTTACATTCCTCCAGCTACAACTGTACAACAAAACTTTTCAGGGAAGTTGTTATTAGCTGGCTGGATGTAATCAACGGTCACATTAACTTTCTTGCCCACAAGTTTTTTCCTTATAAATTCGCGTGCTTCGTACATCCACGGAATATCGTACAGGGGTTTAAAACCCTTAGGTCTTGGGGAGTTCTTTCCTTCTTCATCAGGGCTGTTCCTGTAAACATAAATAGTTTAGTTAATCAATAAAGTGAACATTATAATACGATATTTAATCTACACTATAATACCATATTTAATTAATTATGAGGTTTTTATTCGCGTCTAGTTCATCCTACTACTTAGTTATAGCTTCACTTACTTTTCTCGCGGTGGTCTAATGCTGGCTAAAAATATTTTCTTTTGGGTGTTGTTAGGCATCTTAACAACGAGTGCGTCTCCGTTAATAACCTCCATAACTGTGGCAGTGAATTCTTTGTCTTTAGCAGAAATGATGGGTGCATTGCTGATATAGTTTGTCCAAATGCGAAGTTTGGCATCTTTAGCCGATCGCTCTGCGGTTCTCAATGCTTGGGCACCTAAATAAAAATATATTTATAAAAATCATTTCCTTTTACACAAGACTTCCTTATTATTTAGAATGACCTATTTTGATATTTTATTGGAGAATATTGATTACTCTGTTAGAGAAATCTTATGGATAGGAATCAATAAAGACAAATTATTATTTTTGATGAAGTTAAGCTCATTGTTAAGATATATTTACTTTGACGAAAAATGGCCAACCTAGCAATCAATCACTCTCCAATAAAATGTATTGTTTTTTCTACTTTTATAACAAGCTTTTTGGACACAAGTCATTTAATAAAGTTAAAACTTATGTCATTCATTTTTAATACATGGTTTAAATTTAAGTTATATATAATATTTTTATTTTTAAAATGTCACAATGTTTTAACAATACATTATGTTTTAATTTAGGCATCTTTCTCTTAGACCTATATTGTGTCTTGGGTCAATAGTATTAATCCGTTTACATGGTTTACACTGTACACTGAAGATGCATCCACTAGTAGTGTATACACCTATAAAGCTTGTTTAGCAGTCTATAAAGGCAATGACATTGTTTCTTTCCTATTTCACTTAATGTAGTTGTAAATTAAAATATGGTGATAAAACTTCCGAGATGGACACCTAACTAAACACTAAATTTACTGTCCGGTATTCGTTCGTTCGATCGTTTGATACATACATACTATAACACGCCCATATCTTCGAAGGGTAAGCAGACGCGTCTCGTACGCCCGCATACAAACGTAACAGTAGGTAAACCAATTGACATCAACCAGACACTGTATAATCATGTCTGAAACCGACTAAGAGAGTCGAGTAGAGATTACGACATCCACGGGAAGAGATGCCCTATTCTACTTTATCGAGAACACACAGCTAGTTATTCTAATTATAACCAAATATAGTGCAAAACTGGCATATATATAGTTACCACCATATATATTTAAGTTTGTTTGGTTGTATTCATGATCGTAAAAAATATAGGTAAGTAAAGTCTTCTCATCTTTATATTTTAATGAATTCTGCTCAAAGAAGAAGCAGTTAAAATAACAAGTTTTAACTCTAGTACACATGGTGTGGACTAAACATTGTTCATTACTAGCACAATGCAATTTGGCATTCGAAATAATACTATTTGGCAATTGATATAGTGATTACTAGTATCTATTGCCAAAATATTTGAACTTTTCTATTATTACATAATCATAATTTATTACTAGGTAAACTAGCAAACAGACTGCTTCAGTTAGTAACTAAGTATGCCTAACACAGTATGTAGAGTAGTGGTCTATTTGGCCTATAACATGTTTAACATTCTAAAAAAGGCAAATCTAGTGTATGCACTATGACTTTGGAGATGAGAATATTTTTTTAATTATTATACTGACCAGATTTCATGACTGCAATTGACCAGTCAACACATCTTGCAAAGCCCTGTCTCAGGAGTGCTTCAGCAATGTTACCTTGTGGGTGCAAGATGGTTCCCACAAAGTTGTTGTTATTTACAGATTCTAAGACGACTTCCACATCCTTTTGTAGCAGCCTTGATTCCAAGAAGAAGCGTGCCTCCTCTGCATAAGGTTCACTTTCACCATCTTGTTTCACTGCTGGACACTGTGTAAATAAGAACTTCCTGTTACTAAAAGTACTCTTGATATCAAATTAATTAAGAAAGTTATAGAAAAGAATTTCAGGTATTTTTAGGGTCTTAAAGTAGACTTTATAGGAAGTGATTAAGAGGTCAAATATTTATATGAAAAAATTACTTACCTAATTGTTGGCATTAAAAATATTTTACCCTTTACACCTAAAATACCTTAATTAGAAATGCCAATACTAGTAAGGGTAATATGTTATCCTGGCAGTAACAACTAGCATTTCAAATAACAGTATAAGTATACTTACTCTGATTCCAGAAAGCATAAGGGTGATCTGAGTAAAGTCTGGCAACAAACAAAGCCTGACAGTGGAGCCATCACGGACATACTCAATGATTGCTTTGATGGGCTGGCCATTGAATTTATTGACAAACTGCTTAGGGTTCTCAACAGCCCATTTGATGTCTCGTACGTGCTCCTGTTAACATGACATTAAATTAATGAGACAAACATAAATATAAAGGTACAGCAAGGTGTTTGTCCTCCATTGACATATTTAAATAAAATGCAAGTTAATGTAAACACTAATATAATCTCATGTTTGCTAAATGGAGAATTCTATTTAATATTCTGTATATAGAAGTATGTTTATGTATTCTTATAATAACAAGGTCAGTTTCTTTTTGTTTTTTTACTGGGTCTAACAGAATTTTCTCTAATTGTTATTATAGAGTACCAAAAACTAATGTGTTTTATGTTATACCTGAAGGTCTGAACCCCAAATGCCTTTTCCCTGAGATTTGGCCACATCTTCAATTTCAACAAGTCTTTTCAGCTGTGGTATGTTTCTGCCACCTTCTCTTACTTTTGCAAGGCCTTCAGCAAGCAAAGCCTCAGTCAAATTCTCATCTTTAGTGGGGTCTTTACCGGCCCAAACACTGCCATATTCTCTGGTTGCAGAGTTAGGTGGTTTTTCAGCAGTGAAGATAACTTCTTTTCCAACTAACTTCCTGAGGAACTCTCGGGCCTCCCATGCAAATGGTTCATCTTTTGTTTCAACATCACTGTATGCATAAAAATAATACACATTTAAAAAAAAATATATATATATAATGCAGTAATTATTTAATGTATAACATTTGCTCAGTAATTAATGGACATCATAAGGCAATGCATATCATTACATAAATAGTTCGCTTTGCATATCTATTCGTTAAATAAACAGTGAACTTGTCCTTTGTTTACTAGCAAAAGCTAATAATGGACAGATCAAATAATCTATAATTATTAACTATTTGATTTAGATATTTCTGTATTCCTTAATATAAAGCACATTACTTTTTTCATATGTAATTATAATATGACATAAACATTAAACTCTCCACTACCATTTCAGTGAGAAAATACAACAAAACAAGCTACTCACTCAATCATATCAAATTACATACTCTACACAGCATGCAACATCAACAGATTGTAATTCCGCAGTCTGTGCACTGGTAGTGTTTGATTTGTTTTCATATACTTATAATACATACAAAATACAAATAGTAAAACTCACACAGAGCAAAGGGTTATTCTCAGTCTTGCATGAAACAGAATGTTTTATAACCTCAGTAATTGTTAGTTTTACTTGTGCAATCAAATAGAACAACCTATTGATCTAGCATATAAGTCCTTAAGATTTGCATGCATTTATTTTACTAAAACCAAAATTTAAAAGTATTTTATCTAATGTTTTTACTTGAATTATATTATATTATATTATAATACATTATAACTAGTAACTGTGAAGGTGTATTATAGATGTTTTAAAATAAGACATCAGTTTCCAAAATAAAGTATAGTGCCTTGTAATTGGGAACAAACAAATGTAAGTAATGAGTGTATGAATTGTGGTGTACCTGCTGTTCAGTTTACATCCAAGTTTTTGTGTAAACTGAGTATACCACCCACTCAAATTCCATTCTTCAATAGTTTTTAAAAGAGATAGAAAGAAGTAGATCAGATATACATAAATTCGCAATTGCATTAGTTCACAATATTACAATACAGAATTAAGCATTTCTTTTAATTTCCTTTCACTTCACAAAGAACAATTGATAGTTTAGTAAGATAGTTTTTAATATGATATATGATAATGACATATGTAGTAACTTTACTAAAACAATAACTATTTAATAGAGCTAATCCAAGTTAATACACAAGGTTGTTGGTTTGGAACATAAATATTTGTCACACAAACGCCTATATAAGAACCATATGGCTCTAGCAATCAATCTCTTTGAATCTAACAATATGGTGATAGAAAAACATGAAACTAGTATGTTATTGAGTGTGATAGTCACTAACTTTATAGGTTTGGTAGTCATACTCACTTGTTGGCAGTTCTTTGTCGCGCTAGTTTTGGCGCGGTGATACCGGATAATGCAATAACTTTCTCTGGCGGAGGACCACCCTGGGGCTGCTTTCTTATGACAATTGTGTCTCCCGACAGTACCTGAACGAGATAATGATGACTACTAAAGTAGACAATTTAACCCAATCTCCCATTGATTGTTACGATTATTGAGTAGTTTAACCCAAATTGCCAGTTGGTACAGAATAAGTATGTTATCGTTGGTTAAGTATAAAAATAATATAGGATTGGTGAAAGAAGAAACACAGATTGTTGTGTGTACAATAATAAATACATACTGTGAACAGGATGTGATTGCCAACGAGGCAAATTAAACTAAATCTGCACGAGGTATCCAGCTTAGTGTTTATGAAAATTATAAAAAGCATAGAATTATTGTATTACCTGCTTCACTATTCCAATTTTGTAAGCAGGCGTCGGTGCTGGAGCACTCATTTTTAATAATTTTCCTTTATGATACTCAGGTGGAGCGATAGCAAGTTAAAATTACTGATGAGTGAACAACTAACAAGAAAGATCAGCGAAACGTGGCGGGCCGCTAGTGTTTCCACATTTGAGAAGTGTGTAAATTTAATTATAGATAATGATAATACTTTCTCCACAAATTACGTTACTGATACGCTCGATAACTTCAAGCACGCTAAAATTAGAGTAAACTATAGATTGTGTCTTACAAACAAAAATCGACTATTACAGTATTAGAAAAGTAATGGGTCTCATGAATCAATTTTAAAATGATTTTAAAAGTAAAACTTTTTTTAGTACATAATTTTGGTGGTAAGAGCCATCATGGAAGATAGGCTGGAGAGGCGACAGGGCAGGCTCTCCTACCTGATGACGCAGGTGCACACCAGACATGGCGCCTTCGGTTATCGTATAGGCTGGGAGCCAAGGCACTGCGCTATATAAAGACTGCGCTCCATACTCTAGTAGAGCGTTCAACATAGATGCAACGTCGTGACAGCTATTGGTAGGGGAAGCCTCTCGCTCGATACCATGGTTCAGTCCATGGTACAAAATGAGAGTGCCTGGGAATCCGCCGTCTCCTTCTTCGAAGAAGTGATGCTGATCAAAGAGGTGGCGAAACGGGAACGGGAGAGGACTAGCACTCGCTCGTCTCACAGAGGACGAGCACCAGGCGAGGGAGGGCTCAGAATGACGTCCAACCTCTAACAGAAGCAGGCCTGAGACGGTAGCGCGTCGTGTTCTGCGGGCACTTCCTCATGGTCAGCAGGGGTTTTCGGAAGCTTCCTTCTTAGGGTATACCCGGGTCTTTTGCAATAGACCCACTGTTGACGGAACACCGTGTGGTTTAAGTGGGTTCTAGTCAAACATATCACTTCACTGTTAGCTCCAGTGAGGTGATAACCCGTGGGGGTTTCCACACGTAAAAAAAGAAAAACAGATAAAAGCAGCTCTGCATCACACGCAGTTTGAAAAATTGTAATGTCTATTTGGTGATTGAAAATAGTGGAAACGGGTGTTATAGATAAACACAGACGGATATTTATCTATTCCACCTTTGTTATTTAACTATCTAGTGAATATTAAATTGAAACTTAATAAAGCAACCTATAGTCGGAGTGACGCTGTGTGTTTTTATCTGTAACTTTTAATATTTTTTGAAACAGGGTGATTTGAAATCATTGTTTAGTATAGTTTCATGTAATAGAGAAAATTTAAATTTGAAATGTATTCACACTGTACTGTTCACATCAGCTAACAGTAGCAGAATAATTGTATTAAACACCCGCATTTTGTCAAAAAAAAAGCCTATTGCATAAGCCAAATCATATCCGGAACAATTATATTAAAGTATATTATAAATCACATTGGCTCTCACTGGGAGACCGAAATCTCTAATAATTTATTTCGTCATCATAACTGTTGAGAGTAGCTTGTTATTGAAGTTTTAAGATAATGTTCTAATTTGAAGGTGGTTTATACCTACACATTTATACTCCTTTTCATCTATTTTTTACAAATAGTAATTGGATTATGAAGAAAAGCTAAGCCTCAAGTTTAATTATTGTAGGATAGTACTAAGAGAAATTATACCATTTTTATGTAAATTAAACTAAGCGAGAATATCACTACATTACAATTTAGTGGATTGGGATTAATAAAATCGACTCTCTAAACGGCGTACTAAATAAAGGGGTACCACTCCTATATACAACTAGCGCACCACGTGACATTACGTGGAACGCGTATGCAAGCGTTCGTAATCGAAGCGTCCACACCAATGTTTCTTGTAGACGCTCTTTTGTAGACTTGTCGATTGAGTTGATACTCTTATGAAATCCTCACTGAGCATTGTATTTATGCTGTTTAAATTTCTTATAAGTTTTTGTATTTCAATACAATGTTGTTTTGTATTCAGATACACAGAAATTGTTTTAATGATCTGAAGATTGTTTTGTTCTTGAATTATCTCAGACTGTTAATGTACAAGTGTTCCGTGTTGTTAACTATCTTTAAGGAGGTACCTACAAATATTCGATGAATACGATGTATGCGATGTTAATGTTACTTAGTCACTATAACGCGAGGAGAGTAGGTACCTACTCATAAATTGTAAATTATAAAGCTTAAATTCATTTATTTTATTTATTTATCACAATTATTTCCGAATTATATTAGCAGTTCTTATAAGCTGATACAATACTTTCTGGAAACCATTACACTTCCGAAGAAAGATGACAATATAATATAATCTTAAGACTTATACATCAAAAAAAGCTTGTAAAATGAAAGATGTTTCATTTATTAATTATTGATGTGATTATTCATTACCTGTTGATAAAAGAAATAAGATAAAACCAGAAACCTATAAACTTTAAGAGATGTCTAAAGTGAGTACGAATATCATACAACAAATCAGGAAAACAATAATAAGTACCTAATTGAAAACGTCTTAAAATACTAATATGTAATTATTTTGTCAAGTATGGTAATTATATGTCCTACAGTACTTAATAACAAGTCAGTACAATAAGATACCAGCAATGCGAGTTACAGAACGATAATGTTATTATTTAAATATTCTCGTAGGAGAGTAATAGCACAGTCTCTTTTTACAAGTCTTTCCTACAGTTATCCCACGGAAAGGTCTAGTAAGAGAGAACGTGCGGGGAAAGTGGAACGATAGAGGCGAGGTTGCTAGTCCCAGCTGCCATACACTCACTTGGGACGTGAATGTCATTATATCGCTTAAATAAGAAATATCATCAATTTCCGCACACGAAACAAAAATAGGTGAAAAAACAAAATATACATTTAACCATTTCGTTTAGGGATAAAAAATACCTACTGAGACATTATAATGGCGGTCGTTTAAGGCGACGTGACTATTAGGTAAATTTAATATAAGTTTAAAACCACAGTCTTTCTAGATATTTGTTTTTAATAAAGAATTCATAATAAATAATTTCATGCTTACTTCGTGGTCGAAGCTTTCTATTAAGTTAATATCCAAAATGGTGACCATACATTTTAAAAACTCCTTTCCCCTCCCCTTAAACCCCTTCTTCTCTTACTCCTCTCCTCAACCCCCCACTCATCATCATGAAAGACGGGCAGTGCACTTACGACTCTTGAGTTACAGGTGTCCGTGGCAGCGAGTGTCACATTCCAGGTGAAAAAGAAAAAACAATTCAAGGGTGATTACTAAGCGCACGAAATTTATTTCGAGATCCAAGATGGCTGACGGGATATTTTAGATAAAATCAGTATAAGCTGTTTCGGGTTCGGGTTCGATATTACTATATAAATCAATATGGGTATCGTTTACGAGAGTGTTGATTACGATTGTGTCATATATTTTGTGATCCAAAATGGCGGTTCCGAATTTTTCAATACGGTCAATATGGGTATCGATTTCGAGGTTTTCGAGGTTGTTGATTATGAATATGGCATCTATTTCGCTGTCAAAGGTATTTGTTCCGGAATATATCCTAAATTATATCATAAGAATATATTTGCCATTCAGGCGTAAAATATTCAATTTCTGTAATGTTAACTACTAATGGGTACTATTCTATAGTTAAAATTAATAATTTCACTGAGCTTACATCCCATAGTCCGTCCTGATTTGGACTTGTCTGAGGGGAAGGCATTTTCATATATGTGTGGATGTATTTTAACATGTGTGGAAATGCATAAATGTATTGCAAACATAAATTACTTTTCTTCCTATAAAAATTTCGTTCGTCGCTTCTGAAAATTATCAATCATTTCAATATAAAATAAAGAAAATGCGTACATCTACCTAAAAGGGCTCGTTTGCATGGTTACGTGGCGAGTTCATAACTTGAATGCTAATTGCCAGTCAGTAATATTACCCCAGAACATAATCACATATCGCAACGTTGACGAGACAGTGTCATGGTAGGCTATTTTATGTAGATCTACTCGCTGTATTTTTTTATTTATACCATCTATAGACTAACCTTTGAAATCAATTATTCCTATATTTTTTATACTTTTGTCAATTGAATTTAATGTTATTTAAACTTATGTACTTAATAATATTCAATTGCGTTAAATTGTAGTTTTATTCAATTTATTATTCTGCTTGTTTTTGAACATTGTTGTTTGATTCAATACTACTGTATTTAACCATACCATATGTGAGAGAATTTGTTAGAATTTCAGATCCAATTTGTGGAGAATATTAACCAAACAACTATTTCAAAAAAGAAAATTTTGTTTTTAAATTCTCGTAAAGAATTTACGAGAATTTATAATACGCTAAGAAAAAATAATTCGAACAAAAAAAAAGTACTTTTAATGCTGAGTCAGCCTGACCTGAACTATGACAGTGGGGACATGTGATCAGAAATAATAAAAGTAAACAATTATAAGAATATTAGCTGTATTTGAAAATTTGACCATTAACAGTTTTAAACATAAAGTTCTATTATCTTATTTTGTATAGTAAGGTATAAAACAATCACTGCAGAGTGTTTTTTCACATTTAGCGCAAAAAGTAAGAGTTTTTTTTACAACCTTGTCCCTGGCAACACCTCTGTTTGTCCCTCTTAGTCATATCGTGACCAATATTGTCAAACCTGACAGTAGTAATGGGTAACTCGTCAATTTTAGATGAGGATGAGGGAGTACCTCATTTTACTGCGCGGGGTACTCGCGAGGCACACCTCATTTGAGGTGAGGATTTGCTCGACACGTGAGTGGCTAGTTTTTAACTCACACGCTTCGGACCTCATAAAAGTGAGACGAGCGCAAGGACTGGCCTCAGCGCAGTATGTAAAGTCTTATTGTCGTTTCTCTCACACACATAATTATCTTACACTCACAGGGTTTAAACGCCAAAATAAACAAAACATGGCACTCAATTATCAACCTTATTCGTAGATGCATAATAAAAGTATGTAATATTTATTGCTTTCAAATTCGTGTTATGATTTTTATGTTTTTTTCATAATCTAAATAATATGCTACGAAACTTCACACGCTCATACTATCTCATAATTCATAATTTCGAGCAACACTCAAGTGATGCCGTATGCCGCGAGGAACTTCTAGTTTAAATAAATGTTAACATTATACAATCAATTCCTTGGCTATTGAGTAATTTACTAGTAAAATCGTCACTCATACCCTCACTCATTTATCTACTAACAGTGTAATAATCGACTCACTCACTCATAACTCCCTCACACCTCACGTACAAGGGGGAGAGCGCGGCCATATCACGCGAGAACGACGAACGAAGAGCGAATGAGGACAATGAGGTGGTTCAATGTCAAAATTTGGGTAACTCTTTCAATTTTTCGTCACAAGTACCTCAAATGAGGCAACTCATGAATGAGGAATGCATCACTACCTAACAGGTTGTAAAAGGCGTTCTGATGTGTAGGTTTGCTTGTCTTGCCTTCCGATTTTTTCATTCAAGAATAACCAAGAATTATATTTTGAAAGATTACCACAAGTTTTTAAACTATGTTTTGTTTATGTTTTCATTTTTGATATATTTAGTAAAGGTCTAAGAATCAGTTTTATGTAAATTGGAGTTGGCAAGTTTTTTACACTATGTTATATAAAATCAGAATATGATGTTTCTTTTTGAGGCAACAAAAATGACATTTTGAAAAAATTTCAATAAAATTGCGGATACACTTTTTGCAGAAGAAAAAAATATTTTATCAGAAAAACAGTGCTAGAATACGACTTTTATCAGAAACAATAGAAATAAACGACCTAACATGTAATAAAAAAATTTGAATATGGTGTCTTAAAAATAGGACAGTCGGGAGGAATGGTTTAACAGCAAAGTTCTCGCTACGAGAATATTCTCAGGACTTTACCATCTCTAATGTTTATCTTTGTTAATTGGCTATATAGACTGGGCAGGAAATTATTTGGGGGCCAATTATTAAAAACTATACCTATGTTCTAGTATACCATCGTCAAGGCCTCATTCACATAAGGATGAGTCCCGAACAGGAATGTTTTGTAAGAATACTGGAGACCAACAATGGCCTATGCGAAGTCGACTGATAACAAATTACCGAGAGAGCATGAATATGCTGGCTCGATCGGAGTAATACCACGGCCTTACAGAAAAATGGCAGACAAACATGCTTGCTGCCGAGTGAGTGAGAGTACTGCAGGCCCAACTTCTGATTCCATTGTTGGCATCGCATTTACGACTTTTGAGTTGCAGGTGTCCATGGGCGGCTGTTGTACCTTACCAGCGGCTGTTGTACCTTACCAGCGTCTGACCTGTCTGTTCGCTACGATAACGCTATAACACAACACCCTAAAGGACTGTTAACATTTTCTACTTCTATTCACAAATCACTCAACCAAGTAAACAACTATTTTATTATATAAACGCAGGAATTTGCAATGGCGGATAAAATACTCATATATTCAAATTTACAAAAAAAAAATAAACAAAAATAATAACCTGCATTCATTTGTATTATTTTACACCGACGAAGTGGTCGAAAAATAATAATATGACTAAAAACCCAACCATGGGGTTCTGCCATGGGATAAAGGCACAATACCTTATACCAGTTAGAAAACAATATATACAGAGAAGAAGTTACAAATTTGTCCTAATATTCACTAAAACACATAACATCCGTAAAGTCCGTTCAAGGCACATGTGCAGTCCAAAGACAAGATGACTTGACAGACAGTACAATAACAATGAGTTAGATAGCTCACTTTGACATTTACCACAGAGCTGCCACATTCAACCAACGATCATTAGTTCCGTTTTTGGCAACGACACAACTTTCAAACCGAACAGAGTGTAGATAAAAAACAACAGACATTAGTCGAGGTGTATTGGAAGAAGGTTTGCTTTAAGAACGGCCAGTGGCCATTTACAACTAGGCGGTGCCATAGAGAAGTATAATTCAAATTCGAACTAAGAAAAAATAAATGACAATTGACTTTTTCCATTACTATCCGGCCGTGAAGTAAGATTTATATTATGTAGCATTTTCCAGTGTTGATAGTCACTGTTGTTCATGTATTTTTTAAAATAGTCTTTAAACCTTAACAGTATTAAGTTGAAGAAGTGTTAAAATGGCCAACGCAGATTTTAGAAAGGATGTGACTATGCCTGTTCGACCAAGAAGTGTTTATACAGCGCACTCCTATAATCAGGTGATGATGATTTTCCTTTGTCCATACTTTGTTTTTTAGTTATGTGTAAACGAGGACATTTTTGATCATAGATTGCCGACCTTAATAAAAATTGTACTTGCAAATTTTAAAATGGGTTTGGGCGGGTAGGTCATTAAATAGCGCCTGCCTCATTGACGAGAATTTATGGTGCTTATAACATTCCCAATAATGGGAATTAGGTTTGTTTGTTGCTTGGCTACATATTGTATGTTTAAGTGGGTTAGTGAAACTTGCTCCTTAATTACTATTAAGGAGCAAGTTTCACTAAAGTACCTACCCTCTTCCGACTCATTTCTCGTCCAGACGCTAAGTGATTTGTGTTAGTAAAGATCAATAAAATGCAGTGATTTAACATTGTGCGACCCCGCGATTGTTTTACCCGACTGCGTAAGAGGGTTTTCCGACGATTGAATACATAGATACATATATACATATTATGTATATATGTAGCTACATGTGTTTCTTTGTCACAACCTAGAGATTTAACGATCAAGCCGTTATTTTATATAAGCCGTTATTACGGATTTCAAGATGTTAGGTATCATTTGAATAGCCCTAAGTGGCAATGATATGGGTTATAAGTTTCAAGTAAGAAACAGAAAGTTTACTGTTAAGAAACTTAACTTTGTTTATAGATAAGTGACTTGTGACTTGAGTTGCGGGTGTCCATGGGCGGCGGTAGTCACTTACCATCAGGTGACCCGTCTGCTTGTTTGCCCACGATCGCATAAAAAAAAGTAAACTTCATTTGCAATTTAGAGTATGTAGGTAAATAAATTTTATTAATAAAAATATTTTTTTTTACCCACGAAGCTACTAAGCTACTAAAATGCTTTATTATATGTGTATATTATTATATTATTTTACAATATACGGTTACGACCTGACTTAATATCTTCAAAAGGAAGGTTCAGGGCATATTAAGTAAAAAGTAGGAATTACTACAAATATATAATATTTGTATTAATTCCTACTTTTTACAATATTTAGTAAAGTAAAAGGACTGTTCATAATGTCCATGTTAGAGGACACGTATGCTCTTTAAGTCGTATAGCGAGTATAGTGATTGAGTACCTACTTAGCGAAAATTTTGACACTTCTATAATCTAAGCAGAATGAGAATGATCTAGCAATCGAGTTATGAAAATGTTATTCCTCCTCCGTCAGTAAGCACAACTTTCAAGTAAACACTTTCATGTAGCAATAAGTTTTAACTTTTGCTACGGACGGCAAGACATTACGAATAAGCAGTGGAGTAGTTTTTTATACTTATAAATTAGTTGGTGGTTTATTGGTTTAGAATGATCATTCAAAATACCTACCTTATCGATCGTATCATTGTATATGGGTTGTGGTCAAAACTTAAGCGATTATGTTATTGATATTGTTAAACCTTATATATTCATAAAACTTTTCTTAAATTGGCGATATAGGCGAAACGAAACAGCATATAGCTACTAAAATGATGAATAGTCAACTTTCCTCGTTTGCTCTTTATATCCTATCTATCTATCTATGGCATTTTTCTTTATTATCGTCTTAATTGTTTGTTAGGAAGAGTCGAACTTATCTGCCTTTCAAGACTACAGCAAGTTCCTTGAGGGTGGATTGGGACAGGCTGAGCTAGTGGGTGCCGCTAGTTGGCAGCCGCCATGGCGCGCACCTCTTCAGCGCAAGGCGCCCTTCTACCCAGGAGATGACATCTATCATGCAGACACATGGCGGGAGCTTGAGGTATGAGCCCATGTGGAATAGATACATATATTTTTTTATTATAGATATATTACTTGTACATTTTTCCGAATGAGCTTACCTTAATTGATTAACCGACTATACTTAAATGTCGTTAAACACGTATGGTTTACAATGGTGGAGCGCTGTAATTATCCCTCCTTTATTTCAAATAGAGCTCTGACGATGACCAAGTCACTGCTGGCAGGCCTGTGACCTGTTTCATCTATTTTAATATATAAAAAGAAAAGATTGACTGACTCATCAACGCCCAGCCCATACCCTTGGATCTGACAGCTTGAAATTTTGCACAGAGGTTGCTTTTATGAGGCAGACAAGAGATAAGGCCTGATTTTTTGAACTTCAACCCCAAGGGGGTAGAATAGTGTATGAAACTTCGTATAGAAATCCTTATTTTTATTAATAAATTCCATTAAAATTGGTATAAGGCCTATCAGCCAGAAGACAAAGATTTTAAGATTTATTGATATTTTACCCTTAAGTGTATAACATAGGGGATGAAGGCCGTCATTGGTTATAAGTCGACAATTTTTTTTCATACATCTACCAGAAATTAATAAAAAAATGGGACTGAGCCGCAGGCACCATTCCCCGGACATAGCATATAAGCAACGCGAGAAGGCGGGCCAACTCATTACTTGTTGTTTGGCGCAAGCACCGCGATTGTTTACGATAGAATTACACTATACTTTTAGTGCAAAACTATTTTCTAAAACTGTTTTGACATGACTTCGAATTAATTTAATTTAATTTACTAAGTATTATTCTTTTTTATAAAGTGTTCTTATTATTCTTTACACGTGTTTAGTGGGGATATAGGTACATTTTTAGTGCA
Organism: Tyria jacobaeae; assembly: GCA_947561695.1. Taxonomy (NCBI): domain Eukaryota; kingdom Metazoa; phylum Arthropoda; class Insecta; order Lepidoptera; family Erebidae; genus Tyria; species Tyria jacobaeae. The sequence goes on along the minus strand of OX387207.1, from coordinate 20,466,202 downwards.
AAATAATAGGTACATTGTTTGGTCCACTTTGTTTTTTACGTATCACAATATGACAACTCAATTATTGGCAATTAATGCTAATTGGTCTATGGTGCCTCATAACGTATTTTTTCTAATTGGAGTCCTGTCTATTCCGAGTCATCTCCTATCTAGCAAATTGTTAGACGCAGCAGCAGCAACTGGGAAGAGTTTGCCACAATTGTTCCAATAAATGCTGCCACATGACATGTCATTAGAGAATACAATCCCGAGATCCGACCGTTGACTTGGCTAATCTCGGGATTTTCGGGATTGCCACAAACAAGTCTAGTTTGTATTCCGTAGTCCGTTGCGCCTTGAAAATAACTTTGCCTAGATTATTTTAATACATTACGACAAAAAGCAACTCGTACAATACGTAGGTACCCACTATTTACTACACAGGTACAGTCCTAATAATATGTTTGTCGTAGAACTTAGAAGGGACTTCCCCACTCGGAATACTTTAATACAATACATATACTCTTAAGGTAATTCCCCAACGAACCAACAGGGGAATCACCCGATCATCTCATATCATAATATTGTTGCGGGTATTTCCCGTCGGGGATTCCCTGTACGAAAGTATAAATATGCAAATCAGGTTTTTTTTTTATTGTTCTGTCAGTGACGGGTTACGTAGGCTACGTCAGTGACGACGGGTTACGTAGGCTACGTCATTAAAATTTAAAAGTAAATTATCTGAAATTAAGTATTTCCAATGGCGGGAGACTTTGTTAAACATAAAAAAGACAGTGATACGACGTCAGTGTGGAGTTATTATTTAGTTGCGAAGGACGGGAATAGTGCTAAATGTAAGTGATGCCCAGCCATCCTCAAGACTTTGGGTGGATCAACTAAGGGATTACATACACATTTGATATCAAAACATAACATCAAGGTTATATCAGCTTCTACAAGTCAAGATTCTGAAAATCTGAACACAACACCGCCGCCAGCCAAGCGAAAGTTAGATAATTATTTTACTAAAAGTGCCGACGATAGCCTGGATGATATTTTGGCACGAATGATTGCATTAGATGGATTTCCATTCAGTGTATTCATAACCTCAGATGATTAGAGAAAATTGCTCTTAGTAAAATACACGGATTTACCAAATTCAGCCGTCACTGTTCGTTAAAAGTGTTATGAATTACAGTGAAAAAATCAGAAAGCAAATAACTGCAGAATTGAAACATTTGAAAAGTGCTGGTGAAAGATTTAGTCTTTTCTTTCGACGAGTGGACTTCAACTTCCAATAAACGATACATGGCGGTCAACGTTCATTCATATAAAAAAATTTGGAACTTAGGACTTGTTCCTATTTACGATAGTATGACAGCTGAAAATTGTATTACAAGAGCGTCCAAGTAAATTTGACATTTCCCTAGAAACTGACATCGTGGCTATTGTAACCGATGGACCGAATGTTATGATAAAGGTGGGGCGGCTTGTTTGCACTGAACAACAACTGTGTCTCGCACATGGTATCAATTTGGCGGTCTGTGATGTGCTTTATGAAAAACATAATAATTTGCAAGATAGCCCTACCTTGGATGATACTATAAATGAACCAGCTGTTACCGTTGATTATATGGACGACAGCGATGATGAACACCATTTAGAAGACTTAGACTGTCCAGAATCAGGTTTAATCGTAATGTCACAAAATGATCTTGCGCCAGAACACGTACCAGAGTTAACACGATATGAAAATATTAATGAGCTGATAAATTGAAAAAATTGAAAAATGAAACAGTACTTCAAAAATATGTGAAAATTGAACATGGAAAAGAGTTGTCACTTCTTTTGGACTGTAAAACCAGGTGGAATAGTCTTTTAACAATGCTGGAGCGATTTTATCTTTTAAAAGCATGCATTCAAAAAGCTCTTATAGATCTCAATCACCCAATTCGTTTAGAAGATGTTGATTTTGAATTGGTAAATAAAATTGTTGATGTGCTGACTCCAATTAAATTGTCAGTAGAAGCAATCTGGATCAGGATCACAAACAGATGATGAGGTAAGGTCAGAAACCTCCCAACCCCAATTGACATTAAAGGAAAAGTTACAGCTGGAAATTAACAAGAGTATGAAATCCCCAGATCCTGAAGTACAAGTACAAAATGAATTGGGGTTGGCAAATAGTATTAGACGTGAAATGAGCCTGTTCGAAAATGGAGGAGTTCGTGGATATCACTTAGAAACAGCATATAAGTATCTATTGTCTATTCCTCCAACCAGCGTAGAAGCTGAACGAGCGTTTTCAGCTGCTGCTTATGTTGGCAATAAACTACGAAGCAGGCTCGGAAGTCAAACATTGGATGCTTTGATATTTCTGCGATTATATTTTCGAAATTTTAAATAGTTATTTTGTGCTGTTTTTTAATTTCTTGCAAAAGTATAGTATTTTTTGGTTTGTGTTTTTTCTTTTCTTATTATTATTCTGATTTGTGTTGTGCAAAGACATTAGACATTTTTTTTATTACTCGTGTTTTTTTTATTTTAGCCCAATTAGAAACCACATAGTCTAATCCCGGGATAGGCCCGGGATCCCGGGAAAAGGCTTCAAAAATCCCGTAAGCCCGGGATTGAAAAACATGCTCGGGATTGTATTCTCTACATGTCATTTTACGTTTGGTGGTTTATGTAAGGTGAAAGGAAACTTTTTCCGTGGGTCTTTGAAGTTTACCGCAACGGTGACCTATATAAATGTTTAACTGCAGTTGGACGACTACGCTTTTTACATGATCTGTCACGTGGCCATTTCGATGTATACGTATGTACGTAGTGAAGTGTGTGTTCATTTCTTCCTATTGTTGCCAAGAAGATTTCTCCGAGAAAAAGTGAAGTGCCTAACAGAGATTGATACAGATCATTTGGTCGGACCGTTTCTCCCAATTACTCTAAAAAACGTCTTGTCAGTTGCACCGACGCTACAAGGAAGAAACAGGTTCAAACCGCCCTTAAAAAGTATTTTAAAAACGAGCCAACCGTTCACCGTGCTGCTGTGTCCAAATACCAATGAATTTATACTGATAAACAGGAAATCTGTTGCTAAGTACCACAAAGCTCACTCTGAGGTGCACAGGGCGTCACAATAACGACATAAGCAAAATAATCTTGAAAAATGAGTAGAAAAGAAATGACGTTCCTGGAAAATCAAAGTTCACTCCAGCATGGCATATATCGATACCGAGTATGAGATTGACAGCACTGTTACTTTAGGTTCCAAGAACAAGTGCCGCATAATGGTGCAATGCTCTTAAGTGGTATGATGAGGCACCCGGCATGTAATGAACAGTTACCAGACCCTCTCTTCAGTTTGATATTGAATTTGCTCCGGTAATGCTACTGCGAAACCAGACCACGTTGCGCTTAAATTCCTTACATAAAAACAAGGTGAAAATATATAGTTGGAGTACCCTTTCAAGTTGGATGCAATTCCCCCTTAATATCTGTTTTAATAAGACGATTAATTCGTTTGAGGGCCAGGCACTGAAAACAGCAGGAATTGATCTTCGGCGGGACTGCTTCTCGCACGGCCAATTTTACGTATCCTTCTCGAGAGTGGGATCAGCTAGCAACCTGGTCATATTTATCATCTGAGGGCAGGGACATTTTTTAGAGTACTTACTTCCGTTTCCCTCTGAGAAAGTAGGGGAGATCGGGTAGGATTCTCAGTTTTTACTTAAGTATTAAATGACCCGTTATGTCGTGTTTTTCTAAGTTTCAATGAACATACTGACATAAAATCGAGAACTCAAATAGTGGGTAATCAGTGTAGGTTAAGCTATAAAAAGCATTTTATTTACTAACTAACTACCATTAGTCAAGTTAGAGTAAAATATTTTCATTTAAGACGCCACAGATAAATAAAAATGTCAATTTTTGCATACACATTTTTATGTATTCTTTGGCGTCTTAAATGATGAAATGATTGTATTCGTGACCATACACGTATGTACATATTTATACAGACATTCAGTCGCGAACATGGATAGGTTTTTTAAGTCCTTATATATTAGTCAGTTTTGTCATTTTGTATATAAGAACCTATACCATATAATAACAAGACGCCTCCACCGGATAGGCTGAGGTGTTTTTAACACTCATTTGTTGTACATATGTAGTATGGGTAATTTTGTTATTGCGTTCAAAACTTAAAATAACAAAGTGGCTTTAAGGTTAGAGTACTATTTGTTGGTTATGGTTGGTATGGTTATGAAGAGTACCGAGAGGCACGGAGCACTCTGAAGCTGGCCATTAGCCGCGCTAAAGAAGTAAAGAGAAAGGAGATGCTGGAGGGTTTAGATCGTGACCCCTGGGGTCGCCCTTATCTTGCGGTGCAACAAAAGCTCCGCGCGTTGCCCCCCCTGGTTGAGGGCCTTTTCCCGCAACGGGTGGAGTACTCCCGTCGATGGCCGCCTTGGCCGGAGACGACGTGGAGTTCGAGGAGGAGAATGTTCCACCCGTCACTGAGGCGGAGATAGGGGCGGCTGTTCTACGGATGCGCTCCAAAAACACCGCCCCTGGTCCAGACGGGATCCCTGCCCAAGTCTTGGCCCTGGCCCTTGACCATCTGGTAGACCGCCTCAGGGAGGTGTTCGACGCTAGCTTGGTGTCCGGACGCTTTCCTGATTGCTGGAAAAGCGGGAAGCTGGTACTTTTAAGGAAGCCGGGACGGCCTGCCGATTCGGTCGCGGCCTACAGACCTATTGTGCTGCTGGACGAGGCGGGTAAACTGTTTGAGAGGGTACTCTCTACCCGCATCGTCCGGCACCTGGACGAGGTCGGTCCCGATTTGTCGGACGCCCAATTCGGTTTCCGAACGGGTCGTTCGACAGTTGGGGTAGTGTTGAGTCTGCGGGCCGTGACTGAAGAGGCGGTGAGCTGTGGCGGCGTGCTGTTGGCGGTGTCGTTGGACATCGCCAACGCATTCAATAGTCTGCCATTCAGCTGCATCAGGGAAGCGCTCCGCTATTACGGGGTGCCACAGTACCTGAGGCGGCTAGTGGCAGACTATTTAGAGGAGCGTACCGTCATGTACGAGGACCGAGAGGGAAATCTGAGACGTCGGCCCATGTCGTGCGGTGTTCCACAGGGGTCTGTTCTTGGACCCCTCCTGTGGAACATGGGATATGACTGGGCCCTCCGAGCTGACTTCCCCCCCGGGCTGGGCGTAATTTGTTACGCTGATGACACCTTGGTCACGGCCCAGGGGGTGAACTTTCAAGAGGCGGTGCGCCTTGCCACCAGAGGAGCCTCACTGGTGGTCAGGCGCATAGAGGCGCTGGGCTAACGGTTGGCCCTGGACAAGACGGAGGCCCTTTTATTTCATGGGCCCCGTCGTGGTCCGCCCCCTGGCGCCTCAATCATGGTCAACTCGGGTAGCGGCAGACGGCCCCCGCCCGAAGAGGTACGCGAGTGGCGTGAAGCCGCTCGTCGAGCCACGATGGCTCATTGGTCGTCCCGGCTGGAGGCTCCACGTGCTGGCTTTGCCGCTGTGGAGGCACTCCAGCCGGTCATCGTCGAATGGGTGGAGCGGCAGCACGGGACTCTTTCTTTCCGCCTGACGCAGGTTCTTTCAGCAGCGTCGGGTCCTCACTGCAGTCATCGGAGAGGATCTCTCGCTACCGGCCGTCATACGCTCCATGGCCGGTAGCGACAGGAATTTCACCGCGGTCGCAACCTTCTGTGAGGAGGTTATCTCGCAGAAGGAGGCGGCGGAGCGGGCTCGGGAGGACGATCTCCACTCGGACCCAACTCGCCGCCGGCGAACCGGGCGGTGTAGGGGCGCTTACCAGCACCTCATGCCGCCCTGAGTGTGGCCGCGGGTGGTCGGGACGGGTTTTCCCCTCCATCCGCCATATGGTCAGCCGCGAGGAGGTGACGTCCTGGTGTGCCTGGACGTTGCCTAATTGAGAGTTACCCGAAGGTGGTGCCCGCGCTGTTGTAGGCAACAGGCGCTAGGAGGGGTCCGGATGTCTTACCAAAGCTGTTCCCGGGTTCCTCCTATTTTAGGCGCAGGATGGCACACCGTGTGGTTTTAGTCAGTCCGATTCCGACACACCGTTCCACCGAAAACCCCGGTGGAGTGAAGGCCCGAGGGGGTTTCCACACGTTAAAAAAAAAAAAAAACTATTTGTTGGTTGAAAAAAAACTATTTGTTATTAGTCATTAGCTATGTTGTGACTATTGTCATCATGAAGTAGTAAGTAGTAAGTAAGTCAAAGAAAAAAATATACTAAAAAATATAAAACATTGTGTCCCACCGGTATCGGGTACAGGGACCAAGCTACCGGTGGTTAGAGCTAAAGAGACAGGAACCTCCTCACAATACGTGCCATATCATGGACTGCCTTTTGCGTCAGGCACTTAACCCAGCTACCCCACGTGAGCCTCTGAAGGTGTAGGTCGAGGATAACTATCGGCACAATGATTACTGAATCATGCACACAACACAACCTGCATTGGCCAATTTTAAATATTTTAGTTATTTTTCTCTTTCAGTTATTTGCATTGTCGTAATGGGGAACAGTAATATCAATAATCATTGCTCGGCGCTCTAATCGATCTATCACCACTGTCACATTTATTGTCAACAATAGCCCTATTGGTGATGAATAGTGATGATAGTTCGATCACAGTGTAAAGTAGCACGACCATTTTCAAGAACTGAATCGGGCACAACCTGTAGTACGGTAACTCGACTGCCACAAGATTCTATCTAAGAGCAATTTGCTGATGGAGTATCCTGGCCACTAGGTTATCTCTATGTAAGTACTCGCCGTTGGCAAGACGAGAACAATCGGAAATGATATGCCTGAGGGTTTCTCCGGGACGTGTTAGGTGAAGGAGGAAGTGATGATTAAATGAAAGGCCATAAAATGAACATTACAATGGTGTGATAGTGATCCACCTAATGTAAGCAAATTTTATGCCCCAGTTGGTTGGTAATATCAATCTTTTAACCCCAACTCGAAAGAGAGGGGTAGTATTATAAGCTTCAGGTCTAAGGTTTGTCTGTGTATCTGTCTGTGCCATCTTAGCTCCTGAAGAGATGGACTGATTCTGATACAATTATTTTGTTCGTAGCTAAATTCTTTTAGTATCCGTTCAGGCCTTTAATGATAATCAGATTTTTTTCTGATCTTTGTTGGGGTTTTCAAGTCGGTGATGTATGAAATTTTTAATTTATAATTACGAAGATGCGGTTTATACAACTTTTATACTATTATATACTTTACATTGTAAAATACTATTTAAAATGGGCATACTCGAACATGGAACTTGCTTTTTGGAAGTCTGTTAGAATAGAAACGCGTCAATGTAACTACTGTTCAGAATGCTCTTCCTGTACCAATCCTAATTTCCTCCAATATTTTAAATATATAAATCGTTTACATTTTTTTTTTTTTTTTTTTTATACTATAGGGAGACAGACGAACAGACGGGTCACCTGATGGTAAGTGACACCGCCGTCCATGGACACTTGCAACTCAAGAGTCGTAAGTGCGCTTTCCGCCTTTGAGGGTGATGAGGGATGGGGGATGCAGGAACCAGAAAGAAGAGAGGAGGGATGAAGAGATGGAAAAAATGAGAAAGGAGATGAGGGGAGAGAAAAGGGGGGAGGGGGAATTGGGCCTCCGGAAACCCCACTCAATTCGGGGAAATGCAACGCAAACGTTACTTCACAACCGGTTTTCTGTGAGGCCGTGGTATCGCACCGGTCGAGCCGGCCCATTCGTGCCTAAGCATGGCTCTGCCACTGAAAAAAACATAACATAACACACACAATTACATAAAGAGTTAACGTACTTAACTGTACATGTAAAAGTTATGTGAACATCACTACTCTCTGAATCAAAGGCTATTTAAACTTCGTTCATTTTATTCGAATGTAAACTTATACGTACATACTGCGACTATATAGAAATTTAAAATAAAAATTGACATTTTCTTTTAACAGATGACTGAAGGCGTTGGAGGTGTTGGGTTTAACGCCTCTGTAACTCCTCACGGTACCGTCTGTCTCCGCCTGAGGGACCGAGTCAAGTAAGTTCTGGTTTAAACTGTTTTCAATCGATAAGTTGCATAACATTGTTTATAATAAGTTACTAGAGCTCTTTTATGAAATTAATAAAATTTATTCACCAATGTTCGTCTATAGGGTGGATATGACGATTGACGGAGCGGTGAGGGTGACCAATGCTAAGAATAACATAATCCTAGCCTTATCACGGTCAGGCGCGGCGGCAGCGCTCATACACCCCAATGGACGAGTCTATCACTATGGGTCACGCGTCGAGATCCAAGCTCGTCATCAGCAAGGCAATAATAAGTTAGTTAAAATAAAAACATTTTAAATGACGTATAACTGGTGCCCTAGGCATAGCAAGGGTGTGGTGTACCTAAATATTTAAGTTTTGTCAAATATCTCGAATCTTACCCATTGTCTGCTGATCTAACTCACTTACACGTTTACACATACATTTCGGTAATTCCTTTTTACTTATATATTTAAATACCTGTCAGATCTCAAAAAAGCCGTAAGAGCGGTGTGACTCATTATTTTCACATAACAGTTTTGACAAGTGACCAGTCTCTCACATAGATAATATCTGTAATTTTACTAATTACTACATCTATTAGTTTAAGTACTACCTGTGTATCAGTCGGTGTGAGCCCAATTAAAAGAAAAGGCTAGTCAAATGTATAAATGCTCTTTTAGTTTGTTTTTCAAAGCAATATTAAACTATACTCTTACATGAAATAATTCATAAACTAGTTCCAAAAAGTGTACGCCTCGCCTACCGGTTGAAAACTGAATTCTCGATTGTCACTATTCGAAACTGCCCTCCTGATTCTTTTTTTAATCGATTACACGACATGTACAATAAATGAACATAAGATTATGTCTAAGACGGGTATGTAAAAACTAAAGCAAAGCACGGACAGGAATAACAGTAATAATTCTTTATTTTCTTTTCACAATCACCAGTAAATACAATATTAATTTACATCACAACAACAATTAACATTAAAACAGTAATTTTGAGAGGACTGGTGTCTGAATTAGGCGCGAGCTTGTAGCTGGGATCACTAGGTCAGGTTCAGGTTCATAACAGCACAACCGTTTTCGCTAAGGCCGGAGCCCTCTTGACAGTAATTAAGTGTACTATTAACTTGTATTTATAATGTGTTTATTGACACATCATATTGTGCCATAGGTTGACGGATAGGCGGATGTAGTAACCGATTCTATAAGAGAACACAATCCGTATGCGGAGTAAAAATTGCTCTGGTGTTTATTTTGGTATTTATTATTAAACAGGTACGCGAAGATGTGGTACAAAGGAGTGTCTTTTACGGCGGAACAGTGCGCTTTAGTGTACCTGGTAGACGCTGCTGGAACGCGCACTACCACCGACACCTTCCTCGACATGAGTCAAGACTTTACCCTCAATGTCTTCTACAAGTACTTACTATTATATCCTTACATATACTGAAACTATTTAAGGCCCCTGACTCCGTCATTTAACCAAAACTTAAGGACACTAAGCAATTTACTCACTAATAAAACATTTGATAGTTTTATTTTACTGTGACAGATGTAGCTTCCATATCAGAGGGTCATAGGGCCTAGTTAAGACTGAAGTTCCAAAACCCTTAAAAGGAGCTAAGGCAAAATTTTAACTTAAAAACACTAAAAACAGCTAATGGGACTAAAAAGGTTTTTTTTTTAAATATAATTAGGTCTAAATAATGATGATCTTGTTTCACTAGATTTTATACACAAGTTCAAAATAACTTATAATGTAGCATGTGGCCACGTAGTGTGTATAAGGTTTTTGTTCAATCTTACAACTTACTTTTAGTTTTCTTTTTTGTTAACAAAACATTGGAGGAAAATATATTTTTGAGAAGGAGTCCACCAATAATTTAAAATAAATAAACGTTTACATATCCAGTGTTTGAAAAAATAAAATTGATAAAGCAAACCCTTTCCCTCATCGGAACCGGAATTACATAAGGTATATACTTCAATGGTTTATATGTAGAAGTTTCGGAAGCGACCGATTATCGTATAGTACAAGAAGTTATTAAAAGATAATTGTCTTTTTATCCGCCTTCAAATTGTAAAAACGTCTAATTGAAAAAGTTAGTAGTCATTTCCTTGATATATACATATATCCCGACTCAGTTACAATGGGACCAGTGCAGGAGTATAATACTCTTACAATTTAAAAAATAATAAATAAAATCTGCAGGCAATCGGAAAAGAAATCTCTTAACGTACCTATAACAAGAACATGGTCAAACATGGCACCAATTTTTTTTTAACAGACTCGAAAAGTCGTGACTTTGAACAAAACTTTTGAATCCTACATTCTATATACTAATCTACTTATAAACTTACATATTAAAGTAGCAGTAAGATTATTCTGGTGTTTATCAATTGCTAGTTCTAGTTTCTTAATATTCAATAAATAGTATTAAATGAGCAAAAGAACCACCACCTCTATTAGGTTTTGACACGTAAAAACAATCACCTTTACCCTATAGGCTTTAGAGAAACAGTTTACGTCGCACTACCATGTATAAATAACACCAAAGCCAACAAAATAAAAATATGCACAGCAATGCAAAGAAGTGTCTTCTGTAGCTTCTTTTAACGATAAAAGTGTAATTGTAAGGGCAATTTTTATAACGAATCACATGTCTACAAATGATAAATGATAAATGATCTTTATTTTGTAAATAGGTTATAACAGTTTTACACGTCAATATATTTTTTTTTCTGTTAGTTTATGCTAGATGAGGCCGGTGTTTCCTATTTGATTACCCTGAGAAGAAACACCGAAACAAACTCAGAGGAGGTTCTGGGAGGGGAGGACAATCTGGCTAAAGTTATTATTATCGTAAAACAAATAGTTAAAAATCCAAAGAACCGGTTTATGCAAACTTTTTTACCTTCAATGAAAAACAAACGCATAAGTGCATGAAATTGATGGGCACTTTCACAATTTCGTTGTAATGATGCCCCTAACATTCATGTCAATGTTTACCTTGTAAGGAATTTCCTGATTGTTTCGCTGCTCTATTTACTTCTTTCGACATTCCTCTGTTTTTTTTTCTTTTTCTTTTTTTCTTTTTCTTTTTTTTCTTTCTTTTCTTTCTTTCTTTTTTTCTTTTCTCAATTCGGGGAATTGCAACGCAAGCGTTACTTCACAACCGTTTTTCTGCGAGGCCGTGGTATCGCACCGGTCGAGCCGGCCCATTCTTGCTTAAGCATGGCTCTACCACTGAAATAAATTTTCCACCATAAAAATATGCATTTCACGTTGGCATTGCGGATATGATAAAATGTTGAATAAATAATCGGGTAGATAATGGACTAATGGCACAAAGCTAACTGATAAAAAAATTCGTTCTTTTAAATCTGTATATATAGAAACTTGTGCATTTAAACGATTCGTCTTTTACTGTCCTCAATTTACAATTAAAGTTATCAACTCTTCTATTTGCTATTGTAGCATTTAGTTTTTTATGTTAGTAAGTAGATTATGTATCTTTCGCGTATATGTTTACATAATACGAAGTATTTATTGTATAGAAGTTATCAATGAGATTATCAATTGTATCAGTAATTGACCATCCCAGGGGACGGGGGTTATGATCCCTATGACCACCCGGATCGCGCTTGAGTGAGACAGTAATAGTAATTAACCTTGAATAATTGCTTCTAGATGGAATATCTCTAACAAAATATAAAAACGTCTTCAGAATAATTAATTCTTCAACCAAGTGCGTATTCGACTTGTTAAAGAAATCAATAAAAATATATTAACATATAAAAAATATATAACATTACAACCAGGTTTCATTGACCAACTACGGACGTAGGTTGTTTAATGTTGACTTCCAAGATTTGTATACATAGTAAGTTTCTAGAAAAGTTAAAAAATAATACAAGCGTGTTAAAAACTCGGAATAGCATCAATTTTAGTTTGCCTATAATTTTTGGGGAAATTACCCCGTATTAAACTGACATTGCCTAATCTCTCATATCCAAAAATATCTGCAAATACAGTCGTGGTCAACTAATTAGGGACACTCTCTAGTTAATCCAAATTGTGAATTTATTTTTTATTTTCCAACGAGTCAACAATATTCCACATCTTTTACATGTAAGTATAATTAGTCATTTATGTACCTAATTATACAAACAATAACAACTTCTTAAACATTAAACCTCTTTACAGTATAGCTGATAGATGATCACAGTGCTATTTGTTCAAAGAATGCTGGCTGGCCATTTAACAAGGGACACTGAGATATTGCGTTCTAGTTTCAAAATCTGAATCTCAATTATTATTTTCTTTCTTCTCCTATTCTTTGTGGTAGTTTTGGCGGCAATCTAGATTTGTAATTTCAAGTTTTGAGAGTTATTTTGAAGAACAATGGGCAAAAATAAAAGTTGCGATGCAACACTACGAAAAATTATCATGAAGTTTGTCGAGCGTGGTTGGTCATACCGAAGGATAGCAGGATATTTAAATTGTTCAAAAACTATGGTATGCAATGCAGTGCAACATTTCAGGCGCAATAACACAACTTTAAATGTGCCCAGAAAAAAAAGATCGAGAAAAACAACTCCGCAAGAAGATAGAATGATAACCAGGTTAGCTAAGAAAGATCCGTTTCTAGGCTCTATTTTAATTAAACATGAAGTGTTTGGGGCAGACGAAAGAGTCAGTGTATCAGCGAGGACAGTTCGACGACGTCTGGTAGAAGCAGGGTTGTTCGGAAGAGTGGCTCGCAAAGTACCGTTGTTAAAGAAAGAGCATAGAAATGCACGTTTGGCGTTTGCACGTAAATATGGACATTGGACCTACGACCAATGGCAACATGTATTATTCTCTGACGAGACCAAGGTTAATTTGATTTCTTCAGATGGAAGGCAATACGTACGGCGTCCTGTAAAAGCGGAAATGAATCCAAGATTCACAAAAAAGCAGATGAAACATGGCGGAGGAAACATTAAAATGTGGGGATCATTTTCTGGACGTGGAGTGGGACCTGTGAGGAAAGTTCAGGGTAACTTAGACCAACATCAATACAAGGCAATATTAGAAGAAACTATGCTTCCCTATGCTGAGGAACATCTTCCTATTATATGGACTTTTCAGCATGATAACGACCCAAAACATACAGCCCGTTCAGTCAAGTCGTTTCTTAACAGACAGTCGGTATCAGTGCTAGATTGGCCAGCAAATAGCCCCGACCTCAACCCAATCGAGCACCTTTGGCACGAAATTAAGAAAAAAGTTGCCATTTATCGTACCACAACTTTAGATGAACTTAATGAAGCTTTTTGTGAGGCATGGGCAAACATTCCTGTTGAAATATGTCAGAAACTGATAATGTCTATGCCACATCGGTGTCAAGCGGTAATTACTAACAAAGGTTTTGCTACTGGGTACTGATTTTACCCGTAATAAAATGAAGTTGTTAAAGAAATTAAAATACTGCAGATTATTAGTTCTGTTTAACTCTATTTTTCATTTTACTTTACTGTTGTTAATTAAATGTCCAGCTACAGAATTGTACCTTAAATTGAATACATGGTTAACCTTTGATATTAAACACTTTTTTATATTTATTTAATCTTTTATTTACAGCCATTTATAGTATAATAATCGGATCAAATTATGCAAATAATAGTTACTGAGAAATCAACAGGGTTTTATATTTATATGTACATAGCCGGTTATTGCTGTCCACTATCTTGAATGTCCTTAATTAGTTGACCACGACTGTATATCGAAACAAAGAATCGTATTATCTCAGACAATAACTGAAATTAAAACAAAATTTACCTATGATATATATATATTATCCAGTATTTTTTTTAATGTGGAGACCCACACGGGTCACTACCTCACCCGGGCCTTACGAAGAGATGGTGTATCGTACTCGAACCGATTAAAACCACAGTGTTCTGGCATGAAGTCTCCTGGGCGGGGTCTAAGATGCACCCTAGAAAGGAAATCCCTGTGAGATTGTCCAGCATAATTGTAACGCACTTTGACAAGAAATATGTTTATCGACGTATGTTATCTGGGCATGTAAATTGTTTAAGGTCTTGGTGTAAAAACATTTTTAATAAATCAACAACCATGTAAATCTTATGCGATATTCTTTTTGATTTTCATTCTTTTATGTTAGTCATTAGTGAGACCGAATTCTTATTGGCAAAATGTTTGTTTATTAATATACTTCTGACCCCTTAGGGGAAACAACGTGAGCGTATGAATGTATGTAATAACAATTTGATTTTGCCACTAAAAATTCTCCTACTTAACAGGCTTTTTTTTCCAAGGGTGTACATGTTGTAATGACCTTTTTTGTTGTGGTTGTTGAGCCAGTGAGTCCCGGCACGGCCCTTCGTATGTTAATGAAGCGCTGACTTTACTACAAGCAGCTCAATATTGGCTCACTGACGATGGCATTGACAACTGGATCATCAACAACGTACGAGTGAGTCAAACAGCGGATGGCCTAGTCAGGTAAAACTTTGTTTTATTAGACAAACGCGCGTCTTGTGCAAACAAAAATTACAAATAGGAGACATATATAGGAAACATAATAGTAGCCAATGACTGACATTCCAATACTGTTGGTACAACGTATTTAGTACGGAGTAGTTTTGCATTATTTTTCCCCAGTATTTTTCCCTAGCATTTTTTACAGAACGAATGCAGTAACAGATTGAACAAGTCGTGTCAAAAATCTTAAAGTATTTAACAATGCGTTTTTATAATATTTTTTTGATCAAATTCAAACTATTTGTCCCGTAAACTGCCTTTATCCATAAACCGGTCTCCCCTCCTTAAATGGAATGTCATTCCAGTCTGATGTAAGCATCACAATTTACCAGATAATAACAACAAACAAGTGACTCGGGGTCGACAAACAGGTTCCCCCGGGTCGACAAACAGGTTCCCCCGGGTCGACAAACAGGTTCCCCCGAGTCGACAAACAGGTTCCCCCGAGTCGACAAACAGGTTCCCCCGAGTGGACAAACAGGTTCCCCCGAGTGGACAAACAGGTTCCCCCGAGTGGACAAACAGGTTCCCCCGAGTCGACAAACAGATGACTCGGGGTCGACAAACAGGTGACTCGGGGTCAATCAAGCGACAAGCAGTCAAGTGATCCAATTAAAATTAGTTTGCCACCTATGTACGCAAATATAAATACGTTGTCAGTCAGAATTAATAATTTGATATCACCGCACATGTTATTTAAATGATATGAAAACCCGCTCCATTGTAATTGTAATTAATTTAACTGTAAATGTTTGTACAGGATCCACCGGTGCAGCCACAAGTATCAGTTGCGTACGAGTCCTAGCAACGGCTCTGCGTCTATTACTAGTCCTTTCCTTCACTGCACTGCTTCCCTAGGTCAGACGCAGCACTTGTTCGTACGGTATGTAACCTCACATGTTATACTCATATGCAAGTGTTGCACATAAAATTCATATGCAACAATGATAGTCATACTCAGATGTGATAGTCATACTATCTTGTGTCCTAGAGTTCAAGGCGAATGGCATCTCGGAAACTCGAATCTTTTTACAAGATTATAATTTTGATTTAAATGTAACCAATAAGTTTGGTCTAGGATAATCCTTTTCTGCAGGTTTGCATTGGCAGCTCACATGATGCCCTGGTATTTAGCTTATTATTCACATAGATATTATTGAAGGACATTTTATCTGTAAATGTCAATAAAAACAAGTCTAATTTTGATTGAAAAACAAAGCGTTTTATTAACATAAAACTTCGTTGTGGAAGATGATAGCGAAGTGAAACGAACGTAATGAAACGAATGAGTTTTGAATGCACATAGTACATATGTTTCGGCTATAACTGACACGTTTGGCCATATCTGTCCGAATTTAAGTTTTCTCAATGTATTACACATAATTTTATTTGCTCTTTGCATGTTTATCCGCACTATGTAACGCATAAAGTAACTATTTCATGATTTGATTACTAAACGTTTGACCATAGTATGGTCAAACGGGCCCATAGTTTGAAATTGTTATGATCTGGCCACGGCAAAGACACTGTTACTAATTTCTGCCTATTCTGTTAAACTCCAATGTGAGCAATCAATTGCAAGAAGTAAATGTGAAAACGAAGGCAATACAATACCAAGATAATAAATTACCGGATATTCTTCAGTCTGACCAGGACAGTGCTTCAATGGAGTTAGTGGCTATTTTAGAAAAACCTAAAAAAACATGTTGAACTTATTCGATATGACTGATATTTTTTTTATATTATGTGTATCTTCATCCCACATTTAGATACTATTATATTTTTTCTAGTGCAGACTAAATGACGAAAATAATACTGAGCTTCTATTCCTTTACTTGGTAACCATTATTTTTTGGTAACTAACTCATACACATCATTCATCAAAGTTTGTCTGTTCGACCCCTAACAATATTGAGACAAAGGCAGCCGAATTACAATACCGATTCATTGACTTGGTTTTCTTCAATTTCATTAGTTAATAAATACCTGACAGTTTTAAGTAAATCCTTGACATACGTTGGTAGCTGGTTCCCTTCAAACCATTTGAAATGCTACTGATCGATGTCTTGTACCCACCCATTATTTTCTGGTTGCTAATTTGTTGGATTCTTCAGAAGAGCAACTGTCCCAAATTTAAAATATGTAGTTTGCTCGCAGAAATTCTCACTTTTGTAGGGTGGTTCGACTGCTGTCATCAAAACTTCGCAATTTTGTACTAGAGAATGCTTCGGTAACATTTGTTGATAAATAATTGCAGCCGAGCAGCATCAACATCATTAAAATTTATCTGCTGTATGTAACTGTGTGTAACCACTGTATAATATTGGAAGTATTTTGTTCATAATATTCAACTAATTCACTGTTACCAAACTTTATGAAAGCTTGATATTCTTCAGATTTTTTAATATTCTGTGGGGTCTTTATTTTCCTTTACTAAAAAAGGACAGGGTTTGTTACAAAATTAAATTATTCAGTTCTTCAATGAAATAACTCGATCGAACTTGATCTGGTCCCGTAATGGTGTACTCAAATTGTTGCAATTCTAATCGTTGGGTTCGTAATCTTCGATAGATGGTATAAAGTACTGATCGAATATAACGTATATTATTACGCTTCAGAGTTTCCCGTTGAGTAACCATTTATTTGTAAAATTGGTAACCTTTCAAAAATGTTTGAGTACATTGTTCAGTGCCATATGATGTTCTGATTCATCCTGGACTACTTTTTCAAAGCCGTCCACATTTACAATTACACTATGGTGGTTGGGAACGAAAAAATTATTGAAATATTTACATTATAAAATATCCATAGAAATTTCTTGGATTACTAAACCAACCAATTCTTTTTTCAAAGTCTGTGGAAATATTATCGATGGATATTTTTCAATAGCTTTGCCAAATCTAAGAATATCTGGTAATCATTCAGAAATTAATGTGTTTCAACCAGTGCTAATGCAAATTTACCAGATATCTTTTGGTACTGAAACTTGCCCACCGTTGACGTGAAGAAATTGTATTTTAGTGTATATAACACCTATTAGGCTTCTCGCAGCATCTTAAAAATAGCTTGGTGATCCTTTTAATACTTGTTAACCTTGTTTAAATCTCTCATATATGTAAATCAGGAAGGTTTATCGGCACCGTTTCAAGCAGTCATGATGATATTTAACAACATATATTTTATAGTTATGCGAAATCTCCAGTACAAATGCACCGAGTCGAATGCTCTAGCAGCGAAGAGAGCCTGCGCGTTTTTTGATAATTATTTAAAATATAACCCACACACTGCATGCACCGATATATACATTAGGCCACAGACGAGCAGCTAGCAAAATATAAAAAAGTAAAATATAAAGAAATATAATAAATAATATATCACTTGCTAGTCTTAAAAAATACAAAAGAAGCATTTCATAAAATGCCGAGTGATTAAGACCTTGATATTTTGGCATCTTTTTTGTTTGCATTTTGAATGCAAATATTCATCTTTATAAATAAAAATGATTCGTCGAAATGTATGCGCATAATTTCCGAACGACAATAAACTATGTATGCCAACTACATAATATACTGTTATTTTGTGTTTTGTACTATAGTTATCTAATCGATTCTGACGTAATTGTCTACAGGCGCGGTGAGAGAAGGATGCATTTTGATGGCAACTCCTTCATAGTTCGTAATGCTGGGCACTCCGCCGGCTTCGACGACAAAAATCAATTGAAAGTGTACTGACCTTAGTCACACGCATCAACTGTAATCATATTTTATAACATAATAGCTACGGTTAATATTGACCATAAATTAGAGCTTACTGATCACCGTTGTATCTTTTACATTATTTTATCAGTTGTGCCGTATGATAAACACACGTTTGATCTATTCTCTTTAACCCTCGTTTTGTACAAAACATGTGGACAAGTCGCGACTAAAGTTAATGGTGTAATTATTTGTTTTTTACTGTTGATGCCAGTGTGTAAAGCTTGTTGAAGTTTTTGATATTTTTAATTTCTATCGACAACACCTTAGCTGCCAAGCTACTTTTTTATTTGTCGAACTTCGACTATAGCCTGCGGTTTCATAGTGATTAAGATTACAGTTTCATGAAATAAGTGTTAGTTCAAGTGCCACAATGTTCTTTTACCATAAGATTAAACAATACACTTATGTTCTATTCGTCCATACTGCATTGCTGCGAAAGTAACTTCTTTCTTCAGTTTGTTTCCCTACGACGTAGTATATCTAATGAGTAATAGTAATAATTTATTTACATTACTTTTGCGTTCCGTTGCATATCTGGCACTCCCTTCAAAAGAAGGCATCTTTTAGAGACACCGTGGTATTACAGTTCTACAGATACACATAAAATCTTGCAATATAAAATAAATATGTGCCTAATATCGCGATAGTTTCAAAACGGTAAAAATATTAGAGATAAAACGGATAGCCATTTGTCCAGATTTTGAATATCCGGTCAAGTACCGGCATTTCGGCATACAATATCGATGCAGATTGCCTTTCTTGGATGTTAGAAGTACGCTACACGTGGCTGCCATTAAATAGATAAAAATGAAGTCAAAAATTGTGATTTATATTGAAAACTGAAAAGAAAATTTCAACATCTAGATGATTTACGACAAACTACGTGGAGGTTTTTGAAGCTGAAAAGGTCTACAGATTCTACTTAAAAGAACTTAAAATTGTCTTGCGATAAGTCCTTTAGTAGCAGTTAATTTTCAACACCTGCTAAAATGTAGAGATGAGATGAGTTGGACGTACATATCTCGCGAAAGTAAGTTCTGTGATTGCTAGTGATACTCTACATCAGTCAATAACAACACAAGTGTTACGATCGAGAACAAAACGCAATTTCGTGGGAAACTGATTTTTAAGTCGGTGAAAATTTATTGAGATCGTAACTCTTATTATACATGGTCAGCTGATGCTACATAATAACCGGACGAACAAAGTTTGTCAGACTTTATATGAAATGCACCCTGCAGCAGTGTAACGGCGGAAGATTTTCCCTGAAACTGACCTTATCTACGAAGAAAAGCGCATCAATTTGATTCCTCTTAATAATAATATTGAATAAACAATTTGGTATCCATTGATCATTTACCTTCAGTGCAGTAAAAGTACTACCTATTGATTTTGCTGTAAATAAAAACTATATTTGTATTTGTTTAAAACTTACAGACATCCCTCCGGAAACTTGCTTCCTATCCTGTATTAGGCTGTATAAGAAGTTGTGTCCGATACTAGATAGAGACCGGATATCCGTTTCATCTCTATAGAAATATAACAAGTACTTCTGTCTTCAGCGCTATGAGCACTCTGCTCACTGCGACAATAGGGTCAAATGACTATATCCTATACTTACACATTCAACTATGACTGGATGTGATTTCTAATCATAGTTATTGGTTATTCTTATGGTTTTGCTATAACACATTGAGCATTGAGCATTTTGTAATTCATTTTATAGTTTTAAAACCTTGCAATAGTCGCTATGTACGGAAGCAGTGTTAATCTTCAACTGTTTATATGTTCATATACAACATTTTTATTGAGACAATATTTTTTTTATATGTCTTATTATGTAGATATCATAACTTCCCGTTGACAAATGAGAGAAAAATATGATTTAAAAATATCAAAACTGAATAAATGTGATTGTTGAGATGTTGGATATTGGATATATATATGTATATGTATATTTCAACGCATTTGTTACTGTTGATACGGCACCAGAAGCAGACTCCAGTGAATATAAATAAATAATATATCGTGTTCACCATTCCAGTAGGTTTTATTTATCACTTTTTGAAGATAATAATAGTTTTAATGACGTGTAGTAGTCTCGAGCTTGGTAGTCTTCATTCCACATTGGGTACTGCGCTGTAGGTATATACGGCGTTCGATATTGTTTATACAAGTTGCCATAATAAGCAACAAATCTCGTCCGCCGTTCAAAAATGGCATATCACTCTGTATTGCTGCCTTTTGATTAGCATTAACCTTAGCGCGGGCGTTATGAAAATTAAACAAATCGCTGTACCTACTGCGTTACCACCCTTGGTTATCTAGATTTGGAAAGGAACGACTTGTCCCAATTGTTTTTTTTGTGTATAAAAGTTCTCAAGTAATACATTATGTTTAATAAAGCTATGTATGCTTCAGATGTCTTTTATTTCAATTAACATAGTATCAAATCAAAAAATAGGTAACCTAACGTATATACACCTACGCCCATATTCCCGAAAGTCAGGAGAGGCGTATTAAACGCCCACATCTTGCTAATCCTAACTATAGAAACTGGTTCGGTCATATCGAAAGGATGAATGAAAGATTGAAAAAAGGTATTTATATGGCAGAGGTAAAAGGAGTTGTCGGAAGAGACCTTTAACGGAAGAGCCTGTATGCGGAACGGAATGAAATTGAAGCGAAAAAGGTGTCAGAATCTTAGCAAATGGAAGGAAGTGGTCTCTGCCTACCCCTATGGGAAAGAGTGATATTATGTATGTATGTATGTATTTGTAAGTAAAGAAAAATCATGAACCACTTCCACTTATTTACAAGAAAAGCTTGCCTGACAACGATGAGGAAATACGTTAGGTGAGCACCATCATTAATTTGGATCAATGTAGATTTATTTCTTTCTTTTTAATTTAATACATAGTCTAAGGTGTAATGACATTAAATATTCTAAAAGACTTCGGTAGTTCTAATATTTCATAGTGTGATGACTAGGATAAAGAAAAAGTTTTGTTTTGGTGCTAATGAAGGGTAGGAGAGAACGAGAAATATGTTCTTGTGCTCGTACCAGTAGGAGATCGTTGGAAGAGTTGGATGAAAGGGGCCTTTCATCCAACTCTTAACGTTTTACATATCATTCAGACTATTAGAACTGCAAAACTAAATTAAACAAATCGCAAGCGACGATTTAACGTTACGTTTAAATAATTGCACGTACAATTAAATAGGTAAATTGCATTATAAATTTTATTTTCCTTTTTTGTTTATTGTCAATTTAAATTTCCTTTGCGTTTTTTTTTGTAGCTACATTACTAAACTGCTCGTACAATTTATTGCTTTCATTCGATACGCATAATAAATTTTGTTTCTAACGTATCTACCGTACTACAGTCTTCCTTACGGTTGTATAGAGATAAGTAAATAGGTGCACTAGATTTAATAGAAGAGAAGAAATAGAAAAGTCAATAATGTATTTTATTTTATTTGTATCACTTAAAATTTCTGAATAAGCTAAGAAGTTTCTTGTTCAGACAGTTTATATGATCGAACGAATTAATAGACTTAATTGTATGCGTATTTTTTTACTACCAATAAGATACGAGCAAGATCACGTCAAGTGGACCCCCCATTTACCACTTGATCATAAAAATTTAATCTATATATATTTTTCATAAGTACTTATGATGGAAAAATGATCCCCCTAACGATTTTTAAAAATTTTGATTTTAACAACATTTTTTTTTACAATGAAAATTTTAAGCACTTTTAATTAAAAAATGGATTAAAAATCAACCGTAAGAGATAAATTCATGAAATTTTCAGCATCCATGGTGAAATGTCTATACTTTAAGAATATATTAACGACTCAAGATTATTTGTTTATTTTCGTATTGTTAACTAACTTTTAAGTTAACAAATGAAAATTTAACTCATTTCTTGGTAAAAAAATGCATTTTCTTTTCATCGGTCACATGCTTTATTCATTTAAGTTTAAGATTCCGGAAGAAAATTTCACTGCTCGCCATTAGTTTAAACAAAATGAATTTATTTATGACAGCGCGCCAGCCGCCGAGCGATGTGGAAGCGCCGCGCTACCGAGCGTCTCGTACTGCATTGAAGCTTTTATCAGTGATAATTTAAAATAATAATACAAAATATTATTATAAAACAAATTTTATTATTATTTACGTTATATTATTATAATTGTTATCAATAAAATTTTATTTTTTGTTAACAATATCATAAAGAATATAATCATTTCTTTTTATTATTTTTACCAAACAGCCTAAATTTAAAAATAAATAATCAATTAAAAATTCTTAAAACTGTTATGGTCTGTATTCACTTTTTTAGGTCCTTCAGTAAATTATTATTTTTGAATTTTCTAGTCAACACTCCATCTTTAGTTAACAAAAGAAAAACCGCTCCGTTACGATTTTCATTTGTTTTTCGCGTATCCGAGTAAATAACAAAATCATTTTAGAAGTCATTCCTTTCTATTCGTGACATAAGTTTATACGCAAAGCATGAAATAATTATTAAAAATAAAAGCTGAAGTGTTGTTGTGTTTTTTCAGTTAATATTCGAGTATTATAATTTTTAATTGTAATAATAATATTTTCTGTGATTTAAAATGGGCCCAGTGAATAAGTGTTGCAATCCGTTAAATAAAAAAAAAAATCACAGAAAATATTATTATTACGATTATGATTATGATTAAAAAATTAGTTTTAATTACAGCTAATCGTGCTTGCCAATTCAAAGCCTTTATAGGAAATTATATGTGCAATTCTTGTGAGAGGGCAATTTATCTGGGACGCGAACCTGCGATACGGAAGAATACATGCAATAAACCTGTAAATAATGATTCTATTGTTGATACGACTGAGCCAGAAGTAGATGAAATTACAGATGATGATAAGAAAGATCCGACTTTTGAGTGTGATGCTATTGGCAATCAATTGAAAATTGAAAATGTTAATAAATTGCCGTCGGAAGTTGGTGAACCACCGATAAAATTAAGACGAGTGTCCAGTGTTGCTGAGAGTCAGAAATATTAAAAAAAAGTTTTATAATAATATTTTGTATTATTATTTTAAATTATCATTGATAAAAGCTTCAATGCAGTACGAGACGCTCGGTAGCGCGGCGCTTCCACATCGCTCGGCGGCTGGCGCGCTGTCATAAATAAATTCATTTTGTTTAAACTAATGGCGAGCAGTGAAATTTTCTTCCGGAATCTTAAACTTAAATGAATAAAGCATGTGACCGATGAAAAGAAAATGCATTTTTTTACCAAGAAATGAGTTAAATTTTTATTTGTTAACTTAAAAGTTAGTTAACAATACGAAAATAAACAAATAATCTTGAGTCGTTAATATATTCTTAAAGTATAGACATTTCACCATGGATGCTGAAAATTTCATGAATTTATCTCTTACGGTTGATTTTTAATCCATTTTTTAATTAAAAGTGCTTAAAATTTTCATTGTAAAAAAAAATGTTGTTAAAATCAAAATTTTTAAAAATCGTTTAGGGGATCATTTTTCCATCATAAGTACTTATGAAAAATATATATAGATTAAATTTTTATGATCAAGTGGTAAATGGGGGCTTGACGTGATCTTGCTCATACTTATTCGTTTCATTGTAGGTTATTTAAATGAAAAGTGAAGACAGTAAGTAACAATAATAATAACAAAATACAAAAATAGAAATTGGATTTGGATTATTTTACCAATCAATTATTTTTTCATAATCTATCGAAATATTAAAAGTAACAATAATAGGGGCTCAATCACGTATTATATTTAAGGTGTAAGTATCTGTTATTGCTCGAAGTTTTGACCGAGTTGCACCGGCCGTGGTCACATGCGTGTTTTAATAGGATTGCAAACGGCGTGTTTTTGTAGCTCGGTAACGTGATATTTTATCAAGGTGTAATACATTTTTTTTTAAATAACAAACTGAAACTTTCAAAAACTGTATAAAAGACCAAAATTATAAGGCTTAGAGACTCCTATTACAAAATCTAAAATATGTTTTTTATATACCTATAGTACTTCTTTATACACTACCAGTGTAGTGGTTATGCCCTGAGGTGCCAATGTAAACAAGCTGTTAGCTAAACTCACTCTCGAGCAAGACACGTAAAACTGACAGAAGAACTCCCCCCACCCCCTAAGATCAACCCTAGCTGTTTTCAGCGACTGACCCCTAAACTTAATAATCGTCATTGTAAAACAGATCTTAAAGGGAAACTGCAGCCTCTTTAAGTCGGAAGGGTACTCCGACGGTATAAGTTGTATCCGCGGTATATGCATCATTTCACCTCGAGAACAGCCAGTAATTACCATGGCCAATTTTAACACCGTTTTTTTTTATGTAAGGAATTCACGCGAAACCTGGTCCCATTGCACAACTTAGAGTGATTGAGATTTCGTAGTAGCATTACCGGAGCAAATTCAATATCAAACTGTAGAGAGGTTCATGTCTCACTTTATAATAGCCAAAGTGCAATCGGGCAAAGTCGTGGACTAAAGCTTATAAACATATACAACATGAAAAATAACACAAACCATTTTTGCATCTCAGTAGCTCTAAAAAAATAATGCCTGATGGTCCAGAGGTCTGTAGGGGTTCCCGGAAGCTTCCTTCTTAGGGTATACCCGGGTCCTATTTAATAGACCCACTCGTGACGGGACACCGTGTGGTTTTAGTGGGTTCAAGTCCGACATACCACTTCACTGTTAGCTCTTATATGAGGTAATGACCCGTGAAAGTTTCCACACGATAAAAAGAACAATAAAAAACTTACCTTTATAACCGAAGTATATGCGGAAGAAACCGCAGGCAAGAGGTAGTTAACAATATAGTTTTTTTCTTCCCCTACAGTGGAACAATATAGGTTAAACAATTTAATTTTACTGTCACGTCTAATAGGTATTGCTAGTTCAAAAAGTAACGTTGACTTGGCTTATTATTTTTCATTATGGCTCATTATTTCAAGCTTCAATCGATTTCTTCCTTATTCACACCTTAATTGCTATTCACCGTCTGACGGTATCTGTTTAATGAAATGTCGTTTTTTGACCAGTCATTATGATATCAGGATGGCTTGGGCGGTGGCTTCCTTGCTTACCATAATAATTTGTATATTACATATATACTTTTATTTATTAGTGTTACTTGCTATTAGTGTCTTTCATGCGTAATACATACATCAAAAAAGTCAATTTGCATCATGTTACAAATTCTACAAAATTTAGTTAATCAATTATTACATATTTCCTTACTAAAGCTTTAGCTGTTCCCGGATTCCTCCACTGTCAGGCGCAGTATGGCACACCGTGTGGTTTAAGTCGGTCCGATTCCGACACACCGTCCCACCAAAAACACCGGTGGGATGACGGACCGAGGGGGTTTCAACACGTTAAAAAAAAGGTAGGTACCTTCTTAGCTAGGCTCCAGATTACACTGTCGTAAGTCACAAGGAATTACGGTTACGGAATCGTTCTAGTCGAAATGAAATGTGTAGAGAACAAGGCTTGATAAAAGTCGCGTAAGAGTGTATCGTCGGGAAATACTGAAAGGCTAACGTGCGTCCGGGAACTTTATAGAGTAAAAGTACTCGACAGAGTGACAGTAACCCAACAGTTGTAGGATGTGCTGGAATTTTATTGGGAGTGATTTTCGCGGGATAACATAAACAGAGTTATAGATTCTATTCAAAAGTCGCTGCCGATAAGTTTTAAAGAATAAAGGAGGCCACACTTTGTATTTAACTATCCAATTCTATTACAATAATAGGTATATATATATATATATATATATGTTTTTTAAGTAATTTTATTTTGTTTGAAAAGGTTTTGTTGCGACCTTAATTTGTACCATCCACACAAAATGTTGTTGTTTTTACATCAACAAGACACTAAAATTATTGAAACCATTCTAAAGTTGCTCGGATTTTAAATTTCCGCCTCCTACACAATTTTAAATAACGCTTTTTAGTTAGAAAGATGTTGCTTCTCTCTGTATTTTATTAGGCGCTTCGGAGTGGCAAGTTCTATGTAACAATAATTATAACCTTATTAACCTTCATCATTATGATATGACGGAGGCAACTCTGATTTCGGATTGTAATTGTATTCAATATACCGTTTTGACACATAAGATCACAGTGACGTTGTATGTTGAATTTTTTTTCGTTTAACCAATGTAACAGATTCTCACAAATCTATGAATTCTGAATAGGTTTTATCATTTTTGTTTCATACATACGTACACAGCTACATATATCATGGTTACGCTATTTGCCACGATTCTGACACATATCTTTCACACATTTTATACTTGCTCGTCGGTTACGGAGGATTTTGGTTTGGCCCTTCGTTATTATGTCTTTCTAGACCTACTCACACTGACACGTTTTTTATGCGTTTCGTCTCAAGATCATCATTCATGATTATTATCATGCGATTAGTCATTTTCCGAAGTCCAAGTTAGACTTGATTGTGGCCGCATCGGCTTATAAGAGGCTCGACATGTAACTTGCCCATCCGTAAACAAAACTCGTGCTCTTTTAATTTAGATAGACAGCCTTTTATAAATAAGCTGAACAGCCATGGAAACGCTACACAACCTTATTTGACACTCTTTATTTTATTAGGAGTTACCGATGCGATGTAAAGTTTCGGTGTTTCATCCAGATCCATTTAGTCGATGTAACATTTTATTTTTGAAAGGTCAACGTCGCCTTCGCGAATATCAGAAATTCTACATTCATTAAATCATTACTAATGCATACATACATACATTTATAGATACACCCGAAAAACATACACCTGCTTATTGCACGGTTGGTAACAGTTCGTCTATCTCGGGAATGATAACCGTTTTTGGAAGACAAACTTAAGTGCAGTTCTCTATTAACGTTGTTTTCTACCGCAAGGTGTAAGTTTGTAATCGCAAAATGCTACCCTAGTATTAAAAGTAAAATATTATTTAAATATGTAATAAACTTTGACGTTACTTCTAAACTTTTAATGACTTGATACCAGCAACTGTATTTCTGTGTTGCACTTATGAATAATTATTTGTGACTAAACAGAAAAATATGCCATTTTTATTAAAAATACTAAACTATGGGAGGCAACATTGTTTACGGAGGGTAATACCAAGTCGCTTGTATTAAATATGACTCTACTTTCACCCCCGTAATTTGGCTTTAGATTAATAATGTCTATGGCAGATGCAGTTCAAGAACTAACCGACTGTATTGTCACTTAGACTCACTCACTGGACAGTGGTGCACTTGAGGCCACGGCCAGAAGCCGGTCCATGATGGAACACTACATGGTGTGGTGTAGATGCGCCCCTCGCATTGGGGTTTTGAAATCGGAGCGAGCGTTCTCATCAGTTGCAAGTGTTCGTTCAGCTAGGGTTGGAATTTCTTTGAGTTGCTCCACAGCTCTCTTAGGTTTCATGATTACATTGATACTCTTAGTAACAGCGCGTTTTTTATGTCCTTACTAAAACAACACAAGTACAAAAAAAAGAAACAACCCTGTAAATCGTTACTAAACCCACCCTACAACTACATTTTCAAAACGGTCATTTTACCACCTAGTAGAATTCTGTACAGTAAAACTCATTGTTATCTATCATAGAGCTGAGAAAAATAAAATTGTGTAATAGGTTACAAGCTCTGACCTATGATCAGACAAAAAATTTACTTACTCATTCCGTATAACAACAACACAAATGCAAACGCTATCTATATTTTTATCTATTTTTCAGAGTTGATTTTTGATTGGTAGAATTCTACATCGTTTTCGTCGTTTCTTGTTCATATATGAACTAATTAAACAAATAAGATTATATAAAGCACCGCAGGGTGGAGACCTAGTGTTCTGAAATACAGGATATCTTATTAAAATGATAAAAACACTCGCCAGCTGGCTGACGTACAATTTTTCGACATGAAATTGTCGTTGAAAATCAACGTTGTTTTTCTGTTGCTTTCCTTACTAGTAGAAATTATACCAATATATTTAAAATTATAGCGTGTGTATTAACTAATACCGGTTAAATTTTTAATACAATGTCATTTAATATATTCGGGGGTCACACTGTAAGTTTTAAGAATAGGCCAGTATGAAAAGCAGTCGATGAAAAAATATTTAAATTACGAATTAGGAACTCTTATGGAATCTGTAGATGGGTAATGAATTCATGTCATTTGTTTTTACAAATTGGCGGCAATTTAAAAAGTGTTTGTCGTGTATCGAAATGGATTTCACTAGAGAAAATTTTCTCTCAATGAATTATTACGACTTTCGTTGTGGTCTTACTTAACAACAATGTTATGATAGACTTTGATTGGCATTTCATTTTGAAACCCCATCTCGTGCGACTGTTTACAACTGGTGTAATGAGTTAAAACGTGATTAAAGCAAACATGATGATTCTTAAGAAGGACGTCCTTCTACGACGACTACTGAGGTTGACATAAGTGCTGTGCAGCTAATGGTAGACGCTGATGGAAGGGTGACACATCAACAGATTTGGGCAGCTTCATGCATTCGTACGAGTCAACGGCAAAAAGTTTTATATGAACATTATTTAAGCGTCAGAAAGCTTTGTACTAAATGGATAACTCATAATTTCACAGAATATCAAGAACGCCGTCTTTTGGATTGGTGCCGCTCGATGCTTGAAAAGTATGAAGGAGGTGACTCTAATGCTATATGACATCGTAACTTTTGATGAAAGCTGGATATATTGTTACGATCACGAAACCAAAAGACATCTGCGCAATGGATTTTTCAGTTCGAAGATTTGCCGACAAAAGTACAGAAGGGCAGAAGTCAAGGGAAAAAGATTATTGCCTCATTCTTTCGACAGACGCACGGGTCATTTCGCAAAAATCATTACAGAAGATAAAAAGAGTGCTATTGCAAATTGGTATGGCAGTCATTGTTTACCAGTTGTCTTGGAAAGTGTTAGACAACAGCGCCTAAGAAGCAGGATTCTCCTCCACTACTATAACGCTCCAGCTCACTCCGCCAGATTGAGTATCGAATGTTTGTGTATCGAAGGTATTTTTTTTTTAATTAGCCTACCATAGTGACTCCACTTTGCCTGATGGAAAGCAATAGGTGGAGTCAAAAAGTGGTGGTCACCATCCTCATTGCATGTCTAGTCAATGCAGCATGGTGACCCACACTATGGCGGCCTGGTGACACTCCACTGCTCACACACATACCACGATAACTGTCACCCCTGCATCGTTGGGCCTCTGGTCTCTCACTCACCAGCGAAAGGCGACACCACGAATGTTGTCACTTTAGGCTGGTTTTCTGTGAGAGGGTAGTACTGCCCCGGTCGAGCCGGCCCATTTCTGCTGATTAAGTCAGCGTGGCTCTACTACCTAAAAAATATGGTATGGAGTAAGTGCGTCATTCTCCTTACAGTCCCGACCAGTCACCTTGTGACTTTTATTTATATCTACAGATAAAAGATAAAGTTAAAGGAATACGTTTATGAACCCTGAAGATGCCGATGCCGGCTGCTTGAGAAAGATGCGAAAGAGATCCCTAAAGAAAAGGGGTCTCACTGCTTCAGTCAATGGTTCCATTGCATGCGACGGTGCTTTAAAGGCACGGAGACTACTTTGAACAACAATAAAAATATTAACATGCTTCTATATCATTCCGCTTTCTATTTTCTATAAACTTTAAGTGTGATTATAGTTGGGGAACTCAGATTTCCCAACTCCAGCCAGTTCAGGTTATAGGCGACGACTCTGACTTGCTTGAGCTATTGCTTATACCCCTAATCCATCTGTATTACTAATATCTCTTTGGTTCCTTTTCTATCGTTCCGGCAATAGCCCCCTATTACTTAAATAGGACTAAATTATTATCAGTAAAATGTGGGTGCTGATGAAGCCTCTGTGTTTTTTTTTGTGGTGACCCCATGGGTCATCACCCTACGAGACCGGTATGGTGGTATGTCGGACTCGAACCGACTTAAACCACACGGTGTTTCGTCACATAATCTTATTGCCGGGGTCTCAAGTGTACCCTTGAAAAGAACCCTGTGGACTCCGACATACCTGGTCGCCTATTGAACAACAGACGACTCCGCTGCGGAGTAGCTTCACTATCCAAAGAGGCGCTCGCGGAATACGGCGGCAGAATCCCACTGCTTACCCCTTCGCATTAATGATATTGTGTCCTGGTGGATTGTATTTCTAGATTAATATCTTCGTTTCGTTATATCTTCGACGACAGTTAATATCCTCTGTTACTGTCCGCTTCTAGGTTTTGAGAGTATTTCTGATTTTCGTTACTACTCCGTGCGAAAGATAGACCAATTTCGAAATATAGGTCAATCGTTTAATGAAAATCGGATGGACAGGGTTCTGGAAAATCCACAACATTTTTTCGTTCCAAATTCCTCAGTACCCATAAACAAAGTTTTTCGACCAGTGATGACATTGGATCTGAAACGTCTCTTACTGTGGGCTTGATAAACAAGCTAAGAGTCGCTCAACGAACTACATACCAACAAGACATAGTCCAATGGATCAGCTAGCTGAAATGGAAATGGGTAGGCCACATAATACGTAGAACAGCTCTAAGGTTCTGAAATAACGTCTATAGAACGTCGAACAAGGTGGTCAGATGACTTAAAAAAGATGGCAGGTCGATAATGGTTACCGGTCGCTTTTAACCGAGTTTCTTAAAAATCATTGAGGGATCTATGTCCAACCTATTCCTGAAATTGTGAGTTTTTTTTTTCGTTAACAATAAACCTTGAGAATCTTTATGTTTACATGTAAATAAGCACCTTCTAAAAATGTACTGAACTCTTTTACATGTGTACGTCGCATGTTTTAAATGTTAATTTCCAAATAATTTAAATTGAACGCACATTTAAATTAAAGTGTCGAAAACAACAAACACGACAATTTAAGTAATTTGAGTTGTTTATATTTTAATCTGATCTGACTCAGTCGAATCCTCATATTTCAGGTTATACATATTTGCTGCCGTCGAATATACATTTACATGCAAAAAAAAAGTATTGTAGCTGCAACAAATAAAATATTACTGCTGCTACCTATTGTTGATGTGATTGATGAAAGTACGATATTTGACGTACACATAAAGTTTACATTAGTCGCTTTTATCACATCTAAGCTTTAAACAGTCGTTGTACTCAGTCGCTTTGTAATGTCTGGGTTTTCGAGGAGCATCTCTGGCATCGCGAGTTCGCGACGTGGTACAGTGACGATGTTTGTAAGTGTGACGGGTCATTGTTGGCGGCTAGTGGGCCTGACGCACGGCGCGCGGCGTGCGGTGTAGAGTGTGGCTGCGCGGTTCCGCACCGCGCAAGCCGGCGCGGCGCTACGCATGCCCGCTCTCTATATTGATCGGTGAGCGCTGGTGGCGCCGCGGCGCGGTTTCTAGCCGTTTGGCGTGCGGTCCTCGTGCGCCAGCTGTCAAATCAGCGTGACGTAACCGCTAGGGCGGCGCGCACACGGCCATCGCCAGCCGCTCGTTCAATACGTCCGTGTTGTACGCCATCGTCGTGTTGCATTTGACGCCTCGCGTCTCCGGTCCAGTGCACCGTATTATCTACGCCGCAGATTTCGTGAGACAGGTGAGGTTGGGGCCGGCGTGGCCCCGGCCGCTCTGATTGTGTACGTCTCAGTATTGATCGAATTTCGTCTTATTATTTCAATGTTTATAAACAGCCGGCCGCATCCATTCGCTCCCTCTTGTTTTTGATACATCCGCCTGACAGCGCGCGACCTGGACGGCTGATCCTGAATGCACCGGCCGCACCGGCGGGTGTCGGCGACTCACAGATCAGACGGACTCAGTGCACGTATGTAAGCTTGCACTAACTTGTTTATCCCAAATTTATTTCGTATTCTTGTGCTTATGACGACTACGCGTTTACGTAGATATAGTGTAACGAACTATAAATAATACAATGTTTTCTCAATACATGTAAACAGAAACAGCTTTGGTTTATGGACGTATTTTAATTTCGCATTATGTCTTAATTGAAATGATAAGGCGCTGA
Source organism: Tyria jacobaeae (assembly GCA_947561695.1). Taxonomy (NCBI): domain Eukaryota; kingdom Metazoa; phylum Arthropoda; class Insecta; order Lepidoptera; family Erebidae; genus Tyria; species Tyria jacobaeae. Next base: position 20,433,714 of record OX387207.1, on the reverse strand, counting down.
GAGTATTACAGCGAAGGTCGAGGATGCAGGTGACTGCAATCGCGTAGCTGTAATGCACATACCGTGTAGTTAAGAAATTATTGGTTGAAAGTAGTTGCTTTTACGCACCTATATAGGATTGCGTAAGTTCTTTAGGTGCAGAACGGAACCTTACCTGAAGGATATGTATAGACCTGTATAGATAGATCTAATGTCAGCCTCGTGGCTTCTTGCCCAAATAGGTACAATAGTTGTAGTTAGTACAGTAGTTATAGCTGCAGAACTGAAATGTGAATGGAATGGTTTCAAGCAAATCAAAGTTTATTTACATCAGCAGTAGGAATAATCGTCATTCTTAGCCGCTTTAACCCACTTGGGTTTACTTTTCATAGATGTTGACCTAAAACCTATATCGATTGTTGCTTTCATTACACTTTGATGGCCTTCATATTCAAAATTTAATTATATATTTACTAAAATACTTACAATGTGTATTTTACTCAATTAAATACAAGTATTTCTCAGAGCATTAGACATTTTTGTCATTGTACTTAATGTGTATGCTAAAGTCATAAGACAACCAAATTGACTGTGGGTAGACTTAAGAATCTCGCTAACTTCCAATAATAATGTCATTTCCTGTGAACCATTTTTTTTCTTACATAATGAACGAATATGACCTGGTTTTGATGGATGATTAGGTGAGGTCAGTCAATTCAAAGTCTAGCCTGTACATTATTTTAACTGTAACAGGAAACGTGAATTTTCTTCTGTTCTTGACTAAGGTAGCCTACTAAACGTAGAACACTTGTATTTGATAGACCTGCGGCTCATGGCGGAATCTTCCAAAGAGGATTGTTTAAAACTTAAAAAGGTTTGGAGTTGGACTAATAAGTATGGGTTTTGCAAACAAAATAACGGCTTTTTACCAAATGGACGAGTAACATGTGTATATTAAGTTGTCTAGTACTTACACCTACAGCTCAGTTGGACTTAATACTTAAGACCTATTAATGCTATACGTACTTAGTAACAACCCGTAGGTAGGTATAGGTATATACATACCTTCTATTCTAGCCGTTCCCTACAATTACAGCTGCGTTTATGGTCACTGATTTATTTCCTGATAGCTTTTATTATTCATCAATAAATACTCTCAAATCTGACAGATAGTTTCAGAGATTAACGCGTTGAACAATAATATAGATAAGTTGGTTATGCTATGTACCCACCAAAACTTAAATCTTTATATCACAAAACATTGAGTAACTAGTTCACTATTTTGCCAATTCTAACTAGTATAATTAATAATTCTGAAATTGCATTTACCGATAAGGCTGTCTTCTGTACATACATATCTATTTTGTATACTCACTATAAGATATTTTAATAATAAAGTTTATTATATTTTGTTTAATAGAAAAAGACGATTCACTAATCGTCTGTAACATTTTAACAGTGGTAGAGCCATGCTTAGGCACGAATAGGCTGGCTCGACCGGTGCGATACCACGGCCTCACAGAAAACCGGTTGTGAAGTAACGCTTGCGTTGCATTTCCCCGAATTGAGTGAGGTTTCCGGAGGCCCACTTCCCCCTCCTCCCTTTTCTCTCCCCTCATCTCCTTTCTCCTCTTTCCCATCTCCTCATCCCTCCTCCCTTCTTTCCGCTCCCTGCATCCCCCATCCCTCATCACCCTCAAAGGCGGGCAGCGCACTTGCGACTCTTGAGTTGCAAGTATCCATGGACAGCGGTTGTCGCTTACCATCAGGTGACCCGTCTGTTTGTCTGTCCCCCTATAGTATAAAAAAAAAGAACCTGAATTAAAATGAGAATGCATTGAAGCGATCTAAGTAGTCATGTTCTTGTTGGGTTATATTACCGTTTTGGAATTTAAGGATCATTATTACTCTTTAAAGTGTAAGTACCAATTTTCTTTAATCAAATATTGAAGTAGCCGTATAAGCTAGCGTGAGAAAACTATATATTGGCTAAGCATAAAAAAGTAATTACTGATCACAAACAAGTGCTTCATGTGTAGGTACTATACAAACAGTTACTACTAACGAAAACTGTAAATACATACATAGTATATACATTTAGATAAAGATCGCATCGCATATTTTACTATTTTTATATAGACCACTATACTATTTATAGGCCCCTTTTGTATTCAATCAGGCTTATGTAAGGTACACTGATTACAATATACACATATGCTCACGCTTTTTTCCGTTCAGGGTAGACAGTGTCAACAGTCCGTCACTTGTTTCTATCCTTACATACTTCACGAGCTTCATCTACTGTTATCTTAGAGCAACATGGGCTTCAAACCTTCAAGTAAAGAGCGTATCCTACCTTAAAAAGGTCGGCAACGCACTTGTGACCTTTCAGTTGCGCTACAGCCTATAAACTACTTAATTTATTACGGTATGTGTAGTGTCATATCTATCGGGTTTTATGTTTTAAACGATTTGCTAAAGCTGTGTCAGAAATTTATTGAGCACTTTGTATATGCGCTACATAAGAACAAACATATGGAAAGTGAAAAAGGTGCAGTCCACTAATGATATCAGCATCAGGAGCAGGTATTTCACTTACATGCTGAATATCTATGAGCGGTTATTGAGATGGACGCGATTCTAGTCTATCTTAGGCTAGAAAAGCTCGTACTTGAAGAGCATGTATACGTAAGGAAGGGTAAATAAAAAGTTGTAATTTTTTTCAATACCTATAAAGTGTTTGTATCTCGAACGCAGAGAGACTAGTAATACGTCAACTCCCGGGTGAAAGCCACATCAGTCCCTCATGCAAATGGCTATCCCATGTGGTATCAAACCCAAAACGCTGAACAACTGACCAGATGATTCGACATTGTTACTTCTGCGGGTCCGCCGCACCATAGAACGCACAATAACACACATTCAGGGAGCCTAATTATATTAGTAATTTTTGAACCAAATTTGTAACCATTATACTGTTGTGTACAACTGTTTCTATTTAATTATAATAGGCGCTTTTATCATACAGTTGACAACGTTGATAATGCAATTTAGACGTCTGTTTGAAAAAAATAGTTTTTGATAAGGAGGACCAAAGTGTTTTATACCAAGTGTTTTTGAAAGGAAATTTTTAATCGACTTTAAGAAGGAGGAGATTCTCCCATTTATTAAATTGAAAGGGTTGGACTCAAGGTTAATCGGATTTAAATTTGAAGGAAATATTTCACCTCTAGGAAAGGAAAATGATAATGAATACGGCTCTTCACAGTTTATCATGATTTATACGCATTTATTGAAGGTTTCTGAACGTGAAGTTAATCTAAAAATTGCTCAGTCATCGCTTGAGGGTATTATTAGGATTGAATGCATCGCTGCTCGTCCCTCTGATGATGTCACACGAACAAACAAACATTCAATGGCGGACAATAGTTTCCTGGCCCACGTCACCTGGGTGCGCCCAAACTACTACCAACGATACATCGTTATTTTACCTTTCATCAGATGGGGCGAAGTATCTTCCCATCTCATGAAAGGTATATGGTACTTGTTTTGCGTTATTTGTGGTAACAGGTTTAATTTTGGGACCTTACAAGTTACGGTCTTCATACCGTGACTTATTTCCCACACAGCTAATTTACAGTCATCTAGCATTCACTTGTTTTTACGTAAACAAACCTGATATTGATTAAAATGATTAAAATTTTATACAAATGTCTATTAAGCTTGACCTATCTGAGAATGGGTACAGCGATAAATTTTGCAGCAAGCGTTGCAGTCTCATTAACACAATAAAGTTCTAAGGATTACCTCCACATAACATCTTGAAGATTTTGAACATGTTGTTGTTCTAGAATCAGAGAATATTGGCCGACTATGGGTATCCTTACCCTTAGTCTACCCGAGTAAAATGCTCATTAAAATGCTCAGCATAATGCCAAGAAAAGAGTGACATTTACGTGGTTCATATTTGAGGTAGCCAAATCTGTCCAAACATATGGCCGATGACCGTCAAGTCATGAAGAGTTGACGGTCATCGGCCATTGATTTTTTCCTCCTTATCAGAGATCACTTAGTGCATAAATGACGCACTCCGCATAGGTAGTAGTAATTTTTGGTATCGCTCCCGTTGAACGGTCTTTGCTGCACTATAAGTAACCGATTTAACCACATACATCGTCAAGACCATCATCATCATCGTCATTCGTGATATTTAGTTTAGATAGAGCCATTTATACAAAACACTTTTTTTGAAACGTAACATTTACCGCACCAATATAGTTGTTCCATAAAGCTTTTACAGATCCGGTATCCGGTACGTTTTCCTGTTAGCATAGTACTTCACAGCCTGCTTAAGACACTAAATTGTACTTTCCGTGGAAAGTCCAGCTAGGAAGTCAATCGGAATTTCATTAAGCAGACATTCAATGACTTCTTTTATCACTATAGCTAGTAAAATGGACCGTTGATAATTGGCATCCTAGACTTTAGTGAGCTTGATTTTTAATATTGTAACTACTGTTATTGCATCAGATCTTGTTTGTTCCATAGGTAAGTGGTTATGACTATGACACAAACACTGTTGCTCATCTTGGTTATGTATCTTGCTTTTATACTGTAATGGATGCTATTAACACGTAACGTGTAAATCCCTGTACTTAACAGTACAGTACAGAACAGTGAAATAATATACCGAAATGAAAGAAATAATAGTACCTATTACAAAAGTTTATTCTGAATTCTTTTTGGCAAATAATAGTGCACAGTTATCAGCACCAGATTCTATTAGTACTTCTATTTTAACCGTAATATAGAGTACGTCATATTAATTAAATGGCACTAAAGTTACTGAAATGAAAAAAATACACTGACCATTTTATTATTTGAGAGTCCACATTTTGTTTTACAGTTAGTTTTTCGTCTTAGTAATAACCAATTGTATGCGAGTCAGAAAAAGAAATGTTTTTTTCTAACTATGAAGTAACAGATTGTAGTCCACCTTTTATCTATATAACGACGTAAATAAAGAATATCGTTCTTTTAAATAAATACAATTGTCACACGGCGCCGGCGTGAGGAAAATTAAACATCGGGTGCTAGTTAGAAGAGCCCTATGTTTCCTGTAGGCTGACCTTAGTGATGAATTCTTCTTTATTCATTTTACTTGGTTCTAAATAAAGATAATGTCAGTCACATACCTACATATCTAGTACTTTTATTATTTTATAACTTGTTAGGGTCTGTAATTGAATGAGGGATAAATGATAAATATAACATTGCCCTCACATTTTCTTTGCGCCTATAACTAGAAATATAATAACTAGAGTATAACTAGAAAATTGTATAAAAGACATGTTAAAAAGCGTGCCCATTGAGTTTCTTGATGATGAAGATTGTTCTTCTCCAAAGGATCCAGGTATTGGAAATGGAAACGAGGTTCACGACTTACTTGGAATATAAAAATATCTGTATTTGATTTAATTTAAATAAATAAATTTAATCAGACCGCTACGGTACAAACTATTGCATTATTGTTTACTACTCTGTTTCTATACAAATATGTATATCGATTAAAGATGTATAACGTTAACGCCAGTAGTTGTTAATGTTAGGTAATTCATAACCAGGTAAACGATAATTTTGTTACACATTTACACAACATCTTTGATATCCGATACAAATTATTGCGAAATAATAAATACATGTTTCGTTAAGTTTATGGACTTGATATTTTTGATTACAACATTTCTTGGATTGCACTTATAACGTAACTTTTGCATATGTCATTAAAATGTAGAACGGTTGCAAGTATTATTCATCCACGGCCTTGAGATGATAAATATTTAATTATATGTTTTGTCGTGTAATTATCAGTTTGGCTAGGGCCGCGAAATAACTGTGTTCTCACTATTCCAACTATCAGCAAAACTACCTTTGGAATACAAGAAAATTCAAGCCAGGTCATACAAAGGCAATCGTGGTACTTAGTACTAATGAAATGTAGTATTTTTGCCTTTCGAAATGGTTAAGGCCAACGATTTTATAGTAAACTTAAAATAAGGTACAGCTTATGCGCTCTAGGTGCGCGCCTGAATGTGACACACAAACTGGGTCGACTTGACGAGCTTAAGTTGGAGTTCAGTTGAGCATATTATGTCGAGGTAATATGAGCAGGTTTCGGGCACATTGTCATCACTATAGTGTTTCGTCTACATCAACGCCAGTCCCTAGCGAGTAGATATTTACTAATATTACAAAATTACGGAAGACTGGGGTTAGATAATATGTAGCGAAGTACCTACTAATTTGTTTATAATTGAATTGTGAATTTAATACACTCTTGCTTATATCCCTAAAAGAATAGGCAGAGGCACCCACTATATTGCCATCATCCAGGCACAGTACTCGTATGACTGTATACATATATACTATTATGTGGCAAGCGGAAATTTATGTTTTTTTTACCCAAAATAATGGCTCAACTAATTTTATGATAATGTCTTGATAATAAATGGATAATTGTTGAAATGGAATATAAAAGGCTGATTCAAGCGAGAGATGTCAAAATACAAAACCTATAATACCAGTTACAATAGTTAGGGTGCAGGTACCTACATACGTACATACATGTACACTTGATAAACATCTACATTTGTTCTAGTAATCGCGGAAGTTGAAAAACAACAAACATCTTGAATCTAACCAGAAATAGATAGTAAGTAATCGGCCGTCGGTCGCAGTTCCCCATCCATATTTTTATACTGTTATCTAAAGTACAATAGTACTATATTATATACGTTTATTTGACGGTCGATTGCTGATAACGTTTTTCAAGACAGATACATGGTTCTATACTTTAAAAACTATAAAATGATATATGAATACGTTTTATTGTTTTGACAAATAAAGTAGGTAGCTACGGTAAAAATATATGGGTATAGAATTATATAATTCTATTTATGTTATATGAAGTAGATAGCGTCGCTGAATAATCACAGTATCACCTAGTAGAATGAGAAAACCCTCCGTTCACGTTCGGCTTATACAAAGCGTATTTAATACAAAGCGTATTTAATACAAAGCGTATTTAATACAAAGCGTATTTAATACAATCAGTTGTATTATTATTCATATTTCTTGATCAATCAGTATTACTAGCTGATAATCATTGCTATTCAACGTGTGAATGCTGCCAGCCTCCTGGGAACGCTACCAGTAGCCGACGAAGCGGAAGAATTTTACGATGCTTGCATGTAAATAGTACCTTTTTGCATTGTATTCCCCTATTTTTATTTTATATTAATTAATTGATTAGAAAATGATTACAAAACATAAATTGTATTAGTCTGTTTTATTGTTATGTCAATGTTATGTAATTAAATTGTAAAATTGAATATAGCTTCATTATTATTGTATTGTTATTATCTATTAAAATGTAAATAATGCCCTAAGTTTAGTAGTTTAGTTATCATATATATATAACATTGTGCGTTTGATCTCTTTAATCAAGTTTAATAAACTATTAGTTTATCTAATCAAGTTTAAATTATTAAACCAGTATAGCTTATAAGCTATACTGGTTTAATAGTTTATAAGCTATACTGATTTTATAATTTAAACTAATTACAAAATGGTAATTAAATCACAAAACTAATCACAGTCATCTTATAAGATGACTATGATTCGTTTTCAGCAGCTTACATGCTGCTCTTATTAGCTTAGCTTATTTTCTTATTACCTTAGACAGTAGCCAGGTACAATAAAAATATTAATAAAATTGTTTTGCTGGCGCCGCCCGTTATATATTATAGCTGCCGTATCCCGTACTGTACATTCGATCGTCATGAAATTTTGCATACACGTTGTCGGGGATATAGAAAATGATCTTTAAGGCACCCTACCTTTCATACATAAAAAGGCACAGTTCCCAAAGGATGGAAAAAATGTAAGAGAATGAAGCCGCAGGCAAAAGCTACTTTGTTATGAATTTGTAGCTAGACACTTCTCTCTTTATCATTTACAAAGGTGAAGGATGCCAAATAGAAGTAAACAAATCACAAACGGACTACGTGGAGCGGTACGTCATCGCCGTCGTTGGCATCTTTATACAACACTATTTTACGGTAGCGAACCAGGTTTATCGGTAACGAATGCTTGCTTGTACTATTTTAATTGCATATTTAACAGAGGATAATAACCGTCTTCAAGTAAATTGCGTTTACTATGCAATATGAAGGCATTGTTAACTAATTATGGAATTATATGCGGACAATAAATTATTGATTGTTTGATTGACTTTGAAGACAATTTTCCGATACAGGAGCCATTTGTAAAATTATCAGTTCAGGTCAGATCTTCTTTTTTAAAAATAAAGTTTATAAACAAACAATTAAAACAAATATTAATGTAAGTGAGTAAATAATTAGAAGTTTCTAAGCTATTGGTCTAGTCTAGTGGTTTGTGACCTTGACTGCTGAGCCGGAGGTCGTAGGTTCGATTCCTACAAAGGACAAAAAAAATTGTGATCCACAAATAATTGCGCCGAGTCTGGGTATTCTTTGCGTCCTTTGTTTGTATATTTGTAAAGCCCCCCGCGAGACAGGATAAATTCATAATGCTGGAGTTGTCTTCAATAAAAAATAACAGATAGATAATAAAGTAATATTTTTAAATTAATTAGCAAAAGTTTAGTAGAAGCAATAAAAGCCTCTTATTGGTTCCAATGAACTTTAAAAGGTCAAACCCCTAGCCAACGAAGTGGTTGCAATTAATAGAAGGTACGCAAAAGTTGGTAAATGATGAAATTGTTACTCCTAATGTGAGAAAATCGCTTATGTAATATAATATGTTCAAGACCTACTTATATATTTATGTGATTTCATTTCACTTGCGAGTAACTTAGAACTAGAGGCTCGGCTGGTTATGGTCTATTTCCCAATCGTAATTTCTCCCTCTGTTATTAATATACATTTTCTTTCTTGTGAATTGACCTGTACTTTAAGAAGACTTATATTTTAATTTACTTACCTAACCTTACCTACCTACCTTACCTAAATATGGTTTTTAAAAGTGAATGGCTTATTCACTGTAGTTATAGTAGATTGCTTACTGTGACAAACAACTACAACTGTTGTTTAGGATTTGTTTGCAATAATATTTCTATGGCATGACATAGGTACGGTTATCATAGGAACATTTCCCTTTAAATCTAAAATTATCACTGTCCTGATGACCTACACACCAAAAAATCTCTATGACATGGTTTGGCTGTTCACATGCCTACTGACAAATTACTGTCTTTACAAGAAGTAGGTACGTAACTCCCAGGTGTTTTAAGCATCCATAAACAAGGTGACCGCAAAAAAATAAACTGTTTTGGCTACTAAATTAAATCATAACATTTAGGACTATTTTTTTCAATCGTTAATACGTAGTAGTGTTTGTGTCAACATTCACAACGCTCATTCAAATATAAAGATACAAATTATAATACTAACGATCTTAGCCGACGATGACATATTATTGTAATGGGATCATTCACATCCTAAGAACAATGGATTACGTCGAGCAATCATTTGTGATATACGTAAATAAAAAATAACTCGTTACATTGAAAGTATATTGGAGTAACTATAACATGGTATTTCAGTCATCGCCACTAGTATATCGCCTTTTGAATTACACTTGCAAGTCATCATACTGTCTTCTTGCCAATATAGACATTACTTGCATTGAAGGTACAACTTGTTTATGGTCGATATATGTACATACATAAATATATACATCTATATCGTCTGCCGTCTTATTTACGTACTATTTTTAATAACTTTTTTTGGATTTGGCTACTTTTTTTGCTGTGCTGGTGTATGTACACTTACAACTTGTTGATTTGTGACGACTGTTTGATTTTCATCATTCAACTTCCACCGGCAACGGTATCAATTTTGTTTAAGTAAGTTACAATCACACGTTGTGTGAGTTGTAGTGTTTATAAGAGCTACTAGGGTGAATTACTGTTTATAACATTTTTAAACATCCCCTTTAAACCGGTAATTCAAAAAGTCATTCAGATAGTATGGTACTTGTGCGTTTATCCCTAAATAAAAACGTCTATGACTTAAAACATCCAAGACAAAAACGAAATTACAAAAAAAAAATGGACAATACAGCATATACAGATGAAAGTCGTATACCACCCACGATACCGTGGGTTTTATTAAAGACTTACGTGGCAAAATTTAATTTATTGAAATAATCATATTCTGCTGTTTACTTTTGCCAACAATGGACCACTCCCAACGCAGATGGATGAAAATGGGACCTTATCCATATACCTTAATATTTTTCATGTTACCGTTTACATGCTACAAGTTCATATAAAACAACTAAAAGAGTTTTATATGAACTTGTAGCTAAAGATCTTAAACAGATGGAACGTTTCGTATTTATACACCCACAAATACATATATATAGGTAGAGGCCTCGAAGCTTTCAACCTCCCGGCTACAGTTAGTTCCAATTACACGTATGCCTCTTCAGCTATTGCTTATACTACTGACCGATCCATCCGCATAAGTAATATAATCCGAATTTTCCACTCTTTGATTCCTAAAGTGGTTGACGGCAATAGGCTTGTCCCCTGTTCCGTTAGTGGGACCAAATTCTCATTGGCAAATGTGTTCGGGCCTGCAGGCGTGTGAGCGTATGTTTCATGTACAAACAGATATATAATAAACAAAAAATGTTAAAAGGTTGATCTAACTAAATAACTGATTTCAATTGTTTGGTTCTGAGTCCCACTCACTACTTACACTGTTTATTTTGCAGTTATATGTTTAATGTATGTTAATGTTTGTGTATCTGGCGCTTGTAGATTTGCAATCGTTTCGTACTTTAAACCCAACAGACTAACCTTGGGCTTTTCTTTCTTCCTTTGCTGATTTGAAAAAACTACTATACCTTATTTATTACTTTGTGGAATCTGAGCTCAAGTTAAAGAGGCTTAAGATTAGATTACAGGTTTAAATGTACTTCTTAACAGTTTTTATTAAACAATTTTTGACACCCTGGGTAGGTACCGTATATATTGTTTTCTTTGTATACTCTAATGACCCAGAGTAGGACTACTATGAATGACTTTCTTTACACTGCCCATACTGAAACACATTGAAAGAACACAAGTTTTGCCTTTGCTTTGAAAACATAGGAGGAGGGAAGGAGGATTCACATATTTCTTCAACGTTTATAAATACTGCATCTGAAACGAGAGTCTTGTAAGATTAAAATAATATTTATCATATAACTTTTATAAATACATATTTGGTGGTAAAAGTAATTTTTTAGAGTCCAAGGGTTTATGATCTATTCTATGGGTTTAATAATAATTCCAACTTAATGATATAACAGGTGCTGAAAAAAAGCAAGCAAGCAGGCTTGAAAATACTTATGTTAACAACTTCTGGCCGACATTTTTTCACTATCTAACTGCACGTTACAATAAACTGTGTCGCAAATCTAATGTCAATAAAGCTGTTCATGAGTTTATGTAGTTATTTATATATTATGTAAGTATTAAAAGCATGTCTAGAATAAACTCTGAATTATTCAAAAACTTAATGAGAAATTCAATGCTTTTGTCACATTTGTAAAGCTTATTTAATAAACTATATCTAGTCGCTTAGATTGTATAGCTACGTAAACTGAGATGTAGTCTGGAGTTTGCAGCGAATCGGTATTGATTAATCTCACATATACGATTGTATCGAGTGCAGGGTGCGTTGCGTTGTTGAGGGGGGAGTGGGCTGTACAATTTGTGATTTTGAGTGGAATATAATTTTTAGTGTAAGTAATACGGGCACTCAGTACAAGTTTTTAATAATTGCTAGAAATTCATTTTAACTAGGTGGCTCGACGGCCGTTGCCGAGTAAAAAATAATTAAATTTATTTTAATTTCAAGAAATCTTTGGCCTTCGCGATTTTATATTTTTTTTTTCTAAAAAACACATGGGGATGGGGAGGGAATGATACAAATAAAAGCAAAAGAGTCGGATCTTTATAGCAGTTCTAAAGTTATGCGCCTTTTAACACATCATTTTTTTGTGTCCTTGCTATCAATAGCGGCATCGCAAAAAATATTTTGTCTATCCCTGGTCAACAGTACTTTTTATCTGGATGCATGCGCATGCATGTAAAAAATCATGAGGATTGGTATAGTAGTTAAGACATGAAAGCGTAACAAAGAAACAAATCTACTTTCGCACTTATAGTATTAGAGCTGCACTAGTTTTACCGGCGCTTATGGTCGCTCAGCTCCTAAGGGTCGTAGCGTAATGTTTTATAGCCCATATTATTCCTTAATAAATATAAATTCCATATAAAAATAGTATATTTCAATTAGCGCGTCTAAACAAACCAAAAAGTATTTATCTTCATCAATATAGATAGAGGATAGAAGATAGATTGACGTAGAGTCCCATTTACAGTTTACGAGTACATGACTGGCCAGGCTAGATCTTTTAAAACATTTTGAAGAGGGTGGAAAAGTTGGTTTTGCCTAGAGGGTAATTCCCATTAACGTGGTAGTTGTTTAAAACTTCACATGTATTGATTTTGAAAACACAAGAATAAACAATAAATCAAATACCTAACATACAGAAATTTGCATTCATTATCATTTACAATAGACAATACTCTTCATAGTCGTCTTCTGTGACACACGATTAACAATGCTATAGTTGTTGTTTTAATACTTCATATTGTTTAAGATTTTATGAGACAGTGTTTATAATAAGTACTCATGCCTTGAATTCTTTTTAAAATTATATGGCTATTTCTCTTTCAAGTTTCAAAAAATTTCATTCTTGAAATTCTTTGTTAAACTTATGTTTGAGTGTTTGTTATTAGACATGTAGGTATATATTGTTTAATTTCTTAATTTTTATGAACTACTAAATTACAAAAAGAGAAAACATTTATGAACTCTATGATAATTCTTATGTCAATATTACTCTTAACAATAACTTAATGATGATGAGTCCACGAAACAAAAGGCTTTCATCTCTAAACAAAATGAAATTCTCTTATATCGACAGCACGTGTAAGCGCTCAGTATGGCGAATGTTTCTAACTAGATCATAACGATTGCGATCATCTGGAGACAGAGCTGCCGAAACAGCACTGACGACAGTTCGACATCGTGCCGACTGTCGGGTTCTGTGGAGGCGACTGACCTTTCTCTGCGTAAAATATTTCTTCACTCACATTCCCACACATTCTGATCTTGATATCATCAAAAACTGAGAACAGCTACATATTAAATGAAACATTTAAAGAAGTTATGCCTTACAGTTTAGTTGTACCATATAAAGAAACAGTTTGTTATAAGTGTGTCTCAAATTACGGATATTTATGATATCACCTCATCGTTCCCCTATAGCTATCCGACTCAGCTACCGACAGTTCTATGCCAAAGCGATCGTAAAGTTAAAAAAATACATCGCACTTTGGCATATATGTTTTAATTAATAACATTTCTAAAAATATTCCCAGCCGCATAAATAATGAATGAATAATAGATGCATCTCGTCATATTTTGTTTCGAATATTCTTTTTCCGAAGGAGAGCTTTTAGTATTTCGTGGGGGAAGAATTAATAATTCCCCGAACAAAACTATCATTGCGACACTCTAAAAATCAACTGGTGTTACGCAGATGTCGTATGTAACCAACATGTTTTAGGAACAGTAAGACATTTCAGCTATTTGTACCAACGTAAAATCATGTAATGGTGTCATTAGTAATTACTTAATTTAAAATCAAAACCGGCATTGTCCACAGCATTGGCATTGTAGCCAATCCAACAGCTCATGGCTTCTTAATGCGTCCTAATAACTTTATATCTATCGTGAAATTGTACATCGATCTATTCGCGTTGCGATTGTTTGAGATATATTTCTGTAGCTTGTCGTTACTTACATAGATGCTACGCAACTACACAAACTCCGGTATTCCACGTAACGTTATGATAAGAAAATGTGGTACCCTCACTACATAATTTTTTAAAGAAACCAGCACATAGCCATTTATCGTGTATTTTTTCAATCTATCATATCTATCATTATACGATTAGAACAGAAATCACAGAGACTCTTCGGAAACAAACTGTTAATCATTTTGAATAATATTTCGATCAGATAATAATAAATATACTTCTCGTTTGTAAAAATATTGTACAGGTATTCATTTCATTAGACATCCCAGAACCTAGGACAAATAAGTATTTTTATTAATTTTATTTGATTGATATAACAAGTAAAGATATAACTGAATCCATAATTAGTCGCTATGTTAAAGGCCTGTAAGGTCGGTGTGTCTAAGCATTATTCACTACATATGCTAAGAAACAGCACGCGTAGTGATCAAAATAGCTAGTAAGTATAACTTTAAATGACATTACTTGTACTTAGGTAACGATTTTTCAGCCTCTCTCACGTTTCCCTTTGTGACAATTCGTTGAGAGCACAGATTGATGATGATGATGAGCCACCAAAATAATTAATACACGACATGTAAATCTCCTTATGAAGGGAAAAATAAGCAATATCCCAAGGCAACTACGTAGCTTTTAAAGAAGATGAAATCAATCTCGTATGTGATTACTTCTGATTGCAGATCGTATTATCGATCGAATTTATCATCTCCGTAGAGCAATGGAAACCATTTCATTGGCATAATAATATAATATTTATTAGATTATTTATTTACAATTAATGGAGACTTTCAATATATATATATATATATATATCGATAGTATCTGTTCGCCTCTCTGCATATCTGAAAGTGGGAATTTTCTTAATCAATCGAACTGAGTTCCTGCGAATTCCATCACAGACAAAGTAATTAATAAGGAAGGTTTATTTCTATAGGTCAATCACTAGCAGGTCCACGCAGTTTCACCTACGCTTATTATCACTACTCCGATCCTAAGGGTTTTAGCGTAATATTTTGTCAAAAATATCTGTATAAATAATCATACAAAATATAGGCATCAGAAATTATCATTCCAATCGGCTGATACTTCTAGAGATTATAGTGTTTAAACAGACAAACAAAAACTCATAACACTCATAAGTTTTATGATATTAGTATAGATGAAGGTTTTGAATATGACGATAATTGTTAAAGATGTCGAAAAATATCAGTAGACTAACCTTGCGAAGTCAGGCGGGTGGATGTATTTTTGATTGCTACTATCAACTACTGTCCGCCATCCTACGTACATGGAGCTGGAGTTTATACACTTAAGATAACACTTGTGACTCGTGATCGTGAATAATTTTAGTTTTTTTTTTACCGATAAGATAAAACTAGAATAATAAATATTTTAAAGAAATGACATAGTATGAAAGAGCAAATATAACAGGAAAGTTAAATCAAGGGGATCCGAGTGTCATAGGTGAAATTGACAGTATTCAAATCCTAACGAATGTGTGTATATTAGTTTGTACTGCACGGATGGCGTAGTGGTTTAGGGGTCCCCTCGCCTGTACACTGCCCCACCGAGTGCTGTGGCTTCGATCCCCACAAGGGACAACACTTTTTGTAATCCTCAAATTGTTGTACTGAGTCTGGGTGTTCTTTGTGTCCGTTGTTTGAATTTTTGTAAAGTCCCCCGCGACGCAGGAATTAATCATAGTGCGGGAGTTGTCTTTTTAAAAAGAATAATGAAAAGAAAGAAGTATAATACATAATAATGTAATTAGAAGTCGTTGAAGTATGAAGTTTACAAAAACGATGTAGAAAAAGTTAATAATTTAAGCGTGCAATATTAGCTTTGGAATAGTTTGAATTAGAAAAAAAAAATTAATATTTATTATATGACTCATATGATTTATTAGATAAAGTATCCTTAAAGTTCACCCCAGTCCACCCTTGTAACTCGGATTGAATGAAATTAATTTTTGCTATATTTTCTGACCTTTAGAAAAGCTAATGTGCGGTTAAATTTTTTTATACAGCCCAATCGCATGTATGCAAGTTTAATGTAAAATTCACTTTCACTTGCAGTTTAGTTCAGAGTAAATTATCTATGTGCCAAATTTGATCCAAATCCGTTTAGTTGTTTTACACAAGCAAGTGAAATAAAAATTGGGCTACCCATATTTCAAAGCACGAAGCAACCACATTTACTAAAAACGAATTACAGAACGGAATGACTGTTCCATTACAATTTAACAATTTAAGTAATAAAATAAACAAAACGATAAAATGTTATTTGCATATTGCACTGACAACGCATACGTAGGCTTGCCTGACTGAATTGTGGATCAATATTGACTAATATTGATCCACGATTCAGTCAGGCAGCAGTCCTTAATCGGTTGTTGTGTAAAGTTGTACAGGCAGGGCATAGTTTTTTTTTTTTAAGTTGGCATTGGCATTGGCATTTCGGGACTCTTATACCTAATATGGCACCCAAAATATTTTACCTATATTAATGTATCTATATTAATTAATTGTTGTCCTACTATTTTCATGTGCGAATTGAATTGCTGAGGGCATTGCTGAGCATGATATAGCTTCTTGAGACCTGGCAAAATTAACATGCTGTTACAAACTTCAATGTGCATATTACAAATAACAATTAACCTTCTTGGTACCTGGCAGCTACACTTCGCTTGATGGTCTATTTTTAGTGATCCTAACTGTAGAACTAATATTTATTTAGATAGCAACCGAGGACAAAGAACTGTATTAAAAACTAGTAATTTTTCTGTCTGGGTGAAATTTACTTGTAATATTTATGAAGGATATAGTTATATTTTAGCAGTGTCCTGTTTGTCAGCAGTCTGGGTACCCAATCACAATCACAAAAAAAAAGAAAAACAATCCTAACCTTTTGATTTCTGTTCACGATATCGCTTCTTCACGCACTGCTCATCAACCCGTCTTTGTGACTACAAGAGTTTTGACTGGGAACTAGCCACACAAAACCTGAATCTGATAAAACGAATTCCATTTTTAGTCGGAATTCGGAGTGTGCAATGTAAATTTTAGATGCAATTCAATACTCATTTTTAACAACAAAAAAACAACAATGAATGTTTTACAAAAAAGATTTTTCTTTATAAAAAGGGCACTCATCGCTATAACCATATAGACATATATATATATATATATATATATTTCTTTATCATATTAAACTAAAAAATAAAAAAATATAACATTGGTCTTATAACTGTCATTTGTCTGCTCTGTCCCACTAAAGTCTAACGGTATTTGAAGTTAGCTTTTACGTAGAGTGTGACTTTATTGGCGTTACTACTAATATCGGACTTCGCTTCTATTAGGAATAATACGTAAAGTTATCTATTCTAATATGTTTGTGTTTTCTAATATGTTAGTTTCTGTAGCTAACGCAAACCATTCATTGTGATAGAAAGCTTAATCCTCAACCTTGTTGAGAAAGGTTATAAGACTATAATAAGTATCGTATGTACATATATTCATGTAGTTTTTACTCAGCCATACAGAGTCAGACCTCCTAGGACGGGAACAGTAGTAACAATTTTAAGGTATCTGAAATGCATGATGTTTGGAACATAACTAAATATAACAATTTAAATAAATTTCTAAGTCTATATCAATAGCATAGTGAAGCCTTGTAACGATGCATGGGCATTCAAAATTACCATACAAATCACATATAATATAGACATAAGTTTGTATTATGATACACATGTAGTCAATTTGTTTCATATATTTTAAAAAGAGTATTGTCAATATTAGCATGATGAGTGAGTTATTGTTATAAGCGGGTAAGCGTAAGCGAGTACATTTTGATTTTTAATCTGATTTTAGATGTTTTTATTATTCGGAATTCAAGACTAGTGTAACGTTAGTTTAAATATGTCAAATAAATTAATTGTTTTTTTCATTTTTGTCTATTTTATTTAGTAGACTAGAGTGCTAGTTTTGTTTGTTTACTTGTAGACCTTGTATGTCTTTTTTTAATTTTGCTTTGTCTATAAAACGGTACCTATTATTAAAAGCTTTAATGTAATTTAAAATATTTATGTTATATTAAGGCAAGTATTGAGTATAAATTGTTTGGTAAACTTTGTTTATAGTTTCTGTAGGAAGCTTAGTCATGCGTAGTCGAGCTGGATGTAGCTCGGATCAGACTCTGCGGTATCCTTTAGCCTAGCTGGCAGCCAAGCATGCCAAACCTAGTCCCTGTACCAAATTTGTGAATTCTGAAATGGCCTAGAGGTAGAGAAAATCGATTAAAGATGATTTGTCGATCAGTCATCCCTGAAATGAATGATTGTATGAATAAATTCCGATGTATCATGCCATAAGAAACTGTTTACAAATGACATTTCAGTACTTTTATCAGATCTTCTGTTTGTTCATGTAAATTTCATCGATTTAGAAGTTCCGCGACATTTGAACACGTTACTACCTCAGAAATACTATAAAAACTTGCCCTTGTATTATCGTTCGATTAGATATCTATGTTAATAACAAACAAAAAGCAAAGATAAATCTATTTCTAATTTTGTCATATCTATAAACTCTACATGTTTACTATTGGTATTTTGGAGCTGATCCGATGCTAAAACCAGGTGTATCTATAATAAAATCAATCAATAATCTGTAGTAAACCTCTCTTGACTTTTGGCTCATTTGGTGTGTTTTAATGTGTCGAATATGACATGGCATGGCGACAAAACATGCTTTATCAACCATTTAGCTATCTAATTCAGATACAAATATATTTTGTTATAATCACACCAAAAATGTATCCATCCTCAAAAACATTGTCGTGTTGCCTGTCGATATGATCACGACACTGGCATAATGTGGAGAAAGTGTACCGACTGAGTGGGGTTCTGCAAAGGTAACACGTAGCTCTCAAAACCCTGATTAAAGTTTCAAAATTTACTTGCTATATGTAAATGCCTTAATAGGACAATTGTTCTTTTAGTTCAATATCGTGAAGAGGTGAGTCATACATATGTATCTGTAATACTGTACCAATTCATACACTTGAAGTTTTTGGGAAGTGAGATAATGGTCATTAAAACTATAACTGTTACGTTATTTAAGAACTTATAATTAATTTACTTGTGTTGCGACACGTCCCACTAACCTCACGAAATTTTTGATCACAAAAAGGAAATTGCACTTTAACCAACTCAAGAGAGTAGACTAACTAACATTCGTATTTTTGTTGATTTTTAATACGCTTTTATTAGCGTCACTTTTAACTAAGTCACACTCACCTTGTGAACAATTGTAGAAACCTCGTATCTAAATTAAACTGTATAGAAAACTATGTAGTTTGGATGACAATAGTATAATTTGGCATCTTGAGTTATTCTGATGCTAAAGCCATGAGGTGTATAGTAAAATTCTTCAGGGGCAAATAATAAACCCTTCGAGTTTAGGCTCATCACATTGGTTTTAACGAGTCCAGCAGGTTGAGCTTGGTGACTGCGGTCTAATGATGAAACCCTATTTAAATTTAAGGGTTAAAGTTATGGCTTGTTTTTTCATTGTAAAGTAAATAATATCAATCCTAGATCCAAAACGGAGGTCAACCAACTCGACTGCACGATTTATAAATTTCTTCTTTATTCTTGTTTGTAACTTGAAAGCATCGAACTTATCGAAATACCGTTTTAGGGTGCGATATGTTTAACGAACTTATAAAATTAATTTTATACCAGAGGGCTTTTTTAAACAATGCTCTATGGCGAGAGAAAGGTTGAATTAATTATTACAATGCGAAATTTTCCTAACAGTGATATAGTTACACTACTACCCTATAAAATGATACAAATACCTTATACAATACAATGATGTATATAATAATGCGGTATTTACATGTTAATCTTATGGCTATTATCTTAAAGAAGCCTAGTGAATAATAAAAAAGTAGCCCATTGCCTATGGCGTAAAGTTCTTGTAACAATAACAATGATGTTTATAAATATCTAGCTATAATGGAAACAACATAAGAAAGTAGTATGACATGCGGTATTTATAGTGGTCCTTCCTTTGTTGTCATTGCACAACTAGAGAAAAATACGTAATTTATTACTTTGACTAAGACTTTCGTTCAACGGTTCACGGACAATAAAAAAAAAATCTCCCAATTGACCTTTTAGAAACCAGATCAAAGCTGCGGGAGGCATCAAGTTTGTAATACAAAGTAGCTGTTACCTTAAATAGATTGACAATCTCTTTTTGGCACTCTTTGTGATACCGCGCATTCAGTTATTTACTAAAATATAATTATCCCGTGGTCCCTCTGTTGTGGTTGAAATCACTGTACTCTTTCTGAAATAATATACCTACAACAATTTTTTTACGTTCAATCCATTCACAATTGCTTTTTTTGGAACGGCGATCGGAAAGGTAGTTTGTGTCCATTTTGAATGGATAGGAATATTTTTAAAACGAGCACTAAGTGTTAGGTAAGACGATTCGAGAACTCCCAATTTAGATGCACAAAGAAATATTTTCTACTGTGGTTATACATAGATTGTACAATAAATTGATACGTTTTGTCATACATTTCTCGCGGTCACTTCACACATAACACAATTACAGAAATCGTGGATACAATGGTTAACGTGCCTAAAGATGCATTACCAGAATTACTAGTGTATATTTGTTTACGCGCTTGACTCATCTCCTTCAGTAAGAAGACACTAATCTTGCCTGCGTAAATTAGTATCATCGTCATCTTCCTGTCCTTTTCCAAATCTTATCTGGGGCAATGTGAAAAATAGCAAAAGGCTTTGGATGGTTTACTTTATGGCCGCCTGCCTGAAGTCAACCCTCCTTAGGGATGTGATCGTTAAGAAGGTGCAAAAGTATAAAAGGCATAGGGCTAGGGACCTAGGGTAAGGGATACCGTAAGCCTTGGAAACTGAAATATACATATAGAGATATAAGACTGCACACATGCTCGAATATGGGGTCACGTAACCCTGTGTTCTGCTTGTCAATGGAGAGACTATGATATCAACTGGCCACGGCGATCAGCCTAAATATATCAAATAAAAAGAGGTAGTAATCTTCAGGTTCACAAAAAGAAACACGCTTTACTATCGTGTCAATAACCTTAAAATTGCCAAATCTCATTCAAATTCTCCACTTGTATTGTTTGGAAATACTGAGTAAAATTTGGTAACGAGTTCTAAATTTCAAGTGTCATGGACCCCAGTGTTTCCTTGTCCCCGGGCACCACTAGTTGTTAAAATAACGAGACGATGAAATAGATTCTAAACTTGTATTATTGTCTATACTGTGTCTAAACTAAATCATACGCGAGGCGTGAACACGCTGATGTCTGTTTTATATTTAGATGATTATACAAAATTATGCGTGCGTAATTACTCTTTGACCTTGGCAAAGGCAAAATGTGGAACAATAGTGATGTGAGCTCGGTAGTGCATGTCCGCTGCATGTCGTAACGACTAAATTGAAACACTGATCTTATACCTACGCAAGCGAAACAAGCAATAAAAATTTAAAGATTAAAGTCCAAGTTTCGTTATGAAACGTTTCAACTTTGTTTTTAGGAAATATAAATATCAACTCCGATGTAGTAAGAATTTCTTCTTACCTAGTAAGTTACTTGTAAGTACTTAAACTTGAAGGCATTTGTATTTAATGTTTATTTCGGAGAATGTCACATTCCCAACATAGTTATTTGGAATTATTACCGTCTCGTAATAGGATTATGTTAATAATACACGTGCAACGAAACATTCACTTGTTGTACACTAAAAATAGTAACGTGCACTAGCTAAATACTATAAACATATATACGTATATTGTTTCCCCTATCACCGCTTGCAAAAGGTTCATGACTCCTTAATGTAATTGGTGTCTGTTTTAACCGATTTCAAAAATGAGGAGGTTCTCAATTCGGTAGTTTTTTTTAAGTCTTCGATAGTGTTAGCAGTGTGGTCCCCGGTGGAATAGAATACAGCCACCCCATCTTTTCCGTGGGTATCGATCGATATATGTTGATGGAGGGGGATGAGGAGATGGAGGATGAGGAGAGATGAGAGGGGGATGAGGGGAGGGGAACGAGGATCGTCTCCTCACTCTACTCTGTAACCTTCCCTCATCATATATCAATCCATACCCACGGAAGAGATTGAGTGGCAGTATTCCCCCCTCCCTCATCACCTTCAAAGGCTGGCAGCGCACTTACTACTTACCACCATGGGATGTGGTTGTCACTTACCATCATATGAAAAGTCTGTTCATTCGTCCACCTATACAATAAAAAAAATAATTCAATGCGGCCAACGTTTACTAGAACAAAGTCTTTAAAAAAAATTGAAATCGATTGACAAATACTAAAGGTAACGAGTAACATACCCACAAAAAAACATTATAATAGAGAACTGACTGCAAAAGTAGGGACATGTTACATGTCACTTGAAATTATATGAAACCCGACTGTGTTACATAAATTGTACTCGTATCTCTATTTTTTCAATACCCTATGATACTAACACTCTTAAAAAGGATTAAATGACACATCACAGTTCGAAATCTATCAAGCCGTTTAGGCTTCCAGGGTGTGTGACAAAGAAAAGTCATACAAATAATAATTATGATGTGGGGCATTCCGCACAAACCCTTCGTGGTTTTTCGTTTGCTGATATGTTTTAAGTTATGTATTTTTTGGGAAAAAGTAATAATAATTATAATACCTATATATGTACACACATACTTACATATAACCGAAAAAAAAAGCCACCTTCTTGCGCAGGCGGATTATAGTTCATCAATGTCGGGAGCGATCTTTGAAGATTTTGAATGACAAGTTTCTATGCTATAAATACAGAAATCATATTCATTAATGTGATAAAGCTTTTATTAATATTTGACTTGCCTGCACACAGGGCTTCCGGTAAATGATAGTTTGTGATAAAAGTATGCTACCCTGACATGTTCAAGCCATTGCTTACACTCCCCAATTCCATCCGTATAGGCAGTACCCTTTTTCTTCCATTGCCTTCCCTTGATTTTACACTTTCATTTTAATGTACTGGTGATTTTCCCATCTTTAGTTCCTGAAGTGCCCGGTTGAAGGCATAGGTTTGCCCCCACTTATTACGATAGTGGGACCAAATTGTATTAACTAAACGTTGGCTTTTGTACGCCTTTCAGATGTATGTAACTGACTGAAATCAGTCTTTAGATATATACGTAACGACGATATTCTCAACTTTCACTACTACATTTTTTATTTAAGTTCATATGTATATAAATAATTTATTTTTAAAACATAGGACAGACGAACAGTCGTACCATCTGGTGGCAAGTAACAACCGGCGTCCATGGGCACCTGCTACTCAAGAGTCGTAAGTGTGCTACCCGCCTTTGTGCGTGATAAGGGATGGGGCGATTCGGGGAGGGGAAAGAGGAGAGTGGGAGTTAGACCTATGGAAACCTCACTAATTTCGGGGAAATGCATCGTAAGAATTGCTTCATAACCGGTTTTCTGTATTCCCGCGGCCGAGCCCTTTACTCTGGTAAAAAATAAAAAGTAGGGTTTTGCTATATTATTTGCAAAGTCTATAAATGACACAATATATTTGCAGCTTTAAAAATAGATAAGAACTGGGCGGAGCTTACGTAGGCAACTCTGAATGACGACGCCGCAGATTCGCTCATTGAAGATCAAGGTTGAAAGTTATGAAAGCAATCGTAATATTTACGGCTTCTAGCCATTTTAAATTCGTGATATGAAAAAGTATCGATTTGATATATTAATTTTGATACTAATGTAAGTAGGAAAATATAATAATAATAATATTTAAAATGATATGTAGGTACTTTGTGAATCAATAGCAATTTCGATAGCGAGTATTAATGAACACGTTCAAAATCTCATTGCGGTCAGCCAATAATTTGGTCTAACTAACTAACTATGACCTCATAGTGCAAATACTTTCTGGTGCTGAACGAGGCCCGGTCTAAACAGTGCTAGTCTGGTCAGTACTGTAGTGTACTACCATAATTTATCTAAAGTCACCTTCAGGAAAGTCAATATAATATAATATGTTAATAATCAGTAAAATGTTAATTTAGCAAAAATAATGGACAACACTTTTAAAATATTCTAAAATATAGGTAGATACTCTGTGTCTCAAACGCCCGCTCTTGGCCTTCCACAAATTGAATAGGAATTAAACACATTAAAAATCTTTAAATATTTTTCTATGTTAAATATATGTCGTGTATTTTTTTTTATTTAATAGACGATACATATTGAATAGCTTGTACTTGGTAATTTATGATAAGAATACTTTCTACTTTCATACTTCAAGTCGTAAGTTCGTATAAATAAGTTCATTGTCGGGTTTTAGTTCTTACAGTTTCTATTTACTATCACAGCTGGACGTTGACCAAAGGTATTCTTCAGTCAGCATACCAAAAATTGAAAACTCTTCTTTCACGGTCAACAATGTAAATTATAGGTTTGTGAAATCAATGAAATTTTTTCTCGGTGTTTGATAATGTTACCAATTCCCCACTAGGATATTCATTTGTTTTCTATGGACAAAGAGTACACACACACACACACATACATTCTAATACTGACTACAAACAAACATCTCTCGATATGTTGATGTGAATTGTGCCTGACCTGAGTTGCATTCATGAGGGTTAAAAACAACATGTTCGCCAAACACTGTTGATTATTACGTTTTATATAAACATACAATTAGTTTAAAAATTATCTTTGAAAACCTTGTAAATTTGGAAATAATCGATAGATCTAATCAACTGGTTATTTGCATAACTACTGACAATTGACCATCTAGTGGTCTATGTATAGTAACTTACATATATGTATGTATGATAAGTGTCTAAACTCATATCTAGTGACGACGTTTATTTATGAAATTTTACTTTTTTTTTATTGAATTTTTATTTTTAGTTTTTTTATTTATATAATATATAATTATATATTATTTAGTCTAGATAATTATTTTTACGACCATAGACTAGGTACAAAGCATAGTACATAGTATGAGTATTAATTTAAAAGATAATTTTTACTTGTAGATTTGTGTCCATTCACAAATAGAAACCCGTCGAGTAAGTTTTTAAACTTAATTCTGTGGTTCTTTGAGGCCACTTATTTAAATAATGTTATACATATAGTTTAATCATTGAATTAAACTACCTATATGAGATTGATTGATTGATAAAAAACTCATTAAGTACATACTCTTACTCCCATTCTATTAAAAGTAAGTATATATAAAGTAATGATGTATTGAAGTAAATACAGGAACTTACAGCATAACATAGTTACATTCCTACCTTCTGGTAACCAGTAACTGCAGTAATACAATTTTCGATTATATAAACTTTAAAAGTGCACTACGACCCTTAGGAGCGGAGAAGTGACCATAAACGTTGGTACAACTGCGGGGAACGGGTAGTTTGATAACAAAGACCATAGTGTGAAGAATATTTTTAGTTGTTGGTCATTATATTTAAAATCTTTTAAGTAGGTGGAAATCCAACAAACTGTATAAGGCCAAATGCTAATTTGAAACAATTTGAATGGCTAAAACATCGGACTTGTAAGTAAGTTCTGTCCCACAAGTATACTTATAATAATTCTGATTCTAACTATTCTTTTAGATATCAGCGGAGCGAGGACACAGCCTATGAAGAGTGAGTGAAAAAATTGGACTTGAATGTATACAAGTAACGTCACTTAGAATCGAACGGAGTCCATGCGATTGAATACTTAAGCGAGACAGCAATGCTGTCGTACATGGTGCCAGTGGAGGAGAAGCCGCCCCCGGCGCCGGGGAAGGGCAGGCTCGCCCTTGAACTAGTGGGCAGCCCTGGTAGCCCTGAGTCGGCAGCACGACGAGTACGCACCAACATTTCAAAAGATTCGTCCACCAGTTCGTTCGCCAGTGATCTCACAATATCCTCGTCGACGCCCACCGGAGCGCTCGACAAACCAAAGCATAAACTACTAGGTAATGGAACGAAGCACACAACTTTAAAGAGGTATGTTACACTATTTTCACAATACATTATTAATACTACAAGAAATTACTATACTATGTGTCCTATTGGGTAGATATAAAAAAACAGGACAGGGATTCTGTAAGCAAAATGAACCTGTATGTGTATAATAATTAAAAGAAAAGTATACGCGTAACCGATTTCATTGCGCTTATAATTATAATTTGCAATAAGTTTTATTTTTAATATCTTCCTACCATCCTTAACTTTACACGTTAGAGGTGGAATCTAAATAATTCAAACCGCACCAACCTTGAGTACAATCAGAATAAAATGATAATTAAATCAATTCCCAAGTTACGAAGATATCGAGTACTGCGTATCATTTATTTATTGTATTTTCAACAATTTCCATAAACAAAAAGAATGATTGAAAATGGATTCATTGTTCATTCCTTACAATCCTTTACCTTTACTTGACATTCGTTATCTTATAGTATAGTCGTATAGAGTCGGAATAGGAGTAGTCTTCAAATTGAAATACCTAAAACTTCATAGGAACCAATTCTATAATATGAAAAAAAAAAGACTGAAATTTCAAATGGCCAGGATATGGAGTATACAAACAAAAATGTCAAATGAGAACCCCTTCTTATTTAAAGTCGGTTAAAAGTTATTTGAAACACGAATGTATTACAAAGGAGACGATTGAATGACATCTTACATGTCGATATGTATCAGGCCGTTCAGGCTGAACTTACATGCTTCACGACTCCTTCTCACGCAGACGGGTAAGAGTGTAATAATAGACTCTGGAACCTTCGAAGATTTTTGATCGTTATTTCTAAAAGACAAATTTAACTTTTCATTTTTCTTCTAAACATTGCGCCGTAACTTTTTAGTTTTTTGAACACAAAACTTAATTTATATTTTTTTATATGATATAACAATAAATTAACAATTTTCTATTTTTTTCCTTTACTGGTATTATGGGACTTTGCTTTTAGCCATATTTTATGATATTATGCCAACTGATTTTGATTGAAGTTTTGATTTACCCATGAGATTTTCAAATTTGTTGAAATTAAAGGCTTTGCCCGTATCTTTTGGTTACGTAACTTTGAAGCTTCATTTTCTAGAGCTTAAAGGGACAGCAGACATTATATGTGATGTTAATTTCATCTTGATACCTCTACGTGTTCCGGAGAAATAGTTTGACAGACAGACAGACAATCAACCAAGTGATTCTACAAGGGTTCTTTTTTCTTTTGAGGAACGGAACCCTAAAATGCATGAACTAACTTTCGTTCAAAATTTAAAAATCATTTTTTTTGACACCAATATTACAATCACTTTACAATCGTTTAATTCACAAGATACTTTAAGAAAGCTGCCGTGGCTTGGAATGTTATTATAATAAATTTTACAATCATGATGTTATTAAAATTATATAATGTAACAGTAACCGAATGGTTGTGTAATTTGGGAAGCGTTGTTTTAATGAAATCGTCATGGGGAACTGGTTTTTGTATTATCATCTTTATATCTCGTTTATCTCTTGTATGTACTTACTAAGTGGCTTACTTGCTAAATTTTGATTATAAGTAGACATTAATTTGATAACGATTAAATACCTATTAATTTTGTTAAGCCGGATATCAGTGGCTGAATTGATTCTTCAATAAGTTGTAACATGAAGAGTGAATTCTTCTCCATTTTGCAGACGAAATTATGTTTGATGAGTGAAGAGGCGTAAGAAATCCAGCACAAACTAGTAAAAATACAACGAAGACTGGAGAATTTTACCTAAAATCAGCAGAACCTAAAAAAAGCTATAATTTCACTGGTCTCTCCAGTTCTGAAAACATTTCACTAAATAGAATACTAATACCAGTCCACACCGATGCCAAGTATCTCGGGTCACTCCTATAATAGATCAAATCTTTACTGGGTGGATGCAGTAGTGATTCGCCTGCCTGCTGAAATTATATGTTGAGATGGACATGTAGTGTGCCTAGATGGGCAAGGTAAG
The DNA here is from genome assembly GCA_947561695.1 of Tyria jacobaeae. Lineage (NCBI taxonomy): Eukaryota > Metazoa > Arthropoda > Insecta > Lepidoptera > Erebidae > Tyria > Tyria jacobaeae. Next base: position 20,405,669 of record OX387207.1, on the reverse strand, counting down.
AAATGAATACTTTGGAGGGAGCCTGTAAGTAGCGCCCGTGAATCAAAAGCGGAGCAGCAATAGATTATCGTACATCGATATGGCTAAAATTAATGTTAGCAGTGAAATGACAAATGATAAATGAGTATGGTTGAAGGAAACACATTATTAGAACCTCAAATAAATTTAGGAAAAGAGCAAGATGATATTGATATATATTATACAAGATTATCAAAATTACCATCTTATATGTTTCACAACAGCAAATGTAAATAATATACTAGTAAAATGTAAAACGGTTCAGTATCGTAATAGTATTACCTATCGTAGGTGTTAACTGGTATAAAATAAATGGGAACAATAGTTTTCTGCACCTTCAAACGAGCTTTATTTTTTCTTATCTAACTACGTATAATAAAATCTCTATGAATACAAACTCTGATACAAAAACTATATAAGTGAAAAAAATATATAACCTAAATTTCGGAGCACTAATGTAAGTCAAATGTAAATCATTTTCGAACTCAGAAGTAAATACATATCAATACGCATAATGGTATAGTTACTTATCAATTGAAATGCACTTACAGATAGCTATGAAAATAGAATACAGATGTCCGAACACGAATATTGCATTTGAGTTTAAATCAACGATAAATGTAAACCTCCGAGCCTCTGGGGTATATAGTCACGGTATAATAAACAAAGCTGTATAGATTTTAATTGCTTTAGCTGGTAGGTACCAATTTATACACCAAGGCGATTACATGGTGTGAATGAATGTAGATGGTTGATAAATACATTCGTGTTATCAATCGCTTTGTACATGTTTAATTTAAATTTATTGGATAAACATTTAAAATACTACAAGAGAATAAAGCAGTAGACTAAAAATATGTTGATTAATCATTAATGACATAAGAAGCCAATTTTTCCTAACCTCTGTCTCGGTGCAATGTATGAGTCGACTTGTTATTATGCAGATGGAGAGCCACTTATTTACGTATTCTCGCACAGAATAACAAGTAGTTACTACATATATCTTGGTTTCTTTTGCTTACCTTTTTATGGATAATAAATAATTTTGTTTGTAATCTTTCTTGATATTAGATAGATATATTATATTAATATTTCGTTAAACAATTGTTAATTTTGCAAACATTTTTCTACACATTCTTTTTGTTCAGTAACTAATTAAATATAAGTAACAGTGAGAATACAACAACAGTAAACAAAATAAGTAACATAAAATATGAATTTTCTCGAATCAGGTTCCAAAAAGTTCCCCTCAGTCTTATTTGTAAAGCAAGATACTGTTTACATTATAATTTGTATGTGATCGCAAAAGTACCTAGATCAGATGTTTAATGCGCAATATCTCTTCCTATTTGTTGCTACATTATTAAATCAGAACTTGGGTTCATTCCGGTTTGCCTGTATAGTCGTGATTATCCCAGACATCAGGCAAACGCTTCGGAGGTTTGTCCAACCACGATGTGTAGATCTCGAGTTGGCAATCAGGCCTGAAAACAGTATCATACACACTTCAGTTGCCAACCCCACTAAGACTCTGAAAAGAAATAATTTACTGTTTCTACCTACGTTTAGTCATACATACTCGCATGTTTAAGTTCTTTTCAAGACGCGCTCCACATATCCTTTTATACCTTAAGTTACCCGTAGGCAGTTTTTTAAAATCAGCTTTCATGGGAGATTTCAAGCTTTATTTTAAAAACTTTTAAGTATATTTACTAACGATGATTTAGTCTCAACATTGAGTTTTTTAGGATGTAAAGGGTCGGACGAACAGACGGCTCACCTGATGTTAAGTGACAACCGCCGCTCATGAACACTTGTTGCCCGCGTTTGATGGAGATGAGAGTAGGAGAAGTAGGAGAGGGAGGATGAAGGGAGAGCTGGAATGAGGACATAGGGAAGAGGAGGGGGAGTTAGGCCTCTGGTACCCACACTGACTAGGCAATGCAATGCACTGTTTGTCTACTGGATTTTTCTGAGGCCGTGGTATTACTCCGGTCGAGCCAGCCTATTCGTGCCTAAGCATGGCTCTCCCACGGCAAAAGTTTACTCTATTTTAACCAGCACTAACTATGACTTGTAGCAACATTCACAACCTCAGTGTCGTCTAGCGTATATGTGCCGAGCTACGCCGCCACCGCCGGTTTGAAATTTATTTAGTTATTGGTACATATTTGTACAACATTAATTCTTAAATATCGAGCTTGACCCTCGACGATACTTGGATAATGATAAATTGCCTTACAACACGAAACAATTTAATAACAAGTAAAAGTTATTTAAAAATATGGAAAGATGTCAATGCTTGTCTATTTTGTTTCTATACATAAATATGAATAGCTATAAAGCGACTTACTGAGGCGGGGCTTCCTTCGCCACCCCAAAGTTAATATCAGAGGATTATCTTCAGTAACATCACAGTTCTTGAAATGTTTAAGAGTATGACAATATCAGAGGTACATAAGTTACTAACCTCTTAGCGAGCCATCCTATTACACCGGTTGAAGTAATAGGCACCGGCTTCAGTGACTTAGCAATTTCATCTTTAGTGAACACTTTATTCAGGGCATCGGCCGCCTCCTGTCGAATAGCATCCGACTCGGCCAGCGTCTCTCTGGGTGAAACTTATTTTGGTTATTACCTTGGTTTGTTTAACTAGCAACGAATATTAATTCTACCGTCATTTCGAGTATGTAAGACAAAGTTAAAGATCAAATTGTATATGTGTCGTTTACTTAATAAAATTGTTTTATTTTAAAAAATAAGTTCAATCTATATTTCCTTTTTAAAAATATCTGTGTAGTCAATAGTTTGTTGAAGTCGTCCATATATTTTTTTCATTGTGATTTTATTTGTTGGAGAAGTATCATGAACTAAGAATGATCGTGTTCGACATTGGTTTCGCATGAATCTTCGCTGCTCACGACTTATTTGATCTCCGCGGTGAATTCTTTTCCTTTCCTTTTGATATGGTTTAGTAGAACTACTGCACTAATAGTGTAATACTGTTATTGAAATACTGAATAAGACTGTTACTATGTAAACTTGAACATGACCAGCTACGCTAGTAACTTCGAGACCATTCGAATACTTGTTTAATTTTTATATTGAGACAGAGCATCTCCGGAAATATTCATAATTTATTTAAACAATATGGACAATTTATTTACACAAAGGAAATAAGCACCTACTCCTTTTGCCCTCCTTAAATTTTATTGGTATATTTAACTATTCTACACTACATATTGTTATATTAGCTGAAAGACATATGTATGTACGTACTAACCGTTAGACGTATGGTCCTTTACATGTTTTAAATTAATAATAATAATGTTTAATCTTAACAGGTAGTAAACAGTATGTGTTCATTACTACTAACTTCATAGGTAGTAGAGCCACGCTGATTTCAGCAGGAATGGGCCGGCTCGACCGGGGCAGTACTACCCTCTCACAGAAAACTCTCTTTCGCTGGTGAGTGAGTGCGCCGGAGGCCCAATGATGCAGGGGTGACAGTTATCGTGGTATGTGTGTGTGAGCAGTGGAGTATTCGTAGAATCGTTGTGAGGGTAGCGTGGATCGAACCGTGGGCCAGGGAGACCCGTAGAAACGGTGGTGCCGCTGGCCGCCCGCGGCATAGAGAGGGGCCCAACCACGGCTAACCACCCTGGGAGGCTGCCCCGTCAGGTCGCGCATAATCCACGGAGTGGCTCGTCGTGCCGGTTGGTGACCGGACGGTGGGACCCGGCGTCCATTTCCGGGAGGGTACGGGGGCCCTTTCGTCCGGCGGTTCGGTCTCCGCCATGCCTCACCGCTACATGATGACACAGTATTTTCAGTCTCAGTTTACATAGTCACGATGACTGTCATGCCTTTTACGCCCCCTTTCCCAACTCTTATCATGGCAGTACAAAGAAAGAAAAATGGTCCAACAGCGGCATCCTCCTCTCCCAACAACCCGCTTTTTGAGGTGGAGTTCACTAACATACGTGGACTCCATGCAAACCTCAGCACCGTACACCAGCACCTTGAGACGGCTCGGCTGGCCATGCTTTTTCTTACGGAGACACAAATACGCCGCCCTGCCGACACGGCATATCTCTACTATCCCGGCTACGTTCTAGAGGAGTGCTTCCTCGCGAGGGCTGGGGTATGTCTTTTCGTCAGGGTGGATGTTTGTTGTCGCCGTCTGCACTGCCTAGAAGACGCATCCTTCTCCATCCTTTCCGGCCTGATCTACGTTTGCCTTTATCGGTCCCATTCCGGAGACTTCGAGACAACTCGACTCCTTGACTACATGAGTCACGCAACGGACAAAGCGCAGGAGCAGTTCCCGACCACCGAACTGGTGTTTTTGGGAGACTTTAATGCCCACCATGACTTCTGGCTGGGATCTTCCAGAACGGACCACGCTGGTCGAACTGCCCACGCATTCGCTCTCACGCATGACCTTACCCAACTGGTACTCCAGCCCACCAGGATACCAGACATATCGGGTCAAGCGCCCTCTTTGCTAGACCTTCTGCTGACGAGTCACCCAGCGCAGTACAGTGTAACGGTTCACGCCCCTCTGGGATCCTCCGACCACTGCCTGGTGTCCACCTCGGTGCCTCTTGTTGCCCCACCACGGCCTGTGGTAACAAGGCGACGGTTATGGCACTACTCGTCAGCAGACTGGGATGGAATGCGGGATTATTTTGCATCCATCCCGTGGGCTCAAAGCTGCTTTAAAGACAGGGATCTGTCGCAAAGTGCGTCTGCCGTGGCTGACGAAATCACTGTCGGTATGGAGTACTATATCCCCTACAGTGAAGTCGCCAGCACAAAGACCCATCCCTGGTTCAATCGCGAGTGCACCCGTGCTGTCGCTCAAAAGCAGTCAGCCTACCGCGCATGGATCAGGGCCCGCGCTCATTGTGACCCAGACGTTGATCGCCTAAAAGCGTTTAACAAAGCCACTAAGGAATGCAAGAGGGCTTACATCAGAGCTGATGCCCAGCGCATTGCACGGTTTGGTCAAGAACTCATCGCATACCCCACGGGTAGCCGTAAGTTTTGGCGATTGGCCAAAGCCGTGCAGTCCAACTACTGCCAGCCTTCGCTGCACCCGCTGAAGTACCCTGACGGATCACTGGCCAACGAGCCGCAAGAGAAAGCGAAACTACTTGCTGACCTCTTTGCGGCTAACTCCCGAATCGACGACCGTGGCGCTCACCCGCCCACCCTTGCATCTTGCGACTCCGCAATGCGGGATATTCGCATCCGGCAGAGGGATATCCGTGCGGAGCTTCGGTCACTCGATGTTCGGAAAGCCAGTGGACCCGACGGTTTTCCGGCGGTGGTTCTTAAAAACTGTGCACCAGAATTGTCTCCTGTACTGACGCGCTTGTATCGCCTGTCCTATTCCTCGGGAATTGTTCCGGAGGCCTGGAGAGAGGCGAACGTCTAACCCATTCCCAAAAAAGGCGACCGCTCCGATCCAGCTAATTACCGTCCTATAGCCGTCACCTCCATACTCTGTAAGGTGCTCGAGCGGATAATCAACACCCAATTAATCCGCCACCTAGAGGATCACTCCTTGTTAAATGATCGGCAATATGGTTTTAGGCCGAAACGATCCACGGGTGATCTTCTAGCGTACGTCACACACCTTTGGGGTGAGGCTATGGATAGGCATGGGGAGTCCTTGGCCATCAGCCTCGACATTGCCAAGGCCTTCGATAGGGTCTGGCATCGCTCGCTTCTCTCCAAACTTCCTGCCATCTAAGCTATGCAACTGGGTTGCTGCCTTCCTCCACAAGCGCCGCCTTAGGGTTCTCTGTGACGGCGCGGCCTCTGACTTCCAGGAGGTTAGCGCTGGTGTACCTCAAGGCTCCGTCCTATCGCCCACGCTGTTCCTTCTGCATATCAATGATATGTTGGTTCTTGGCAACATACATTGTTATGCAGACGACAGCACAGTACACGGGTGATACTTTGGACATCCTGCTGCCAAGCTAGCAGACGTTGAGGGAAAACGACAGGAGCAAGTTGCTGAGCTCGACAGGGTCTTGAGCCGCATCTCTCAATGGGGTTGTGAGAATCTGGTCGAGTTCAGTGCCAAGAAAACACAGGCGTGCGCGTTTTCAAACAAAAAGTCTCCATTCCTTCCCCTTCCTACTCTTCAGAACACTCAACTGCCACTACAGGATAGGCTTAGTATACTGGGTATGGACATCTGTCGGGATCTCAATCCGCGTGATTACATCGAGAGCGTCACTAAGGCGGCCTCGCGGAAGCTCGGTGTATTGAACAAGGTGAGACGGTTCTTCTCGCCCGAGCATCTGTGTCTTTTATATAAGACCCAGGTTCGCTCCTGCGTGGAGTATTGCTCTCATCTTTGGGATGGCTATGCGCAGTAACTGCTTGACGCTCTCGATCGGTTGCAGCGACGCGCAGTCCGTATTACAGACTGTCCTGAGGTCACCCAGTCTCTTGAGCCCCTGCAGTTGCGAAGAGATGTCGCCTCTATGGCAGTTCTCTATCGCCTACATCACGAGGAATGTTCTGACGAGCTCTTCCAATTGGTCCCACCTTCTCCCTTCCTCAACAGGACTACACGTGCTGGCCTGAGGAGTCACCGTTTGCGAGTCGAAGATATGCGATCCCGAACGAAACGGTTTGGCTCTTCTTTCCTGTGCCGATCAGTGAAAGCCTGGAATTCCCTACCAGCGCACGTGTTTCATTCCCAATTTGATCCCGGGTCTATTAAACGGGGCGTGAAAAAGCATCTCACCAGGCCGCCATAGTGTGGGTCACCATGCTGCATTGACTAGACATGCAATGAGGATGGTGACCACCACTCTTGGACTCCATTTATTGCTTACCATCAGGCAAAGTGGAGTCATTATGGTAGGCTTACAAAAAAAAAAAAAAACTAATAAAGTATGTATTACCAGGATGGAGGCACCTTAACTCAAGTGCTTAACGAACTACCTACTAGTATAAGTACTATTTGCTTTCTGCTTTATGAGAGAGACTGAGATTAGCTATATGTCACTTATGTTGCCCCTGTATGTAAGAATACATCATCACCTTATATAGCTACGAGTAAATACTTTCGAAATACTTCACAAAATAAATGTACGCCCTGTCTGACGGTACTTGACTACTGCAGTGAGTTACCGATTACCTCCTACGGAACAAACAGCAGTAGTAAGTCCAGAACTTTTCTAAATGTCCCCTCAACCCCTTATGAATCTTTGAAAACCAGAAATACTACCATATAATACCACTTGTGTTGTTTAGCTTGGTCTTTGTTAAACTGTGTGAGTAGTACTTTTCAGCGATGTAATTTGATCAGAAATTTGATTCTATTTCCTTTTTTAATTATTTGGAAAAACTCACGGGTCATCGCCTCACCGAAGCTAACTCTGAAATGGTGTCCCGGAATGAACTAAAACTAGACGGTGTTTCTTTGCAAGTTCAAGATCTATTAAATTGGACTCGCGTGTACCCTTAGAAAAAGGAGTTCAAGGACCCCTCCAGACACTGTGGAGTGTGAGGCTGTGTTGGGATCAGTTGAAATATGCAGTCGGGTACAAATCTGACTTTCAGATAATACTTGGGAATCTAGTCTCATTAGAGAATTAACGGACGGTTTTCTTACTTCATTGACGAAATTGATTTGACGTCTTATCAAAGAAAGGACCATCATATTACTTTCATTAATACTTTCTTTTGAACACGTGCACCTGCGTTACACCCTAATACTTTTCTAAAAGCAGAAAAGATGTTAGAGTGTATGATAGTAATGAAGCTTGATTATAAGGTTAAAGTTTTACTTGGAAAATATTTTTTTGATCTTTTAGCAGGAAGAACTATATAATAAGTAATTACTTAGTTTTTTAAATTGTTTTAGCCACTACTACTACTACTACTACTACCCAACATATTGTTTTCATATTATTTATTATATTTTATTTCGGGGGCTGACATCATTAGTGTTTATGTTATTAATAACAAACTAGTTATCTACACAAAGTCCTCACCCTTGAACTTGCCTACCTATAACAACAAATAAAACACATTTTATAAAACCATCCATACTTTCTCTCATCTAGTAACCAGCTCCATCTTTCAAACCAGAGTTTCCTACAATTATCGGTCTTCTTCCACTGTGCTCGCATCTGGAACGCTTCCGTATTCGGGTCATACTTTGATATTCTATCTTTCTCTGGTGGCTTCGACATGGGTACACTGTAGAGAAGATAAGAAAGAAATTGTAATACATTTCCCGTCTAATTTATAAAGTGTCGGTTATAGGCTTGGCCCTTCTTACGTAAATGGGACTACATTAAAGTCGGCAAAATGTGGTCATTAATTACACCTCTGCCTACTACTTCGGATATCCTTTGTTCCGTGAGTATAAGTACGTATAATACAGTAGTTTTCTGTGCAATTTTTTTTTCTAATTGCGATTTTTTAATATCTAGGAAACAGCTTTAAGAAATAGATAGTTAAATCTAGAGCAAGCTTCATACTTGGACCCCTTGAGAAATTATCTTAATAGAACAATAATAATGATTATATTAAAAAAAATGGAATTTTATTATTTAAAATAGTGAATAAACTTTGATTTAAATTGTTCGTATTTACAATTATACCTGCGGCGCAAAACGTGTAAATCTTTAATGTTTTCATAATCGGACTTTAAAAAAGTAGACAACGGACTTCAATAAAATTTAAGACAAATATGGTTTTCTATTGGATGCCATTGTCACAACTGGACCAAACTCTCACCTAACTACCTTTGAAGTACATCCTTTCCAATAAAAAAAGAATTCGAAATCGGTTGGCGTGATATTTGTTTATGGATGCCATTGTGAGAACTGGACCATAATATAATGTAACCACACGGGAAGCAACAGCTTTCAAATAAAAAAAAAACGTCGTAATCGATTCACGCAGTCAAAAGTTCTGAGGTAACAAACATTTAAAAAAAACTCTCTTCTCGCTTTGTATACTGAGCAAAGCTAGGTCACATAACTAAAGCTAAACTACTAAACAATGATAATGTGACATACACTATCCGCACAATAAATCTTAGACGGGTTGTGAACATCCATTTTTTTTTATTTTGTTAAAATTATTTGGTTAAAAAGTATGCTGCGTGATTCTCGGTCGAGTAGGATGGGGCCAGCTCACCTCCTCTCGTGGGTGTGGTAGAAAGCAACTAAGGGATACGACGATATCTATCAGACAGTAATGTGCAGTGCCCGGTTAATAGCAATAGCCTCGCCATATCATGAATAAATAAAATAGAATCAGATCTCATATGAATACTACTGCATACAAGTAGGTATATCTATGTATATGTGAAACAAAGTAGTGATCTGTCGAAGTTGGCCGAGTGCCAGCATACACCCAACTGTTCTATCATGGCAAGCGCTTTTTCCGGAAACTTAACAACAAGGAGAACGGAAGAAAAGGTACATCTGCTCTTTGCGTGAATGAGTGCCCATCAATTGCATCTCACAGATAAGATGATTAACCTCTCTCAAGTAGAGACTGCAAGGAATCGGATTATCTTGGTTGAGTTAGCAGATAATTCAATTTAGATTAACTTCGCTGAGATCATATTCAATAAATAGTTCTTATTGTTATGGTGATCAGTATTCTCAGTTCTCAGTTCTTCTGTACTTCCAGGGTAACACACATTTCAATCCTATAAGAGCTAAATTCTTCTATACTCGAATCAGTGTTATAAATGTACGTACGCAATAGTATAAACCAGTGTAGGTAAACGAACATAAAAAAATGGAAATTAGTTTTGTCTAATGTTCAAAAATTAATAGACATATTTACATATACATAGAGCATCAAATACCTACTACACATAATTAAAGAAAATCCGTTATGTCATTCAGTATATTTATACATCCACAGAACCTGATTAACATAGACTATTAAAAATATTATGGGATATGGGTATTACCCTCTAGATTCAAACTAATTAGCAGCCGGCCCTATAGTTTTTAATATTGAACATTAAGGGAGAACGTATTCGCATTATATAATTGTAGAAAATTCATAGTATAATAACAATTATATCTGGTACTGCTGCGTATTGTATACAAACTTTCTAATGGTGTTTTGTTTGCATATAAGGATGCAACACAATAGTCACGTATTTTTCGTCTACTATAGTTCTGCATCCGTAACCTAGACTAAAGAAGCTACTTAACATGCTCAGTGAAGTGTGCCCCACTTTAACTATAACTGACTCTAGCCTTTAAGCCTATGTCATGCCTTACATATACAGCACGTACAGGCGTCGAAGCAAAAAAAAAATTGACGTTCTCACATGTAACCTAGATCAATGTGAACTTCGCAAATTATTTTAACACATGAAGGTCATTAGTAAATACACCGTCTCAGGATCCAATACGTGAATGGAATTGTCGATTAATTTGTCATCATCAGAATACATTTTCCTTGTTTGTATCCTCACAATGGGCCCATGTCAAGCACTGGACTGCCATAGGCTAAATGATTATAATGATGAAGTATTGGCCTTTTTTAAAGTTGCACTGGTGTTTATTAGAAGTTTATTTAATCGGATTTGTTAATCTTCTATGAAAAGACATCAGTAACTCATAAAAAAAGAAAAAGTACGATGCCAGAAATGTGATAGCTGACGCTCACCCGTACTGTCTTCGCCTACTAATGTAGTATCAGCCTGCCAGCCATGAAGCAATCACTGTTGGACGTAGGTCTCTCAGAAGAGAGCCAACTATCTGCTGGGTAGCCCGCAGCCATCTGCCAGCCACCTTCCTCCTTTCCTCAAAATATGATATATGTATATACCTATAAGGGCATTAGACATACACTCAAGCCTACATAGGCAGAGGTGTATGAAACGCCTACATTTTGCCTACCTTAATTTAATCTCTCCTATGTAACCCAATAACCACAACCAAGCACTTTACAGAATATATATACAGAATATAATATTCTGTCAGTCCAATTCTTAGTAGTCGCCTATGGCCAAAGATGGACGTGCTCTATTCTATTCCATCTTGCCTGCACTTTAATACACTGAGTTATCATTATCAAAAAAGGTATCTGGTTGGTCAGCCAAAATTAAATTAATTAATAGTTTTATTAGTAGTGAACCGAAGCAAACTAGACAAATTTCGGATCAGCTAGTAGGTATGTATATGTATTGATATTATTAGTTAGGTATGTAACAGTTACTCACATGGTACTGGCACCTGTTTTGAATTTTTCAATCAATTGATAATTGCACTGTTTGTCACGCCACAGGTCAAATTACTTTTACGGGTAAAAACATAAAAAATAAAGTGTTATTGATTTCTTCAACAAGCATACGTAAAACCATAAAGAAGGGTGTGTGACATGTTACATAAAGGTGTCTATATCATATAACACTAAAAAGATTTTATTGCTTCAAACGTATTTCACGTATTGCATATCATCATAATGTACAACCACAACAATAAGCCCCACGTTCAGTCTACTGTTGATAATTCTGGATGTTTACGTTTTTTATACAAAACCCACGTATTCCCATCGCACGTATGACATTGGCAGAATTGTCGCCTCTCTGAAGAAATATCTAATAATATCACGTATGATTAATCTTGCCTGATTAACACTGGGACATAAGAAAAAAAATGAACGGGAATCTGGTGGGGCTTAGGAATCTTCATTCAAAGCCAAGAAATTTCAGTATACGTATAATACACTGTTATTTGTGACGAATTAGGTAGCTTTGTCACAGGCACAGTTTATAATATATGGATATAGTGGTAAGTCTACGGACTTGACAGGTTAAGAACAGAAGTCTCACATTTTCATACACATCCTGGATCATGATTAAGAAAATAATAGTGCAGCCAGAATGACAATTTGTTAAAAGTATCCCAAAGGTAGGCTTCGGGAGGGGAAAGAGTACAGGGGAGATCACGAGATTAAAAGACGAGAGGGGGTATGAGGGGAAGGGAAAGAGAAGAGGGGGAGTAGGGCCTCTCGAAATCTCACTAATTTGGGGGAAATGCAACATAAGCATTGCTTAACAACCGGTTTTCTGTGAGGCCGTGGTATCGCACCGGTTGAGCCGGCGCATCTAATTTTGACATTATTAATGATTTGTTTTAAAAAAACTCTTTATTTTGTTTGTATGTGTTACCTATCGATTTATTATGAAGAACTCATTAAGCCAGGATCTACAAAACTTTGATACAAACTAAATACTTCAGATTCGTTTTATACACCGGGTCTCTAATAATTATGATATAATATCAGTCAGGTTTGAAACGGTTCTAGGTAAAGCTTTACCTGCTCTTATTCATCACACTTTTTTATTTTAGGGTGTCCTTCGGCAGTTCCAAGGGGTCTATGGTGGAAACCCTAATCTACGAGAGCCCTCTACAAGAGGAGCCAGAGAGCAGCCCGCCACCTAAGGTGCAAGAGACAGCGTTCCCCTACACGCCCGTCGAAGACGAGTACGTTATATTCGTTTGAGTATGTCAATTATTCATTTTCGTTTCGTGTTCGGCTCGAACGTTTTCGTTTATGCGAATTGTTTTTTTGGAAAACTTTCAACCGTATTATACCTATACAACTACTTATTTTTTATTTTATTATTAATTAAGCTGGTATTGGTGTGTTAACATTATCATAAATTAATTGTGTATATGGTAGGCATTAGGTACACAAATCATTAAGCGGGTAACGCTGTGTAATATTATAGAAATAACATTTTTAGTGGTTGCTCTTGACGCACTCATTTAATTTACAAATTCAAATAGGCATCCTCTAATTAAGGACGCCAATTGACCCGTATGCACAAGACAAGTTCTAGAGTAGGCACTTTTTTAGTATACAGTAGCGATCACATTGTAATGTTAACCTTATACACATTGAAATCACTCCTTTAAATTTTATAGAATCAAATACCTACCTACCTACTTACATTACCTTCCTAATAAAGGTAGGTGTCTATGGTACAGCGTAGATCAAACTCCCCCTAGCTTCCGCAATCAATAAATTACATCGCGAACATCTCCCCTCCTTATTTTCTTTACGTAGCAGTCGTTTGTGTGAATGATCTTTTTAGAGCACGTCAATGTAGAAGATCTATTTTTTAGTTCATTTTACAGTATTAATTTTAGCTCTTTACCTATGGAGCCTTCTATGTTAAGCTGCCATAGCAGGAAAATATTTAAGAATATTCGAATATAGATCCTGTGGCGTCGTAGGTATAGTTAGATAGGTAAAAATTAGTATCTACTTAATAAATGTATTTTTAGATAGAGATAAGCGGGTCTGTAAGTAGGTCCTGTCTCCTGTTGTCGTAAGAGTAAAAATACTATAATAATTAAAAACGAAACCTTTGCAACGTAACGTATGATACGTTGCGTGATAGTGGGGTGTTAATAGTAACTGTGGCAAAAAAGCAAAATGGGAATGAAATAAAAGAAATATGTAGTAATTATCTACATTATACGCGAATTTAAATACTCGAAAAATTTTAACTTCTTTGTGCATTAAATAATTAAAATTAAAATTTAATTTTAAGGTAAGAATAGCGCCATCTAGGGAGTAGGTACTTGTACTACATAGTGTTTTTAGCTATGATGAACTCTCATATTTATAAATATAAAAATAAAAATAAAGTACATGCAAATAACTTAATTGTATAATAGTATTGGAAAACTGGCAGCTCTTAATTTGTGTCGCGTCTAAATGGTTATCGCGAATGTTAACATTACGTCACTGGGCGAGCGCTGCCTGCTCTGTTCGTTTCGTTCCGTTCCATTCCATTCGCCACGGAGCCGCGCGCGACTTCCGAGCGATATCGATGTAGTGGGAAACATTTCTGTGTAGCGTCAAACGGACCAAACCCTACAGTGCTAACTGCGCCGATGTTATTTTTTTTTTTTACAGACATATTTTAAGTGATTATCTTACCATTATACGTTAACAGTGCTAAAGTTGTGAGTCGACACTTATAAGGTATGTTATTTACCATTATCACGTCATACTTGTTGTGCTGCAAACTGGGTGCTCACTTGCCGATATTCTCCAGAACAGAACGTCGGTTTCGTGTTGGGTGTAGACTTAGGTTTTGATTTGATTTAAATATAATCCGTATACCTATAAGTAATGTGTCAACATAGTTTAGATGCGTATTTTTTACTTGTCATATCTACAAGTTTGTGCGGATAATTTGGTCACAATGACGTCACGAGAACTGATTTATAAACATAAAACGACTTTCGGTTCCACCTAGCAGTCGGGAATACAAGGTCATTACTCAGCACTCACCTATATGTAGGTAACATGCATTGGCAATGATTGAAATTGATAAACTCTATTTATAATGTCAATATCATGATTGCATTCATTCACGAGGGCCCGCCCTATGCTGGCCTGCTTGTCCAATTGTGAAGCACGTACTTTCAAGCCTTCATTAGAAATTTGGATTAAACTTATAGTTTCCTGTACATTTTCTAAACCTGCCCTTCCTTTTATAATAGAAAGCTCAAAAGATTATAAAATAATCTTATATGATCCTTGTATATAATTGCCATTACCCAAAAATATAAATTTAAAGGTTAACAGGTCTTTAACTGAATCAGCCCCACCCAGATAATCCTGAAAATAGTGACATGTTGATATGTAGATAAGGCTGCATTGGTTGTGACCTACTTTGTGCATCTATGAGTCCAATTAAAGTAGCATTATGTATCTCTGCCTATTGTATGTAAGTACCTTCATTGTGTAGGGATAACATTCATTTTGATATTTAGTTCCTAAATGAAGTGTACTTACTGCAAACATGCAGCAAAAGCAAATCATTAAATCCAAAGACTTCATGATTTGTATATGAATATATATGTAGGTATAATTTGGCACCTTTGAATTTTTTATATTAAAAAATCGTTGACAATATATAGTATTTTTTATGTTTGAGCTGAAACTTATTTGTTTTTGTTATTAATCTAATATATTATAGTATTATGGATACATACATATTCGAAAGTTAGTGGTACTGTTCAAACATAATTATATGTCTTGGTGGTACCAACTGCTTTGTGCATGTCTCTTAAACTATTTGACTTAAGTTTTCATTGTGAAGGATTTTGAGTGCATGTCAATTAAGCTGTGCGATGATAGTTCTCTAATGTTACCGTCTATGGAGGCATGTGTTGCTAAGAAATTTATATTCATTATTATATTAAGTCAGATATTTATCTTGTATTTAATGATTACATTGTGTGAAGTAATCATCGAATGCAAGATAAAAGACGAAGATGATGATTACAGAATATGTGTGGGAAGTTCACCTTGTTACTGCTGTGAATACACAATTTAAATTTCATTGTCTACACGGTTAGTAGTGGTAGCAAAATGTTTTTCATTATATTCTGATTATTTTGTAAAATACAAGAACTGAGAAGAATTATTTAAAAAGAAAAACCTACATTACACAATGAAACTGAAGGCAAATGAAGCATTCACTCTTAACTTGTTTATTTGGCTGTGACTGTGGTTTTAGGAATGAAATAAGTTACCTTATACCTCTGTGTTCCTATAAATTAAATGTGTAAATAAATTATGAATTTATTTCAAAGAATAAATTCATAATTTATTTAAAGAATATAGTGGGATGCCTTACTTAATAATGAAAAAATATTCTTATTAATATGAAAAATACATTTGACAAGTCAAAATAAATATAATTATGCTCTAGATTGGAGCTAAAAAATATGTGGGTGGGGAATATAGTCATCAACTAATATAAAAGATGCCATCATTTGATTCAACTTCAGGGTTACAACTCAATGCTAGCTAGCGTCTCCTCAATGCGAATGAATTTGAAATATATTGTAAAGCAACTGCATGATTTATAATAGTCAAAAATCCCTTTTTGTTGGACATATCATTAAAGTTTATTGCCAATATTTACTGTTTTTGAATATTTGGGCTTGCCCTACACATGAAAATTATGATTACAAATCAAATAGTATTTTTTGTACCAACTTTTAAATATTTTTTTTATTGTGAACTATTTCATCTTTATTTATATAGTGCTAGCTTAAATGGAGCCTACATTTTAATTTAATCTTGAAAATGGATGGAATTGACTGCAGTCAATCTCATATGTTCGTTTTTGCTTGATGCATGTACAAACATACAGACAGACAAATGGACAAAAATTCTAAAAACTGTTGTCTGTCTTCTGTTGCTCAAATAAAGATTCCCATATTCAGTGGCGAACTACCTTGGGTGCCGGTGGGGAAGTTGGCGATGTCACCCCATCGAAAGTTAAAAGCAATACATTTTATAGTATTGCATAAATAACAAAACACAATATAAAACTTGACCAAAAAAAATTGGGTCATTGTTGCCCGCAAGTAGCTTTTTTATTTATTTTCCACTTCTATTAATGGCAAGCAAGTCGTTAATGTTTCTCGCATTAGTGTTAATGGTGATAGTAAATACTGCAGCAGAAGCATTACAGGTTATTAGAGGAAGGAGAATGTACCATCCATGACCGTATGACTTTTTCACCATTAGACATGACAGAGAACCAATCTTTTGAAAGTGAGCGTCACCTTTTTTTTTATATTTCGGGGAAATGCAATGCAAGCGTTACTTCACAACCGATTTTTTGTGAGGCCGTGGTATTGCACCGGTCGGAGCCGGCCCATTCGTGCCTAAGCAGGACTCTACCATTGTCAAAACTACTGTTTTCGAAGTTGTCACTTTGTCACGCCAAAATATCTCTGTATTTTATATCCTATAGCACTGCCCATATTAAGACGATTCAAATGACGCCTAACGTGTCGAAATCCATCGAGTCTTCTAGGCTATATCTATCACACTCGTAAAACATTATCCTCCTTTTTTTGCTTTAAAAATGCAAATATTCTTTATGTACTACCACTTATGACACTGTGAGACATATCATTTTGAGTTGACCTGGTTTTGAACCGATCGATTCGATCGATCCATAAATTATGTGACTTGTCGTCTATTCGTAAGAACTATTAAATGCAATTGAAGAGGTATCGTCGTCTTTGAGAGGTATAATCGTTAGTGATATAGCAATAAATATAAAATTTGACGCATTAAAGTTGAATAACGAAATAAACCATTATATCTCCCTTAAGAAAAACCGACATCAGCATCATTTTACATGCAATTTGCGACTGTCATTTCGTTCACCGTCATTACTCTCAGTAATACATGCTTTTATTTAGTAATTATTATCAAAGTTATTTTAATAAACCCAAACCATAATGGCATATCAGTCATATCACAGTTCATTTAAATCACATTTCTGGCCTTACTAATAGCCGTCTTATATTATTTAATTCGTATTCGATTGGTTAGGTAACGGGTTCAGAATAGGTATATCCGATGATGCAGACAACAAAAACTTCTCTCCTCACCAAGTCATCACTTACTAAATGTATGATAGGAGTTATGAAACAGTTAACTACCTAATCTAAAAAGCAATTTTCGTAAGAGTAGTGGGAAGTAGCATCATTACAAATAAATAAAAATTGGCTAAACCTATAACTATGGCTTCTTACCTGTCGTGTGTATGTATGTATAGGATTTTAATTATAACCAAGCTACCCATTAGTTGTTCTTTACGAAATAAGTTTTAATTCTTGACCGAATTGAGCTCTGGATGGATTTATATAAAATTAGGAAAGTCGTTTCTGAATATTTACGTACGGGACTAAAACATGCATACAGGAACAGAAATCCTCTGCAGTGAAACTGGTAATATTTTAAATTAACTTTCACTTCCCCCCAGATTTCCACTCATCTTTAAAATAGTAGGAATATGGATTCACTGTATATTAGTCTGTTATACAATCCATCTGTGTTATAATTTTTTTCGAAACTTTAACACACGACACGACCTTACTTAATATGTTAGTTTGGCAAACTCAATCTTACCCCTTATTAGTACTGATTCCTTAAAATTAATTAAAGGATATACACGTAAACTGATATTGACTGACGGTGTTCAGATGAAAGTTGTTACAGTGTGATCCTCTAAGGAGGTTTCACTTCACAACTATTTTCTTAGTCTCTTGTATGATTGGTTTCATCATTATGTCTATACCTTAATCTTCCCCTGAGACTATTCTAAGGGGAAGGTTTTTATTGTTTACGTGTATAATCAAGGTCATAAGCTCACATATTATTTAAGCACGCTATCGTTTCTGCCACTTCGGTGTCAGTAAACGTATGTAGGTACTCAAGTTCTAGAATGCCATGATAATTTGAATATACTTTCTGCCCGTTTCTGCTTGAGTTTGTGAAAGCGTGTTTTTTTAACATTAACATTTAATTAGGTCATTGAATATCACTTAAACATGCTTCGCGATCTGATAAATCTCATTCATATTGGATTTTTATCAGTTATGTAATATTAATCGGTTTTGTACGTTTCAAATGTTGCTGCGTTTGTCACATGATACATATACGTATATCAACTCTTTCTAATGTGTTTGGGTCCTAATGTACATATTTGGAAGATTTTATATATATATGTATTATGTATATTTCTGTTTATATATCATTGCATTCCGTTTTATGGAATGTAGAAAAATGAATGTGTAACGATTTTAATGTTTAGAGTTTTTATATAGTGAATATAGGCTATCTGTTAAATACAGATGCGCTATCTGTTACAATTTAAGCATCTAAATATTAATTGTCTAGTCGTAAATCATATGTCTGATCTTCGTTTGCTGTGTTTTGTGTATGACGTCGACTGTAACGATGTATAACGAGAATGATGGTGTTTCAGTTCGGAGCGGTCTAAAGTACGCGTCTCGTTCTACCAAGGGGCGCGGCCGCAGTGTCTGTCTCCCCCGCCGTCAGTGCCGCAGACAGATTCCCACGTTTTTTACGCGACTCTGCTATCGGCTGCCGCTAACGCCGACATGGCGGATCACGCAATGTACAACAGACAGATCAGGTAACAACTATCTTTATATCAAATGTACATTTTATAACCTCTTTTGAAATGTATTTAGTGCAATTTGTAAAGCAAGTAGAGAGCAAGCACTGAAGGTGCTACTACTTAGGTCAGTACTTGTATTACCAGCTCTAGCGCTACTAGCTTCTATGTAGCACTGCACAATAGTGCAGGAATCTATCTGTATCTTTCTTAATATTTAGAGTTCCAGATTGAGAAAAGTTATCTAAAGAAAACACATTAACTACATAGGCATGCTGCATTTATACTGCGCAGATAATAGAAACGGGCGGTTGTGACCTTGTCTAGCTTTGTAAACAAATGTGGTAATTTCAGACAAATCAGCTGTGTAATCTATTCACCTCATCACTTTCCACTCAATACTTTTCATCTGTGTAGGTAATAGAAAGATAATTACTAGATAGATGTATTACTAGAAATATTATATGAATTGTGATAGACGACTCTTAACTTTCCGGCGTCGCGCATCCTTCCGTATAAGCAATAGCATTTCTATTTCTATTCTCTCCTCTCTTCCCTTTCAGTTTACCTCCCAATTTTCCCATTTAATTTCCAAAGTGCAAGGTTGACGGCAATAGATATGCCCCTTACTTTACTTATAATCGTGGAAATGTACGCCTTTGGTTACGTGTAAGGTTTTCTCTTTAATCGATATATGTATACTCTATCGATCATTATTCAACATTAGATGATATAGTCGAGGTCCACCCAAGAAGTAATTTATTCACACTACGGTTGTGTATACAATGTATTATGTACATAATAAACGGTACACAAATCGATGATGTCACTGGCCACACACATGTTGATGCTAACATCACTGTGGCTTTATAAGTACAATTGTAGAGCTGTAATGTATTTTCGAAATGGTTCTTCTTTTGTGTATTGTTTAGCAAATTAGGGATACATGCGAGAGTGTATGTACCTATACGTTATATTTTATTTCAATTCACCCTGCTACATGGTTACACAAAAACTATCGTACTTTATAGGCATAAGTAGGTTCCTCTTAACAGATTGGAGTAATATATATTATGTTATTGAAACGCATACAAACTATAATAATAAATAAATATTCCATACATCTCACACACGGCCGTTTGATCCCAAACTAAGCAGAGCTATGGTAACTAAACTGTTTATAAATATACTTATATATTTCTAAATAGATACATATTATAGATAAATTACACCCAGACACAGAACATATGATCGTGTTCATCACACAAATATTTGTCCTGGGGAATCGAACCCACGACCGTGGCTTAGTAGTCAGGAGTGCTAACCGCTAGACCAACAGGCCAGTCGTATATGCTTTTTTTCCTTCAATATATATGTATATACCTAGTCTGCCATATTTTTTGTAGATAGAACATTTAGTTCTTTTATGTGTTGGTTCATACATTAATATAATAGCATTTAAATATAGAAAGATGATTCAAAATAATGTCCATTGACTTTAATACAGTACTTTAAACGTTCAGGTCGGTTATCAAAATAAAGTACATACTTTAATAATATTTTAATATCTTCGCCGCTACCCACTTAAGAAGTGGTTTTTATTATACTACCTAATTTATTTTTAAATTATCAGTTAAATAATGACCAGTGAGTCTCTTATAGGCTGCAAGTCCTAAGTAATCTTTTAAAATACGCGACATGGTTGTAGGTGCTATATTCATTTCCCGAGATAAAATCTTTTTCTTTTGACAATATTTCTTAAACTTTCATTCACTGCTTTGATCGCCTTTCGTATGAATACTACGTGATCGGAAAGTTTTTCTGTCACAAACAGAAGAGGTTTATTGTACTTATCAAAAGCCCGGTACACAAACATTCGGCTAATACCAAGCGGATGGAGTTCCACAAATTGTATTTTGCTTCATACATACTTTGTGTAATGCTATGTATCGGTTCTCTTTATCACCCCATTCCATTTTAATATCACAAAAATATTTAACACAGATTGGCACGAAAATTAAAAAAGCAATGAATATTCACATAAGAATGACTGATTCCAAATTCAAATGTAATATTTTGTTTTGTTTTAATTGTACAGTACACACAATAGTATTTATGACCAGATTGTGTATATGTTAATAAAAAAATAATCATTGATGTGCCATGTCGTAGTATAAAATCATCATCATGTATATTTGTTAAAGACTTTTAAACGCATAACCCGTAAATTTATAAATAAGTTTGACCTTTTGTTATTTATTTTATCTTTTATAATATTAATATTCCCATTCGAATGGAATAAACTTAAATTTAAGTCTACACCAGAAGCTTAGTTCTATTTTTGTATATTTTGTCCACAATTTTAATTTAATTTATTCTTGATAAATATTAGATCTAAAAGAAACCAATTCTGTATAGAATTGTGAATTAGGAAAATATAAATGATAATGATAAATGATAAATGATCTTTATTTTGTAAATAGGTTACAACAACACTTTTACACGTCAATATATTATTTTTTTCTGTTAGTTTATGCTAGATGAGGCCGGTGTTTCCTAGCTGACTACCCTGAGAAGAAACACCGAAACAAACTCAGAGGTCAAAGTCTGTTTTACAGTCCATACAGATGTAAAAACATATGAGAACCATGCACGCTAACGTCTGAGATGAGCTTTTGAAGAAAGCACCACGCTCATTTGAGTGGACCCGTCCAAACAGTGCAAGCATTTGTCAGTTATCGTGTAGCTCAACTTAGAACTTTAAGGAGCTCAACGGACCGACGAACAGTACCAAAGCAAGGACATTTGGGTAGGCCGCAAAAGTACTCAAACTGTCAGACATCGTTATAAAACAAACTACAGGAGAAAAGAGAAATAAATAAATAAATAAATAACCTACATAGTCCTCACATTTACAATAATTAAATTTATAAATTAAAAAAAAAGAAACAAATATATTATACTTAACAAAGTATTCATGTCAAAAGGTACAAAGATTAAACAATAAAAAAAAACAATATAATACTTAACAAAGTAAGTATTCATGTCAAAAAGTAAAATATAAAATGTCAATGTGTATAAAAAAAAAAAAATTATAAACGAAAAACAAAGGCTCATGTACATTAATGAAGCAGCTCATTCCCAAGCCTTTTTATCTTCAATATAATCTTTAATTGTGTAAAAAGCTTTTTGACTTAGTTTTTTTTTTATAAATGATTTAAATTTATTATTGCTTAGTTCTTGTATTTGGCTAGGAAGCTTATTATAGAAATGTATACTTTGGCATCTAAACGAACCACCTATTTTCTTGAGCCTGGTTTTAGGAACAACAAATTTGTTTTTGTTCCTAGTATTTACACTATGGATATCACTGTATTTTTTAAACAGATTAATATTTTTATGTGCGTACATGAGATTTTCATAAATATACTGAGAGGGCACAGTCATAATATTAATCTCTTTAAATTTATCTCTGAGGGAGTGTCTGGGACTTAATTTATAAATTGCACGTATAGCTCTTTTTTGTAAAACGAAAATAGATTGAATATCGGCGGCATTTCCCCACAACAGAATACCGTACGACATTACACTATGAAAATAGCTAAAGTATACTAAACGGGCTGTCTCTAAATCTGTTAAACCACGAATTTTCCTAACGGCGTACGCTGCAGAACTAAGCTTTTTGGACAGTTTATCTATATGGGGGCTCCACTGAAGCTTTGCATCTAAAGTTAAGCCTAAGAACACTGTGGAATCTTCGGGTTTTAACACTTCGCCCTTTATTGACACACTAGTGTTCACCTGTGTTACATTAGGCAATGTAAACTTTATACATTTAGTTTTTTTCTCGTTAAGGAGAAGATTATTGATATTAAACCAGTTAACTACTGTTGAAAGGGCACTATTTACGTCATCAATAACCACCTGCTGACGTTTGAGTTTAAATACAAGTGAAGTGTCATCTGCAAACAACACTATATCATGTTTATCCTTTATGAGGTACGGCAGGTCATTAATATAAATTATAAATAAAAAGGGACCTAGAATAGAGCCTTGGGGAACCCCCATTCTGACTACAGATCCGGGAGATCTTTTACCGTTCACATCAACTCTCTGAATCCTATTACTTAAATATGAAGTAAGAAGATCCAGAGAGGTGCCCCGGATTCCATAGTAGCGCAGCTTCCTGATCAATGTATCATGGAGAACGCAATCAAAAGCCTTAGACAAATCGCAAAAAATGCCTAACGCATCGCATTTATCTTCCCATGCATTATAAATGTGCCCTAAAAGTTCAACACCAGCATCAGTTGTTGAACGACCCTTTGTGAAACCAAACTGTTTGCTATGTAATAATTTATGTTTAGTAAAATATCTGTGCATTTGATCTAAAATAAGTTTCTCAAAAATTTTACTAAAAGTAGGTAGCACTGATATAGGTCTATAATTAGAAGGGTCTGATGTACTACCCGATTTAAACAATGGTATTATTTTACTATATTTCATTAGATCAGGAAACTCACCACAATCTATACAATTATTAAAGATTACTGTTAAAGTTGGTGCTACAATGTTTATAATAGACTTAGCAACGTCAACAGAATTACCCCATAGATCTGCAGTCTTTTTAATATTTAAAGTTTTAAAAGTTTTTATTATATCATTACAAGTTACATATTGGAAATAAAACTGGAATTCACAAACTGGAACGTTTTCTTTAAGTATTGTTTCTGCAACAGTTGAATGGTGACGAATTTAGACATTTTGTAGTCGATACGGGAATCTCTGCAAAGAAAGTTTCAAATGCTGCAGCTACTTTCGAATCTGATTTAATGATACTGCTATCAACAGCAAGGCTGTAATCACAAGTTCGGTTGCAAGACCTTCCCGTTTCGCTATTAATAATATTCCAAGTCATTTTAATTATATTACTACTATTTTTAATTTTTGAACTTAAGTAGCGAGATTTCGCCAAATAACAAACTTTTTTAAATAACTTAGAATAATTCTTTACATATAAATTATATTCCACAGTGTTAATATAAGGCCGTTCTTCATACAGTTCATAAAGCCGTTTTCTACTTTTATAAATACCAATGGTGGCCCAGTCACTGAAGGAAGTGTTGCTATTTACCGAAATTGACTTAGGAATGAATGTAGTATCAAATATATATATATATAATATAATATATATATATATTTGATGCAATAGGTATTATCATAATTACCATCAATAAACTTGTGTAACCAAGGATCTTTTTAATCAGCCTCATCAAATTTCTCATTTTCATGGTTGACTTGTAATACAGACTCACTTTAAATATTGATGTGCAATTTGAATGACACTGATGCAATGTGGCATTGTTAGTAGGTAATCGTGGTCCAATTGTTAGTTAGTATTATATGGAATTTAATTGTTCTTTACAGCACGGAGAGTGGTTGGGATAACCCGTTCCGTCCGGATGGTGACCTGAGCCGCGAGGCCGATGAGATCGTGTCGCTGATCAAGGGCGGCAAACCAATAACGCCGACACCGCCGCCAGCCGCTGTGCCGCAGCTACCAGTTTGCGATGAAAAGGAGGAGAAAGTGCACGTGAATAATGTTAACGTGAGATCTTTTTGTTCCTCGGTTATGTTTACTTTTGTAATAATCAGAATACCTTTGACTACCTGTGATTAAGATTCACACAGGCTTTAAATAAATAAAAAATAAGTTGGATGGTGGATGGAGAAGGTGACCTCAACTGATCATCATTCAATTTTGCACAGAGGCACAGAAAAGTCTATAGGTCACCTTCTATCAAGAAAAGTATTGTTCCCAAAGGACAAACAGAATAACTATGCGAGGGGCGATAGGCGGTTGCAGAAATCATTCATATACTCATAATAAAACTATTTTTGGATCCGCAGTAATGAAGTATAGCTTGGTCTTTCTTAACATTGAATTTGGTAATGTATCCGGATATAATAAACAAGTATCGTCAAGTCGGACACCGTATATTAAATTCCAGAAACTATTTGATTCATGGAAAATATAATTGCCATACAATGCACATGCAATGTACTTCTAATGGTAATAATGCAAATAGTGATGTATGACTACCAATGTCACTGCAAAAAAAAAAAGCATCTCACCAGGCTGCCATAGTGTGGGTCACCAGGCTACATTGACTAGACATGCAATGAGGATGGTGACCACCACTCTTGGACTCCGTTTATTGCTTACCATCAGGCAAAGTGGAGTCATTACGGTATGCTTACACATAAAAAAAAGTAAGACGAAACAAGCGGTTTTGTTTATATTCATTAACAAAGCCCAGCTTTTAAAAAAACGTCTTGCTGTATGAACAGCTATACGTTTCATCTCTAGGAAGGACTATAATATTATATGATTTGGTTTCATCATTGATTTGGTTTTTCTAATGTCAGTTGCGTAAACGGTTTACTATTTCTGGTTGTATTATTATTATATAAATTTTGGGTATACCTAGAAAAACTTTAAATTTGTATGCATTTTTAAACATTCATATTTTAACCTCGTGTTGTTTGCAAATTTTTGCGATTAGACATACATATTTAAAACGACGCCACTGAGCCACGGCCGACCATATTTCGTTGCTTAGTTGTTAGCTATGCTATTCGCTATGATGTTGTGTTCCGTCAACCCACATTTGCTAGAAGGTGATGTCATTCTAAAAGGAAGTCGAGCCATTTTACGTTCATTAGCAGTCCTATCCTTGAGTAGTTGTAACATTTTACGAAAACAAAAACGTATTTAGCAAAGTTTGTACAGATTTGCTAAATACGTTGTTCACTTAAACGAGATGTTTCGTGAAATGGTAATAGCAGTCCTCCGTGGGTACATAGTGTTTTTTTATGGTCCTCTTAGAAAAAGTAAATGGTTGCTTCACTATAAAAGAGTTTTGAACTGTACAGGTTGAAGTAACCACAAAATAATTCTTTAGACATGCTTAACAAACTACGAAATGAAAGAAACCAGCCAGGTCTGACAATTCCAGAATATTTATAAACGATTTTATTCATTTTAAGTCTTTATTCTGAATAGTGTCCATGTTCAAAGTTTAAAAAAAAACATTTTTCATTTAAACACTTGATGTTTTTTTTTAAATCAACAATAAATATTCTTCTAGGCCAATCCACAATCGTCGCCGCAGACGAAAGTGGCAAGCCCAGTGCAGCAAACCACTCCTAAAGCAATGAACGGTACCAAGAATGGTTCAGTAGCAGAAGTGCGGGCTGGGCAAGTGGAAGTACAGCGCGCACCGCCTCAAGAGCCGCAACAACCTGAACATGTCACCATCCGCAAGAAGCCGAAATGCAAGTGCTGCGTTATTCAGTAAATATCCATCTCGTTTCACAATTTGTTGCAAGTCATACCCAGTAAATACCTAACTTGATACATCCTTTAACAAAGTCCCGGTAGAGTCAGAGTGAAAATAGGGTATGTAAACTAAGGAATGGTAGGTCACAGGGATGTGAAATCTATAAAGCCAACTCCGTAAATAGAATGTGCTTATGTGGTATCTACTGGGGTTGACGTGTGCAGTCTTCACCAGTAACACGCTATGCTTTGTGAGGCCGTACTGCCCAACTTTGGTGTTTACTCGGTGCTAAGTGTTTCATTTCATAACATGTTATGTTCATTGAGTTATTACTATCATAGGTACTATTTACAAGACTAGGTTGATCTTACCTGCTATTTACAAAATTCACGCGAGTATGGCAGCTATTTTTATGTAACCTTTACCTTATATTGTCGTGTTAGTTTCACAATGTTCGATTAAGACCTATGTAGTGTGTAGCTAGTGGTCATTGTATGTGTTATCTTTAATGTTTTTGATAATTTTATGTGCTAAGTTTTTATCAAATTGTGTTAGGGTACAAACATGAAAGTATTTATTTTATTTAGCTAGTCTGAATAAATTTAAATTTGAGGTATTGAATAGTTGTCAAGCTATTTAAATTAATTGTTTCTTACTTCAAAGACGATCTGCGCTCTCCGTGCAAATGACGCAAAATAATATTTTAATTATTTGTAGAGAATCTCACAGATAAGTAAAAGAGTTTCAAATTGAGAATGGAAATTGATAATATGTGAAAAAGAAAACCCATGTTATATCAAAGTAAGGCAGCTGAGACGTTATTTCCAATTTTGCTCATTTAAATCGATTGAAAAATATCATAGCCATTGAATAATTTATTTAAAACTGTTACTTTAAGAGTTGATTCTGTGTTGAATAATATTAAAATACATAATTTAAATGTATATTTTTATATGTTTATTTATAAAAAAAAATGTAATCAATCAAAATGAGTAATCAAGTATCGACGATATCATTGTTTTAATAGATATTTGAACAGATATTTTTGCCAAGATCCATTACTATTCACGAATACTATTGAGAATTCGGTCATTGCTATAGTATCAAGAATAATGTCTGATGGTTGCGACAATAGCATTCGTGTGTAGAGGTCCTTAATGAATGCCTATAGTTTAAGCGTAGATGTTATAACTGTTATATTATTAAAGTAGCCTCCTACATTATTCCACGCTTGTGTCCCGGCATAGTTGACACAACATTTTTGAACGATGACGAAGTTATGGTTATTAGCGATTTTATAATTATGCGAATACTTTCTTATACAGAATAAACAAGACTGTGTTTATTTGCTACTTGGCAGCATTTTGGTAACTATAGTTAGTGAGAAAGTTGCTAACACTATTCACAATTAAAACCTCATTGGTGTCTTATTGTTTTAATTCGTGTAAAGTGTAATCGAGTAATTTGTATACATGACGACTTTGATTCATAATCTATCTAGTTTCTGCTTAGAAATATTATAAGAAATATATATATATATATTTCTTATAATATCAATATATATATAATTATTATTAATTGTCCACTTTGCTTTGTAAACCAGAAAATAACGAAATTAAAACGATTTGCATAATAAATTACGATAAACAAAGAACAGGATGGTGTGTTCAGGAAAGGTGTTTAATTAGTAATGTGTATAAAATCGATAGCCTCCAAAAAGGAATAGAGTTTATAAGGTAGCTAGTAATTAGTGAGGAAATAGAATAAACTGCATTATAATCTTCATTATGAAACAGATAAATATTTTTTATTTTGTTTAGATTTCGTATATTATAGGTAATGCTTATGGATACTCTTAAATATTGCCAATGAATGTTCGTAGTAGCTGCGCAATCAGATCCTAGCAATTTTCGGAAGGATACGTAGACGGTAGCAGTATGAGCTATTATGACAAACCTATCAAAACTATGCTTACAGTATTGACAAGTCAGATTTTATTGGCTGATGACTAGATTGGTACCTTACTTTATCATTTTTACTAGTGCCATTGTACGAATTTCATACGCTGTGTATTAAGGGTTTCATGTTGTAATTTTTTTTTCAAATATTAACAAATTTGTGGGTACTGTACTTGTTGAGAATACAGCAAAATAATACAAATTTCATATTCCCCCTCCTCTATGCATGGCTTAACATACATCACTTTGTTATCTTATTACCGCAACAAAATAGCTTTATTGCATAATCATTGTGTTGAAGATTCATTATTTCCATAGAAAATTAAAGAGGCAGCTCTTTATGCACCAGTTTATTAGATGTTTACTATTTTCTCTATGGCCAAGCTACAGGTCGCTCAACTGATAATAAATTATGTATGAGATTCTATTGTCAAATTTAATTTTATTATATTAGGAGGCTTTCCTATTACGCTACAAATTTTAAATCTCATAATTCAATAAGTGCTAGTGGACATGCTCTTATTTTCCACCTCTGTCTAACTTTTAATTGCGTTTATTGGGGCACAAAAGTTATTTATATTCCTGTATATGTAACTAGTGCGGGAGTAATAACATTGTTCTACGTGTGGTGGGGCGGCTTCGTTGTTCTCGTACATGTTTCGAGAGCAGTATATAGTATTATTTTGAAAATCTTCTCAGGAGACTTTCAACTCAATTCTTTTTAATTTTTATTTTAAATTCAATGCCAATAAAATAATTATGTATAGTTTTGGTTTTATCAGAATTGTAATACATGATTTTTGGTTTAACTGAACCTGTTTCAAGATGCTGTAAATTTTAAAACGAGGTTGTGTGGCATAACTAACAGTATTGCTAGATATAAAATATTTAACAAACACGTCTGTCAATGTTATCTCTCGTACTTTGCAGAGTAATAATGTAATTATATGTATGTAGTCATTTAAATTACAGTTTTGTTACTAATAACATTTAAGACCACCATTCACCGTTAGAATTCCAATTGACGAAAGTATGTTCCTTAATAAAGTTTTTTATTTCTAAGTAAAATACTGGCATTAAGGTTCCATATTTGTAATAAGTGTTGAGTGGGGAGGAGTAATTCTTTTGTGCAACATATATCTACTTAATACACGATTTTATATTATTGTGGAATATTTTATTATTTCTCCATGTATATTATCTAGCAGCTATTTGTAATACAGACCTAAAATGACATTATATTTGTATAAACTTTACTTTTTATTATTATTGTCAATGAATATGTACAAATTGATTACATTGTAATTATTTATATTAAATCTTTAAAGGCGAAATTGTGTATTTGTTAATTTTCGTAAATTCTAATAACCTAAAATAAAACAAATCCTTTTTTTTTATTTTCATTCATTATACATATGGTATAGTTAATATTTAACATTCAATAAAATAAGACCTTTAATGAACCAAGTTGCATGTTGGTATGCACTTATTTATGTACATATTTTCTTAAATTACATAAATACATACTAAACTGCAGCCTTAATCATGAAATAAAATATTTAGGTACCCATGTACATATAATTTGTTTACAATATGTATTTGGTAATTTGCAATTGTTGTAATCATGAAATAAAATAATAAGTTTGAAAAATTCAACTTGTATGTATTTAATATAATTGTTCGCGGTTAGTAGTCCGGATAATCGAGTTTCTACTATATAACGTTTAATTAAACTTGCACGACCAACTGACACGCACGTTTGTCATGGTTGAAATGAGCAAATGAAAGAATGTGGACGTCAAATTTCATACAACTAACAACAAAGCTAATTTGCCAGGGCCGACTGGGTACCATTAGTAAGTAGGTATGGCATCTATAAAAACAAATTTCTAATGAGTTTCGCTCATTCATTCATCGTTTGCCTATACGACAAGGTACAAGCACTGACTAGCCAGCAGTAATAATTGTGTTTGATTATATTTAATCTAGCTGTGTAATAACTTTCTGGGCTTTCAGACAAAGAACATCTTCCTCAGAATTTTAGGGTTAACCTTTGGAAACATAGGAACGCACTCGCGCCGACATTCCCAAAAGGGTTGGCAGATATGTTTCAACTGAACGACTTCGCAAGTAGCTATATTTTATTTTACTTGCCGAATTTAATTATGTTTTAGATATGTTAAGCAATAAGAGTTATAGAAATAGAGGACGTATAGTTAGTCTAAATCAATTTAAAACATGGTCATCAATCAAAATCAAAATCGATTATTTCAACTGAACCAATCATAGGTATTTTTGAATTGTCAAGAGAGGAAGTCGGTCAGACTAAGTCAGTCATGAAGCTAGTTTCCTGTCCAATACGCAGATCCTACAGAGAAGAACAAGCAAGGAACTCCAAGGACACTTTTCAAATATTTTCATTATACAGAACTTCAAACGAGACTTGAACTTAAAACTTACTTAAATGTGATATTTGGTAATTCATCAATAGTAAATTGTCAATTAAATTACATCAAAGGACGGCAAGGCCCGAGCGTTCAAAATATGATGATATGATGAATATACGAAACTGTACCGCAGCACAACAGAAGGCCCTGATTGATTTATTGATATGTTTTTTTTTATATTAGCCTCCATAGTGACTCCACTTTGCCTGATGGAAAGCAATAGGTGGAGTCAAAGAGTGGTGGTCACCATCCTCATTGCATGTCTAGTCAATGCAGCATGGTGACCCACACTATGGCGGCCTGGTGAGATGCTTTTTCACGCCCAGCTTAAAAGACCCGGAGATATGTATTTAAATTATGTATGAATCAAAATACTAAGGTATAAAATAGGGACACAATAGACGTAGAGGTGACAAAAATCCACGTCTAGTAAATTTGTAAATGACTTGACTAATGATATACGACAATGTCTGATTTTTTGACATATTTTTTTTTATTTCAGTTGAAAAGAAAAATATTATTTTTGATTAGGGTAATAGGTAGATATAGATGGGTGAGGTAACTATTGTTATGGCTCAGTGAATTTTGTATTCAACTACAACTTACGTACATATGTATGTATGAACTTATACTAATAATTGATTTTTAGTAATTCGGGAGTAAATTGTTAGCAATATACATTATACAACTTACAATTACTACTTAGATCAAGTTACATACATTTCTAAAGTACATAATTACATGTAATGGAAAATAGATTATCCAAAAATTACATCAAAATGTCTTTTACATTAAACAACATTAAATGTATATAAATGCAAAGTAGAAGTATTTAGTTATTACAAAAAGCTACAGCAATCTGTAAAGGAGTACAAACAATGTAGAGCCGACTTATCTGTTTAATGATATTTCAAGAGCTTTATTTAATATTAAAGAGACATCCATTGGTGGAAAGTTCTGGAGTAACTTTACATTGGCAGCGAAGTCCCCAGATAGTAGCTCCTTTCTGACTAACCTGTCAATGTATAAAATGTTAAATAATTTGATACACCTAAAACAGTAAATTGGGGTTCAAATCAATATGGAAAAAATCAGTAATTGTTCAACATGAGCTGCATATTACTTTTCTATTTTTATTAACGATTTTTTTTTAATTTAGAATTATTTCGAGCTACGACCTAGCGACTTCCAAAACACTTACAAAACCAAGATATCAAATGTCTCATGCCTATGGTTATAGTGATTACTTGTTTTGAAATTTTTGTAGAAAACATTTATTTAATATTATTTATTCTGTCTATTGAATAGAATATATGCTGTACCCTAACATTTGTAATACCTATCTGGTGATAAAGAGTGGCCCTTAGCTTGCTCGCCCTGTTTCTTCCCATATGGTTCATCCATCTAGAAAAGGGCCGATTATACGGTACGGTATTTAATTATTTTATCTTTTAAATAAATTTCACATTTCACATTTGATCTATAATTTTAAGACGATTCCAAATAATTGTTGAGCAATTTTATTAAATAAAGAATTTAATTTGAATTTGTCGATGCATACATTTCATTACTCGTGACTGTACATTCACTACTACAATCTCTTATTTATTATGGAACGGATTCATTATCTTCTAACATATTTATGTAATCTATAGTCACAGAATAGAAATATATTATAGATATAGATATTTCTGAAACTGTACAAGTTAAGATACTACGAGTAGTAGATAGTTAATTAAAATAGGTGTTTAATAACCCTTATAGCCTAGTTTTATGCCATTATTCAATATCAAACACTTCACTACCCTCTCAAAGCGATGATATTTTCATTATTAATTGAAAACCGATTTGTGGTGTACTGTTAATAAAGTTATATATTCAATTATAATAAATTTTACTTACAATATCATCGCACAGCAGATGTGTAATAGAAAATCGAATCTCTGTGCGTCAGCAAACATTGAGTCCCAAATCCTTTCAACATCTGGTAGAGAAAATTCTTGAGAGAGCAACAAAGTCAACCACCTGCAAAAATGTTTTAGAAGTGTTTTATAAATTTTAAAAGTTTATCAGGACACTAAAATTTTGGATTATACCTAGACTAGGCTATATATAGATAGTGTAACACGCACGCACACGCACGCACACGCACGCACGCATAGGAACAATACGGAAACTTGCTCACCTAAAACTGTAATATTGGGGCCGTAATTCTTGTCTTTCTAATAAATGAAATATATCAGGATCATTTTTCTTGACGATATCAGCGAGTTTACTCATTACGTAATTGATTCCACTGTCAGACTCATCAAGTGTACGTATAAAGAAGTCCCGTATCTCAGCCATGAGATTTGTGAAACAGAAAAAACAGTCTGCTTCGGCATGGTCTGTAAACAAAATTCACAAAATAAACGTAAGTTAACGAGTAAAATTATAAAAGAAAATATATAAACCAACTACATGATAATCTCACTATCAAGCCGTACGTACATGTACACACACATACAAACATACATACACTCGAAATACATAACCCTACTTCTTGTGTGATTGTGTGTGTGTACAAACTGTGAGTAAAAACACACTGTAAGTTTGACATTGCAATCTCATTTAATTACTAACATATGTTAATAGTAATAGTAATTGGTACATTACACTAGGTTATCCCCATTTTAGAAGTAGTTCATTTGTTATATTGCTGAAAAAATAGTGGAAGCCACAACATCTTTGATGGCGGTTTAGACTGCCTCATCGGAATTGAGTTTTTTTTCTTGAAAGATATTGACCAAATTCTTAAAAAAGTGTCTCTGTCGGAGCAAGATCCGGGGAATATGGTGATTTTGGAGTCATTCGAATAGCTCCTCTAATTTAGCGACCGTCTGTCATGAATTATTGACCAGTGTAGTTGTAGTAGTGGAGACCAATCGACCAGTGTAAGTTGCTTAACGGCTAACTTTTCCATCGTTTGCAATTGTTGACAGTATAGAACTCAGGTAATACTATGGCCTGACCATAGGATTCTGTAGTCTATAACGCTTGCACTGGTCCACCAAACATTCACAAGTACTTTTTCTTTTTCAATTTTTGATTTTGGACATGATTAGATCGGTTCCCATCAACACCTGTGATGAGCGTTTTCGATTGTCGTATTCAATGCGTGTTTGTTAGTGTGCTTCGCTTAAATCATGCGGTACCCATTTCTCGAGTTTTTTACTTTCTCGATTTGTTTTAAGTGAATAAAAACTGTTTTATCACTATACCGAAGCCTGCAGCTAATTCTGACGTAGTTTGCGATGGATCCGCTTTCACGATGACCTTTACCCTTATTATCTTAAATTCACTTTCATTGTCAACTAGAGTCGCCGGCCGGTTTGCTCTGTAGGTTAAAATTTGAAGAACGAAAACGTACCGTGCTTTCTTTTACAGTAGCTTTCCGACACACATTACTAATCCTTCGACCTGTTTCAGCAGCCCTTGTGAAAACAGATAAATCACGTATACACAAGCCTAAATTTGAAATAAATTTGAATTTGGAATTCCTAACCTAAGATATTTGAGATCAAAGTGGCCAGTTCGACAAAACGCCTATTCAATATGTAAAGACCTAATTTTAGCCAGAAGGTTATAGACTAACGTTTCTTAGTAGGTATATTTAGTACTTTTCACATATAAGCATAATAGAATAAAAGTATAATCTGATGTGTCAAGTGTTAGTACATGTACCTCATAGAGGATATAAAATCTATCTATCTATCTAATCTATATATATGTATATTTATTTAATTCTATATACCTGGTCAAAAGAGAGGGCCAGAGATACAAAAGGAATTGTCTCTTGTTCACGGCCAGCTTGTAAGATACAAACTTCACCATTTTATAAAAAGGGCTTTAGGATTTCTGAGGATTTCAGATAGATTTTATAACGTATTTTTTTAAAATGTGAAATGAATAATTTGACTCAATAAATGACATAACATAATGTACTACTGGTTAAAAGAGATTTGATACTAACTGCGGTACTCTTTATCGGGGTCTATGGCAAAGGTGTGGTATATGGGTCCAATGATCTCGTTCATGCCCTGCACGTAGCCCTGGCCGGGGTTGAGCTTGGCGTAGAGGAACAGCATTCGCTCGACCACCTCCCAATGTGCTTCGCACCCTTCATTCAAAGGTGCATAGTCACCGCTGTGCACATTGTCTGATCGACGGATTTCGTTGCTGAGCTGAAACCAACCAAAATTACTATACCTACACATAAAGTGATAAACAGATTAAAACTTTAAATATTTTATACAAGTAACCAAAACATGCTACGGACAGGTCAGTGACCTAATGATTTAATGTACGATATAAAATTAAAAATGACCTTAGCAACTCCTAGTCCCCTCCTTTCCAATGTGGAATACTTCAAAACTGATTGTTCCACTCTCTTATGTAATCTCTTTACACCATTACTATTGACTATCTAAAACAGTAAAAGATAAAATAGATATTAATTATTTACTATTAACTGAAGTTTAGCACTACATGGAAACGTAACGTGGCACGTTACGTAGCCTCTTCTCTCGGTTCTCCCGCAGAGTATAATAGGGCCACCACATATCTTCCCGTGGGTGTTGTGAATGGCGACTAAGAGCTCGGGCTGTTGTCTATCAGCCAGTATATATACATATAGCGATACAGTGTCTATTACTTAAGTGGGAATAAATTATGGTTGGTAAAACGTGTATGTATGTATGTTTTCAATGTGCTAATATTTTTTGTTTATACGTTTGATAGAAGATGATTATAACTTATGATATACTCATCTTCTATCAAACGATAGTATATGAATATATGTATGACATTTCTAATAGGTGGGAACAACATCTTTTAATTGAGCCAATCAAGAGACAGCTAAATTATTAACACAATGAGTGCCATTTTATACTCTGATTAATGATTTATTAAAATTATTCACCGTTCTAAAACCTTGACTTAGCAACGTAAGACACAAGTTTTATGCGTTACAGTTGCAGTAAAACTGACATACCTACTGACATATGTAAGGGTAGGTAGGCAATGTAGGTAAATACAAAGATTTGCTAGTAGATGTAAAGGGCATCTCAGTAAGAGTGCACTTTTTCGTTTTAAAATAAAAACACGTATTTTATGAGAGCTGTGATTTTTTTTTAGCTTGAATCTTGTACGCATTAAGGTGGTCTTTCGTCAAAATTAGTGCTTCGTAAAATCTGAAGTTGTTGAGAACGATGCCGAGAGGTGCACAACCATAGGGGAAATTGTCGAATTTCAGAGTTGCCAATTGCACGAAAAAAAAAAAATTCTAAATTTAAAAAGTGCACTTACTGAGACACCTATACAACTAAACGAATTTAAATACATTAATAATTTTTCAATTATGATATTTTTAAAATAATTGTGCAAGACTTCTGGATGTCGAAGGTCACAGAAACTGACTAGACACTCATGTACTACTAATATATAGATTTTGAACATGACATGTATCCATTTTATTGTTAAGTAAACAAAAGTAATAATAATAAACAAGCATCATGTTGAAGGCAGATACACTTTACAACAAAATAATAGAATAAAGTTTTTGCATCAGAGTGGTAAAGTGATAACGATCCTGATACACCTACAAATATATTATTTAAAGAAAAAACAAAAAAAAACAACAGTACCAATAATATTATATTATGCAATATAGTAGGCAATTTTATTTTATTTAAGGTGACGTAAGAGCTCCGACGATACACCGTACATCTAAAGAAATCACCTAAATGGCCCCTAGAACTTTACACTAGCACCACAGACCACTTTAACTGTAACGTGATCATTTAATCGTATCATATCATATTACAACAACTTAATATAAGCAGTTACCTATTTAATTAAAACATGAACGAATAAGACTTAACAAGAGTACCACATAGCCATACTGAGCGGTAACATTTTGTGAAGGTGAAACATTTTCATAGGGCAGATTTAGTGACCGATTAAGACTTTTATTATTCCCTCATTTTAATAGTAAACCTATTTTATGAGTATGTGTTTTTAAATAGTCATGGTGTATTAGAAGACTTACCTCTGCACAAGGAAATTCAGTTGCAGATTGAAAAAAGGATATATCGGGGCAAAGTCTCCGCACATCTTTGTCAATTTGTAATAGAACTTCATTGTCCTTGAAATATGTGCTCCAAGAGCTGTCAGGGCTGATGTTCAAAGGATGGTCAGTGGGACCACCGGGTGACACTATTATTTCATCTACAAATATTATATAACATTATTTGGAATTTAAAATTAAAACCCAGTAAGTAAGTATATACATATGTGTTCTTTATAGATAAAACAAATGTATTAGAAGCAGCAGCAGCATAAAAGTTTAGAGTAGATAGATTGATTATATAGAGGTGTAGATTCTCAATAAACGGCAGTATTTTTAAGCAAAAAATTACGTTTATTCGAAAATCACACTACATAACAAAATAATTAATTCCTATTGTATTTATATACAACACTAAATATATTGCCAGGGACGTGAATTCTATTACATTTTATCATTCAGATTTGTTTGTTTATGAAGCGTACAGCCTATGACATAGATTGAAATTAAACGCATGGAATTTAATTTAATAAATAATACACCAGCCTGTTTGAGTTCTGCCCTCCCTTTCTTTAAAACTGCTCTGATGACGGCAATAGGCTTGTTAATCACGCTCTGCCTTCCCATTCAAGGAAACAGGCGTAAGTATAGTAGTAAAATAGATTTATTTATTTATTACTAGATTTCTAGCTACTTCGTACGCGTGCAATTTAGAATCCAGTATCTAAATTTTTATTTATGCAGAGATGCCGTGAAATGGAATCTATATTTTAATTTAGACCTCTAGCAACACATCTTGAAAACTTCATTCAACTTCATGCAACTTTTTGCATGATGCGTGTACAAACAAACAGATAGACAGACAAAAATTCTAACTCTTAATTACATTACTTTTTTCTTCAATATCTATCATGTAGAGATTGTTTTCCATGTGTATTTCATTTGATTTCTGCATCTAATCACATATTTTTTTTTGTAAAGAATGTTTTCTTTTTCAAATAGTTAAGTTGTTTACTAAGCTCTGTGACATCCTAGCAAAAAGAGTTTTTTTCTAACATGTGGATTCCTCGCCCACGGAAGCCGAGCAAGTCGTGGCGTTGCTGGATTCAGGGTATAGTCAGCGTGTTGTGGCTGCTGGATTGCATCTTAGCCTCTCTGCTGTCAATAGAGTATATCAGCGTTATCGGGAAACTGGTATGTTTACTCGCCGTCCACGATCTGGTAGATATGGAGTCACGCCTGAGCAAGGTGACCGGTCAATTTCTCTAAGAAACTTCAACTGCAACAGCGGTTCCGTGAGGTTGGAGGATAGACTGTGCCCGAGTTTACTATTAGAGGAAGATTAGTGGAGCGTAGCCTGAAACCTCATAAACCATCTACTGGCCTAAAATTTACGGTACACCGCCGAAGAGCGTGCCTTAACTTTGCACGTGAGCACTTAAATTGGTCATACCTTCAACTGAGCCAAGTTCTCTTTTCTAATGAGAGTAAGATCATTCTGTATGGCAAGGACAGAAGAAAGGAGGGTATATCAAAGAAAGGAAGAGCGTTTTGCAAGCTGCTGCATTGACGAAAGAGTCAGTTATGGTGGCGGTTTATGAACGGTTTGGGGAGACATAAGCGCCGATGTAAAAAGCGAACTTGCTGTTGTATCTGGACCTCTTACCGTCATTAAATGTGTCATGTTACATCGAAGAGTGTCTGGAGCCGCATGTGGTACCCCATTTTATTGACAAATAGTTCATTTTTATTTAGGACAATTCCAGGACTCAGACGGCGGGCATTATAAGCCCGGATATGAATCCTATAAAACACCTATGGGATGAGTTTAAGAAACGAGTTAGAGTGAGAGATTTTGCTCCGGAGACGCCTGGCCAGCTAAAAACAGCTATACAAGAAGAGTGGGACACAACACAAGATTGTGACTCACATCCGTTCCATAAGGAACCGCATGGAATCAGTCATTAGGGGCCGGGGAGGAAATAGGAGATACTGAATTACTTTTGTTTGTTTAAGTAAGTTATGTCCTTGTTTCTAACATTTTATAAATTCTTCTTAAAGGGTAAAAACATACCTATCGAACAAAAGAAGATTGCTAAACAAATTTAATTTGAATTTGAAACATTAATATTCATTGAATGAAACCTTATAATATCCGCAACTACCTGGCATTATTATTTTTTGTTTAATGTAACAAATATATAACACTCATATAAAACCAAACTTATTTTCAAATCATTTTTCTTGTTAAGTTGAGTTCATAAGTGTAAATAAAATAAAATAACATGTGAGGACATCATTCTGAAATAATCTTTATGATAATTACTACTATAGGTAATATATGTTAAGTAATAGCAATCTCGATATGAACCAGCGAGCGTGACGAGCCCCCATTAATGACACTCGTTCACGTTCATATCAAAGGGAGCTGAACGACCCGACACATACGCCTTTTTTGGCAGGACTTCTAAGCGAGCATGACATACATACTGAGAACTGCCAGGCGACATAGAAAATAACACGAAAAAAGTGATTACACCTATCAAACGTTCAATTAAAAGCAGATTTTAATGTATCTATGATCAAGGAGTTGTTGCTATTGATTCTCACTCTATCTCTTATTAAAACATTTTTATAGCAGTCTAAGAGATGACTTTTGTAACAGCTGTCTGTTGTGTAACTACAAGGGCTGAGGCTTTTATCATATTAAGTTTACTAGGATAACAATACTTTTGAAAATTGTAATTGCCAAGGCAAATAACTCTTTTGCTTTGTTTATATTGGTTTTCGATGTAATTTTGTTAACGTTAGTATCTATTTTCTGTATGAATAACATGTTTTTACCTTATGGAAATACATATTAATAATATAATTATAATTATAATAACATTAATATTTTTCCGTCCATCGCCACTGACTTTTTTCGATATTTGTATTCAAAGAAAAACAGCACCGAACCGATCAACTTGACAAGAGGAGAAGATGTACCGAATATAATAGCAGCAGAAGTGGAAAAAGCTATAAAATCTCAAAAGAAATAATAAAGCCCCCGGGTCAGACGGAATCAGTAACGAATTTCTTACAGAGAGCATAGAACACCTTGTCCCGCTTCTTAGGTACCTTTTCAACGAAGTGCTGGGTAGCGGGAAAATACCTGAGCAATGGTCAACATCGAACATAATCCTGCTGCACAAGAAAGAAGACACAAACAACATAAAAAAAACTACAGGCCTTATTAGTCTAATGTCAAATATTTACAGGGTATTTGCTAAGATACTCCTCAACAGAATAACTAAGATATTAGATGTCAACTAATCGAAAGAATAGGCTGCCTTTAGGAGTGGATATTTAACCCTGGACCACATTCACGTTTTGCAACAGCTGTTTGAAAAGGGCAGAGAATATAACATACCTTCTACTGCTGCTTTGTGGATTATAGCAAAGCCGATTCGATTCATTAGAACATGAGAAGATTTGGCAAGCTCTTTAAAATCAAGGTGTAGATTATAAATATTCTCATACAAACCTATGACAACAGCAAAGGAAAAGTAAACCTTGAAAAGGAAGGTAAGGAAATTAGAATGGAAAGAGGGGACGTCAGGGCGACCCGGTGTCACCTAAACTGTTTACAGCTGTTTTGGAAGAAGTATTCCGGCAATTAGAGTGGGATAAATGTAGGTTGTAAATTAACGGCGAAAACCTATCGCACTTAAGATTTGCAGATGACTTAATTGTCATCGCACATTCCAGAGAAGGACTACAAATATGCTGAATGATTTGGATAGAGATAACCGTATGGTAGGATCATAAATACGTAAATACTAAGGCCATGACAAACGGGCAACAAGAACCTATCTGCGTGAACAAAATAGATTATGTACATGAATATACCTATCTAGGTCAAATAATCTCACCCATAGACCTTACCTCCAAGGAAATTATTAGGCGCATAGGAAACGCTCGGAAACAGTATCGGAGTTTAAAAGAGGTCATGAAAAACCAACAAATAACCATCAACACTTGTATATTGCCTGTCCTTATATATGGCTGTCAAACCTGGGCTCTGAATAAATGCCATGTTAAGAAACTTGAATCTTTTCAAAACGCTATGGAAAGGAGCATGATGGGGAAAATACTTTCAGACAGATTAAGAACTAACACTATAAAGAAGTGTACTAGAACAAAGGATGTCACAGTAACTATCAGAAAGCTCAAGTGATGATGATTATATTTATTGTAATAAATTAGATTATTATTTACCTATGATAAATATGAATATAATTATAATTTGTTTAATGTATATTATGTCTGAATAAAGTTTACTATTATTATTATTAATTATATTTTTCCTGCGTGCACTGAAGATATTGTAAATTATAAACCTTTTTCATGTTCATAGTAAAAGTGGACCTATGGATATGGATGTTGGGCTTATCACAGAAAACTCTACCAGGTATTTGAACCAGAACTACTAATTACTAATTATTGTCATTTAAGTATTAGCCACTTCTTCTACTGATGATGATAAAGCATTTATTTTCAATAAGAACTTATGATTAAATTTTGAAGTCAAAGCCAAAATTCAAAAATCAAACTAACACCTGAACACAGAAACAACTCATATTTAAAAATATGTTATTAACTCTATTAAATACCTATGTATTGTTTGTAGTGCTGTCTTTTTTCAATGAGGGTTGCCTGCCAATCATCCTTCTTATGTGGCAAGTACAGCAATAATAGCTTCCATACTAGAGATCTTAAGCCTTTTTCATCTGGAATGCCTGTTTACACACAAAACAGCACAGTAATCCTGATTAATATAGTAAATGCAAAAGTAGTGGTGCAAACAGTGGACTAACAAAACAAAATTAATTTCAAATATTTCATTTTAAAGAGCAGGAGTCAGTGAATAGTGGATGTGAATAACACTTCTTGCTGTAAGTTTTAGATGATAAACAAATGAGTATACAAAAATATTATTTATCATAATTTGTCTCTTATTGCTTAGAAAGGCTACATTATAGTTGTTTTAAATTAACTTTTATTGTGTACATGGATTGCAAATTGGGTCTTTACTAATGAAATTGATGAGTTTTAATACTGACTTATTTAGAGATTTATTTCATTTAACACTAATTAAATTTGCTGTATGGTTCTCAGTAAGGTAGAATAAAGCCACCCCATTTGTTACTGTGCTTGTTGTAACAGGCAGCTAAGGGATGGAACTGTTATCTGACGGTATGTGTACAGTCATAAAGTGCCCAATTGGCAGCAATAAGCTTGCACCCTATTACATTAGTACAACTAATTTTTTTTTGGCAAAATGTAGGTGTATTATACACCTCTGGTACATACAATCTACCCCTTAGGGGATACAGGTGTGAGCATATGTAGCTATGTATGTAAAATTAATATTTGAATACTTAGATATGATAGGAGTAACTTGAAAACAAACTCATCTAGTTCATTGGTATAGAGATCAGCACACAAATAAATGTTAAAAATAAAAATTATACTTTTCTTGATAAGAGCAATGGTTTAGATAAGGACCTAATATTAATACTTGACCAGTTATTGCGACAAGTTACACCAAATAATGTATATTCAATCAAAGGACTTTAAATAAGAAATTCTGACCATTCAATTTCTTACAGGTTTAGTTTTTAAAAGATCAGTTGTTTTACTGTATCATAAAATTACTTTCTACATTGCATGATTCACATTTATTATGCAAAATAATGGTATAAAATAATGAATACAATAATAAAATCATCCTAAACCTAGAAATTACCATTGAATGCAAGTTTCCTCAGCTTCTCTATATTAATAACATCTTCTTCAAGTATCTCTTCAAAAGCTTTTATTCTGAAAGAACACAATAACACAAGAAATAAACCCTATTTAATAACTAAATTCAAATTTTGAACTACTTTGATAGGTATCCAACTGTTTCTGGATTGTGGGTAAGTAATAACATATAGAAAAGCAAAT
Source organism: Tyria jacobaeae (assembly GCA_947561695.1). Classification (NCBI taxonomy): domain Eukaryota; kingdom Metazoa; phylum Arthropoda; class Insecta; order Lepidoptera; family Erebidae; genus Tyria; species Tyria jacobaeae. The sequence continues at coordinate 20,362,812 of OX387207.1, read as the reverse complement.
AAGTAGTAACCTTAAATCAATCTATATTAAAACAAATGCATCAATAAACAGTTAATAACTACTATGCATTGCTTTGTCAATTTCATTAAATAAACATTAATCGATTTGAATTTTTCTTTCACATGAAAAAATAATAATTAGCTATGATTATGTGTGTGTAAGAAAAATAATATCTACAGTTAAAGAACTTACAATGGATGAAATAAATATATCACAATTCATTCCAAAGTTGTAAAATCAGCTTACTTAATACTGTCAATCAATACCTACGTTTTAGTTTATACAGTTTACGCCTTTTTTTATGTCAACAACCAATATTTGTTAGAATAGCAATGAAAACTTTTATACGATTATTAACAGGTCAAGATATAGTTCACAAAAAGTATTTTTATTAGTTACCTTGCCTTATGGAGACTCATGTTTATAATTTTATTTCACACGTTACATGAAACTCCCTATTCCCTAAAATGTTTAGTGCTATCGTACTACTATACATACATTATGATGAGAATGACATTATTGACATATTTAACATTATTTACAAGGGTTAGCACACGACACAATATTTTTTGGGATTTCTTGACTTGGGCTAGGGCTTTTAAGTAAAACTTCTTTCACTAATGTTAATTTATTATATATACTTTTAATTTATTCACTATAATTTATGTACTACAATTTTATGGTCTTTTTTTTTATAAACTTATTAATTGTTTTGTAGCCATACATATCTCTTAATAATTGTTCCAGGGAAGGATGGCGCGGCGAGATGAACTTACACTTAAGTGCACTTTTTTCTTTTCACTTTTTTTTTACATTTTCGTGTCACTTAATTCATTGACCAGAACTTTGGTCTGTTCAGTAATAAGAAGTTCGAAAGTTGAAAATAAAATGTTCAACTGTCGAACTTCTTACTTAAAACAAAACTGAGAGTATTTTATTTGTGGATCATATAGAGCAGCATGCTCACAGTCGTTGTCCTTTATTCCATTACTATAGTGACGACCTCCATATACAGATGAAACATATCAGCACCATCAAGCGAATACAAGTTGAACTATGTAGCTAGTACACTAATGAGGTAGTACGATCCTGAATCACGATAGTAAAATTTTCTCGCCGATTAGTATATATACGTCTTTCTAATATCAATGGTTGGGCCGCGGTCAGCCAGACATGATCACATCGCCGGCGAACAAATAAACAGCCTTTGTGTTGGAGGGTTTATCACCCTCCTCGTTCTTATCACCCACCCGTTCCTCCACAGTATAAACAGCATAATATACCTACTGTATTTTGAGATAAAAACTATAATGTCAACGTTATTATAAATTAGTATTGTTATTTAAAACTGTGACATTGCCAAGGGTGCTGTAATGCTGTATTATAATATTTGTAAAATTATAACTCCAGCAACATTCTGTACATTGTTGGAGAATCTCTTTTCAAGTGTTTATCTCCTGTTGGCAAAGACCAAGTTTTCTTTTTTTAAAGACTAAGTAGTGTTTATCTCCTGTTGGCAAATTATAACTCATTGTTGGAGAATCTCTTTTCAAGTGTTTATCTCCTGTTGGCAAAGACCAAGTTTTCTTTTTTTAAAGACTAAGTAGTGTTTATCTCCTGTTGGCAAATACCAAGTTTTCTTTTTTTAAAGACTAAGTAGTCTTTAAAAAACCAAGTTTTCAAGAAAACTTGGTCTTTGCCAACAGGGGATAAACACTTGAAAAGAGATTCTCCAACAATGAGTTATAATTTGCCTTACCTTAGTCTCAACTTCCTTGGCCCCGATGGGAGTTGATCACTAGAAATGAATCGTAAAATTCTTACTTACTGGCAACATTACCACGTTGAATGGCAAGGCTGAGAACACTGTCGTACTTGTATGTATGTTTCCACTTTTCAGCTGAGACATTACCGCCATCTCGTACAAGATCCACTTAAAGTTACAAGCAAGTAGTGTGTAAAAATAACATAGATAACGCTTGGGTCAATATCAATAAACTTGCAATATAATTTTGATTTCAAAAATACTTGCTTTATAAATCGTGAAAATGTTACTCTATATTAAATTTACGTATCACATTTCTTTCAAAATTTTTAATTAATTTCGACAATATTTTAAATTTCTAAATTCTTTTCTCAGTAGAAAATTAAAATGAAAATAAATTGTTACTACTTTCGGCACATACGCGTGTTTGTAGAGTTTTCTATTTTGTGTGATTATTGTGGTTTCTCTCTTGTGATAAAGCTTCAGAAAATGCTGTTAAGCTGAGTTGGCTATAGTCCTCCTCCCGTCTTCCTGTTGAGTTCTTTTTTATCTGAGAACTTCATTCAGCTCTTGTATGTTATAATTTATTGGTTTTACATTATGCATCGACATAACAATATAAATAAATAACTTTAATATTTACATTATAATTTTATTTTGTGTTTGTATTATATAATTTTCGGTTTGGCATACATTCAGCGTATTTATCAATTTGAAATTTAATGTTACTTATTTATTTCTTATCAAGAATCAAGCGCTAACTACTGCACTGCACGAACAAATACAAAATGTTTGCAAAACTGTTTTTTTTTTTATATAATGCATGTATACTAAATTTCCTACATACCTACTACTATAATTTCAAACCATATAGGTGTACCTATAGGTAGGTATTTATAGCTATACCTATAGGTAGGTATGTATGGCTATAGCTATTGGGGTTAGTTCAGCGAATATGCGTTCAGGTAGCGATACTTCAATATAGGTGTCAAAAGTTCTCGTGAGGGCCCTCTATTCCATCTATATTACTATACTCTACGGGCAATGCTTATTCGCTGAGGAAGGAAAAGGTCAGCCTTCAGTCATGCTACTTTTGGATGTATAAATATTTAGTTGCAAGATATCATTGTTATATCAGAACACCTGTTCTAATGCTTCATTATTATTTGGATCGCAATATTTACATTACAATTAGGTACTGCTGTATAGTACAACATCGACAGAAAATTGTAACATATTTAAATGATTGATATTTACACTTACATAGGTATTAGATAGTAAGGGAGACAATGTAGAGCCTTGCATTGTGCCCTTTAATGACACTTAGTGCCCATAAAGTTTATTGTTATGTTTTATATACAATGTTCAATTTATTAAAAATGTATGAATCCACCTACTTAGTTGTCCAGGTAAACCTAGTCTAGTATGAATTTTGATTAGTGTCTGGATCTACACTGTCGAAAACTTCATAAACATCTAAAAATACACACGCGGTATGTCACTTATTTTGTTTTTGCATATTTTTAATAAGAGGTCAAGGATAAAAATCAGGGCAACTTCGCCCTCGAAGGAAGCCGTACTTGACATCTAGGATGACACCTGTATATTTAACATACCGATCAAGACGCACTTTTCCATATGCCAGTTTGAATACCTCTAAATATTTTAATAAGATTCGAAATTTCATCTATGGGAGTAATTTTTTTTTATGCGATTGGGGCAAACGAGCAGACGGGTCACTTGATGATAAGTGACTACCGCCGCCCATGGACACCCGTAACTCAAGAGTCACAAGTGCGTTGACGGCCTTTTAGGTAGCAATAAGCTCTTTTCTTGTAGGTTGAAGTTTATGGGTTCGGTAATACGGTTGGTGACAATTTGTTCTATAGGCTGGTTGTGCGAGGCAAAAAGCTTCTAGAGAAGCGCACAGTGGTGGAGTGCCATCATCCAGGTGATGCGGCCTGAAACCTGCGGCCGGTATAAGTCCGGACAATTCCTCTTAACACTCGACATGATACAAGCAATAGAGGATGTAGAGTGAAGCTACTACTATGCAACACCAAGGTGTCAAGCCCATCAGAAATATCTTGGCAGTCTAAGTCTAGTTAAATGCGATCAAGAGGGACAAGCTGCTCTCATATGAATACTGTTCAGTATTCCATGTGCGGCCGAACCTGCGTCTTATGAAGTTGCAGGCGGTGGGCCGGAGTGAAATACTGGCTCGATCTGTTTAGCACACCAATTAATTCCATTGAACCAATCATAAAAGTTAATAAACCTTTTTTTTTGTTACGATAAAGTACTGTTCTTTATAGCACTTAATTTGTATCTGTAATATAGTTGTCTAAGATTATTAGACTTAGCGTTCTTAGGAATAGAAATTTCTTTCGGTGTATGTAGACGTGAACAAAATTGGTCGTAAGCAGATAAGGGGTCATTAATATTTCCAACCAAATTATTGAATATTGTTTTTGACAACTCAGTGAACTTTGTGCCTTTTTTATAGATGAACATACAAATTTGGAATATGCTTTTCGCCGAGTAGAGGTCAACTAAGAACGGATTTAAAGAAATTTCACCAACAAGGGGTGTTGCGGGGGTGTCAAAAGGTGCGCTAGTATATATATAAAAGCTTAGCCAAACTTTTTAGTGTTCCTATTTTTCATGGTTATGTAAATATAAAAGGGTCAGAATGTAAATGTAAGCTCTACTGTCTCTGTCCATCCTGATCCCGACAGTTGGGGTCAGCAGGGATAATAGAAAAGGTACTAAAGTTGTGCTTTTTATTTATGTACTTCACAAGTCATTTCATTTCAGTCCATCTGTTTGTTTGTTCTTTTCAATCTTCTGAACAGGGGGATCAATTTTCATGGGACTTTCACTCACAGATAGCTGTTTTTATATGTAGTTTGATGTTATATGGACTTCTATTTTCGGAATAATAATTATTGCTCTATTCAAATAATTTAAAACTCGTTAACGATTTAGGTAGCAAATATAATAGGAATAGTAAAACTCATAATATGGAGGAAGAAATTTATTGAAATCTCTGGCATTAAATAAGGAATCAAAGTTTGATTTTGAGACAAATCTTTCTTAACTTTAGAATATAAAAATTCGTCACATTTCTTTCCATATTAAGTCGTCCTCAGTTGGTGAGATATAAATACATTTTTTAACAGTTTTTATTGCATTTACCTCTAGAACATAACGTATATGAAAAGCTCTATAATCTATTTATACAGTTCTACATATTATACATATCCTATGTTCTGGACTAGGGTTAGTTCACAATGGATAATACTAATATTATCATAATGCCTTTATTACATCAAACATGCAAAATTTGGTCATATATATAGAGTACACAACTTTTTGATAACTATCCATAGATGACCAGTCGTAGTTAATAATTTGTAACTATATTTATGTAGATGAACGTAACATATGAGTTACAAGCACATCTCTTCGTAATCTGTAGTGCTTTAATGTATAAAGAGTACGATTAAACCAGGACTGTAATGAATGGCCAAATACATATTCCAAAACAATATTCTTGTTTGAAATTGTTTGAAAATAAGGACACGTCCACTTAATGTTTTGACTCAAACAGATTTCAATGTTAGACAAACACTAAGGCAATATCACACAAATATACCACTGCAGCTATGACACCTATTATTCCTTTATTAATATTATTTTCAAAAGGATATACTTCGGAACTATAACCGTATGAGTATTCATAAAAAGCCAAAGTTGTCATCACAATGTTTAAAGTTACGCCTACTACACAAAATGAGCATTCTATGAAATCGTCCGAGTGTCGCATGTGCAGGCCAGCTTCTATCATAAGGGCCATTGATACAATGAAACAGCTGCCAAATACTCCCGATGCCATGAAAGCACTTGTCCCCTTCATTAATTTACTTTCAGAGTTGAGGAAGAACCCCACAGACATCAAAAGCATAATAAATCCACGGATTAGCATCTGCGCGACTTTACTGTTACTCATTGTGCTTTCTTTCATTTGAAATACATGATGTTTAAAGGTACATTTATGAATTGGTGATTGATAACATTCAGATTTGCACGATATTCAATTCAATTCTTCATTGTGGCCTTTATGGCAATGCCACCACTTGCACGATACTACAAAGTATACAAACACTACAATAAATGACACAACTTTCAATTAGACGTTTTTAAAAGACCAAAGAGTATACTGAAACTACACTAGAACAAAAACTATGTTTAGATACTACACGATAGACATAAAGGTCACCAAAAAGATATTAACATTTATATAGTGATGTAAACTTAGGGAACCTTATAAGCCTCTGTACAATTTTACCAAAAAAGGACGACAGCTTAGTAGTAAGTTTATGTCAATGTCTTGCCGAAGTCTCCCTCTTCATGATCATAAAGAGTACAAGCGTAAGTACAACCACATTGTTTTGTGATAATTATGTCATTCCATAGTAAAGAGATATCGGTGGTCAGCGATATGTATTGTAATACATATATGCTTTCACTTACACTTGTATCCCGGAAGGGGTAGGCAGAGACATATGAAACGCAGAAAATATTTTAAGACATATTTTAAAAGATACACATATAATGTTTTTTATAATATAATAATTACAGTACGGAGGAAATGGAGTCCCTATTCTTCGCCACGCGGTTTATATAATAATGTCTTAAAATAATGTATATACATTTAGTATTTTTTTATTTTGGTTTAATATGTGGTGATTATAAAAGGTGTACAAAGATATAATTATGTTTCTATGAATGCAATGATAGAAAGCAAACATACAATCAATGCAAATAATCTCAACTAGAATCAAACAGTGCTGCGTTTACGATTGTTTTCTTAGCCGCACCAATAACATCAAGAAATTCAAGCGGGGCTTGAAAAGGCATATTTCGAAGCCGTCAAAACTACGGATCATTATTTTAGTATCGTTACTAGATACATACATATAGTGCCTTCACTCTATGGACCTCTGAACTTTAAAAAGTATCAGATTATGTAATAATAATAATAACTAAAAATTGAAAATTGATAATAAACCCCATCTTGAAATCCCTCGAACGAAACGATTAGAAAAGAGCTAATGATCTCTTTGTTGAACTAATGATAGGCTTAGTAGATTTTATTGAAACATAGCTAAGAACATTCTCGATTAGGAAAACTTTAAAAACTTAACCAAAATCGGTTCATACAGCCCACTTTTTAAAAAAACGATACAACCAACTTTCAACAAATTTTCGATATGCTACCCGAGCTCCTGCTCATGAAACTACTAAGTATAGTAACAGAAATCTTAGTTTGACGACAATGTTCATTAGAGTTTAAGTTATTAAATACCGAGTCGGGTAAGAACTTTCTTTAATATTTATTTGTATGGTCTTAGGCGTTAGTCTTTGAACTCACCTGATCTGAAGTGACAATGAAGACGAAGGTGGTAATACTATTATCCCAGCATCACCAAATCCTTAGTGTAAATCTAAATTCTTTATTTATTGTTCCTTAGCAAAATGATACACATCAACGTTGCCACCAGTAGAAAAATGTCCGAATATATAATAGTTCAATAATAAATTTCTAGATGGCGCTAACTGTTACATTAAGCGCTAGGTGGGAACTGCGACGAAAAAACAGTGAAGCAAACTGATATCCATGATGACTAGCGGATACTAATATGCTATTATACACAACAGTAACTATATCTATCTATTTATTCATTATATTTTTCGTAAACCACTTAACGAATATACTCTATTTTACTTTATATTAGAAGAATATGCGGTTTCTAAATGTTTCTATTGTTGCAGTCACGTTTAAGCGTTTTAAGATGTTAAAAGTTAAAAGTCACGAAAAAGGTTATTTTTGCAAGCATAGCATCTGTATGGTGATTCTTTGTCACGCTCTACAGCCTAGTAAATAATTTAGTTTAAAATATCTCTTCTTGCGATTTAAACTGTATATTTGCATTAATATACATATAACTTAAGTTATCGTAACACAAAAGTATTAATATAACAAAAAATTAAGGTTTATAGTTTTCAGTTTATTCCGTTTACTTACAAAAGCTGTTTTCTTAACATAAATGACTGTATTATCTCTAGTAGTCAAGTAGTATTTAGTAATCAGGTAGATAAACTTTTTACTCTCCTAATAAAACGATCAAAATATAAATGAAAAGATTTTCAAGAACTAAAGATTTTGTTTAATGTTATAATAGGGCAAACGATCTCACGAATTAACTGATGTTATGTGTCTACCACCGCGTGTAGAAAATCGTATCAGTCCGGAAATACCGCAGGCGATAACTTGTTTCACAGATGGTTGTGCGAGGTAATGAGTTTCTAGAGAAGCGCACGGTGTCACAACTGTGTGCTTCTCTTGAATGCACTTCCACGAGTGCAAATCTTTAAAATGAGGGGGATGGAAGATTTTCGAGCTAGACGGGGGTGGAAACCTGCGGCCGGGATAAGCTCTCATGTTACAGGCTATAGAGAATGAAGAGTAAAGCTATATCGCTACGCAAAGCCAATTTGAAATATCTTGGCAATCAATGATCCGAGTCCGTTGAATGCGGTCCATAGGTAGAAGCTGGTTCTGGACTGCCTCTGTATAAAGATGAGGACAGTATTCTCTATGCGGCCGAACTAACGCCCTATTTGTATTCGCGACCTTTTCACATTTTGCGATTTTTTTATAGGCCCTAATGAACCAAGATATTCATAGGGATTACCTGTGCATGCTAAAACAACTACTGATCTATCCTATTTTAATAACTCACTAACTTCTACTTGCAGACTATCAGCCCACTTAACATTTTTTTTATTTTGTACCATCATTCGAATGTCCCTATGTGGATTTGTGTCAATACTTAGGTATCCAACTGCACATCGCACTCCGCTCTATTCATTATCCTCATTGTAAGTTTTTTAAAGTATGTCTTCGCTCTTGTACTCATCTTTTATTATCACTCTACCCGCTGCGGCTTTTTTCTTTCATCTCTCATGCTCAACGTCTTTTCCTATTTCATATTCATTGTTTGTAATGCGGTAGAGTTAATGTTTCCCCCTGGGTTCTTGTAGATGTAACTTTGGATCTTTAATTACAATAAAATCGAATAAATTTAAACTTTAAAAATGGGTGGTTACTAAAAACGGGTAAATAAGTACACAAGTAAATTTAAGTAAATTTTAGCAATTACAAAACAATGACGTCATATCCAACAAAAAAAGAACTCCAGCCATAACACTTATCATTCCACTGTTTATTCTATTTTTGGACTCATAGTTCATCAAATCACAAAGCGGTGAGATTTCATAAAAAATAGAACCGGCGAGTATAATGTTTACAAATATGCCTACTATGTCAAAGAAGCATTCAACAAAATCTTCAGAGCTATTCATCTGTAGGCTGGTCTCTATCATCCGGCCTAAGGTCACAATTAAGCAGCAGCCGTATACTCCTGATCCTAAGAAAGGAACAGTCTCGTTCATTCTTTCACCTGCCATGTTGAAGAGAAATCCCAACCCCATTAACAGAAGTAAACATCCTCGAATAATAAACTGTATGATTTCGCTCACGCTCATTATCTTTGGTTATTAAAATACATTAGTAATATATAAAATAAATAAATATGGGAAACCGTTACATATATTATCTTTATAAAAATAATTGATTTCAAAAAGTACAAGAGCAGATAATATACATAATATAGGTTAGCTATAATTCCAACTTATACTTTTAATATTATGACTCCTTTGTTTGTCTCACGATAATTCTACCAGGCATAAGGTTAAAATAGAAGACAATCAAGAATATATTATAAAGTGTCAAATACAGAGGGTGTCTCATAAATAATGTCGGTTTTTAATATTCACTTTGATTAATAATTAATCATACAAAAAGAAAACCTTAGTATTCAAAGTAAAGCGAATCGTATTCTACAGTCTTTTTTTTTTTTTTCGTGTGGAAACCCCCTCGGGCCGTCGGTTTTCGGTGTTTTCGGGGTTTTCGGTGGAACGGTGTGTCGGAATCGAACCGACTTAAGCACACGATGTGCCAGTCTGCGCTTAAAATAGAAGGAATCCGGGAACAGCTTTATTAGGACATCCGGACCCCTCCTAGCGCCTGCCCGCACTATGCGGGCACCACCTGCTGGAAACCTATCAAAAGGTGGCGTCCAGACACACGCGGACGTCACTCCCTCGCGGCTGGCCACTAAAGCGAGTGGAAGGGAAAACCCGTCCCGACCACCCGCGGCCACACTCAGGGCGGCATGAGGCGCTGGTAGGCGCGCCTCCTCCGCCCGGTTCGCCGGCGGCGACTTGGGTCCGAGTAGAGGTCATCCTCCCGGGCCCGTTCCGCCGCCTCCTTCTGCGAGATGACCTCCTCACAGAAGCTTGCGACCGCGGTAAAATTCCTGTCACTACCGGCCATGGAGCGTATGACGGCCGGTAGTGACAGATCCTCTCCAATTACTGCAGTGAGGGCCCGACGCTGCGCCGCCCAAGATGGGCAATCCGAGAGCGTATGCTGGGCCGAGTCCTCACTGCAGTCGCAATGGTGGCAGGCGGGACTCAATTCCCTCCTTGCGACCGAGTGCAGGTACTTTCCGAAGCAGCCGTGCCCGGAGAGAACCTGCGTCAGTCGGAAAGAAAGGGTCCCGTGCTGCCGCCCTGCCCACTCGACGATGACCGGCTGGAGCGCCTCCACGGTGGATAAGCCAGAACGTGGAGCCTCCAGCCGGGACGACCAATGAGCCATCGTGGCTCGGCGAGCGGCCTCACGCCACTCACGTACCTCTTCGGGCGGGGGCCGATCGCCGCTACCCGCCCGGAAATCAGTCGTCCGCCGATAAACTTCGGCGAGCACTTCCGCCTCCAAATCCCACGGGGGAGTTCCGGCCAACGCACACGCCGCCTCAGTCGACACGGTGCGGTAACCACGTATGGCTCTAACCGCCATTACCCTCTGAGGGCACCAGAGGCGTGCCTTATTCTGGGCGGTCAGAGCCTCCGCCCACACCGGTGCACCATATAGTGCCATTGACCGGACTACCCCCGTGTACAGCCGTCTTGTGGCGACGCTGGGCCCACCCAGGTTGGGCAAGAGTCGCCCAAGGGCGGACGCAGCGCCGACCAACTTTGGAGCCAGCTGCAGAAAGTGCTCGTCGAAGCGCCATCTTCCGTCCAGGATCAGGCCCAGATAGCGTATGTGGGCCCGAACCGGTACGAGGATCGAGTTGACCAATATGGAGGCGCCAGGGGGTGGACCTCGACGGGGCCCATGGAATAGAAGGGCCTCCGTCTTATCCAGGGCCACCTGCAAGCCTAGCGCCTCGATCCGCCTGACTACCAGTGAGGCTCCTCTGGTGGCCAAGCGTGCCGCCTCTTGAAAGTTCGCCCCCCCGGGCTGTGACCAGAGTGTCATCGGCGTAACATATTACGCCCAGCCCAGGGGGGAAGTCACCTCGAAGGGCCACCAGTCGTACCCCATGTTCCACAGGAGTGGTCCAAGGACAGAACCCTGCGGAACACCGCACGACATGGGCCGACGACTTAGATTTCGTACTCGGTCCTCGTACATGACGGTACGCTCCTCTAAATAGTCTGCCACTAGTCGCATCAGGTACTGTGGCACTCCATGATAGCGGAGCGCTTCCTTTATGCAACTGAATGGCAGACTATTGAATGCGTTGGCGATGTCCAATGACACCGCCAACAGTACGCCACCACAGCTCACCGCCTCTTCGGTCACAGCTCTCAGACGCAATACAGCTCCGATCGTCTAACGACCCGCTCGAAAACCGAATTGGGCATCCGAAAAATCGGGGCCAACCTCATTCAGGTGCCGGAGGATGCGGGCAGAGAGTACCCTCTCAAACAGTTTACCCGCCTCGTCCAGCAGCACAATGGGTCTGTAGGCCGCGACCGAGTCGGCAGGCCGTCCCGGCTTCCTAAAAAGCACCAGCTTCCCGCTTTTCCAGCAACGCAAGCAAGCAACACCTCCCTGAGGTGGTCTGCCATGTGGTCAAGGGCCAGGGCCAACACTCGGGCAGGAATCCCGTCTGGCCCAGGGGCGGTGTTCTTGGAGCGGATCCGTAGAACCGCCGCCCCTATCTCCGCCTCCGTGACGGGTGGAACATCCTCCACTTCCAACTCCCCGTCGTCTCTAGCCAAGGGGGCCATCAACGGGGGTGAGTGCTCCACTCGTCGCGGAAAAAGACCCTCAACCACTCCCTGCAGGAAGCTGGGCTGGAGAGTCTCCGTAAGGGGGGGGCCCAGCGCGTGGAGCTTTTGTTGCGCCGCACGATAAGGGCGACCCCAGGGGTCACGATTGAGACCCTCCAGCATCTCCTTTCTTTTCCTCTTTGGTGCAGCAAATGGCTAGCTTCAAAGCCTCCTGAAGCCGTTCCTCTTCCCCTTCTTCGCGGCGACGCCGCCGGCAGCGGGTGTAGGATCTCCGGGCACGAATACACGCCGCACGGAGATCCGCCAACTCCTGGGACCACCAGTAGACCTCCTTCCTTGGAGGCCGACGACTTGCAACGCGGGGCATGGCTGCATCGCAGATTTGCGTGATTGCATCACGAAAGCGGCCTGCCCCCATGTCTGCCTCCTCGGTTGGAGGCTGCGGAGACAGCCAAGAGTAAATGATAGCCGCCTCCTCCAGTAGATCCCGGTCGAGCTTCGAGACAGCCCACCGCGGAAAGCGGGAAGGTCGCCGCGCCATGTGACCCCTTCTGGGGTCCTGGGTCCGGGAGAGCTCAAATCGGATGTATAGGTGATCCGAGAGCGTCTCAACCTCTTCCAGGACACACCAGTTCCTTACTCGTGTGGCAAGAGCAGGGGTAGCGAACGAAATGTCCACTATCGACCCCCCCTGCTGTCGCACGCACGTGTTGGTGGTGCCTCTGTTTAGAAGACAGAGGCCCACTGATGTTGCAAACTCCTCAACAGCGTCGCCCCGTGGGTCCGTCCTGGGGGAACCCCACGCAACGGACTTGGCGTTAAAGTTCCCCAACACTAGAACGTGCCCAGACGCTAGTCGCCGTATCGAGGTCTCCAGGTTATTGAGGAAAACCTCGAAATCGCTCAGACTCCGATTGGGGGAGAAGTAGACACCATAAATGATTATCCCCCCCCACTCAGCGGCAACATATCCAGTACCCTTGTCTCTGAGCGACAAGGGCGGGGAATGAGCCGCCGTGGAGCCGATGACTGCCACGGAGCCGTCCCGGTCACCCAGCCAGTTTGGACGGGGAGGAACGTAATAAGGCTCCGCAGCTACGGCGACACCAATCGACCACTCCGCCATGGTTTGCAGGAAGAGGTCCTGCGTACCGGCGCAGTGGTTTAGGTTCGTCTGGACAAGAAGGCTGGAGACTGGATCCATTAATGAACCGTCTCTATAGCCTCCTCCATGGGCGACGATGACAACGCAGGAATGACTTCAGAGGCAGCATGGATCGACTTGCTAGCCCCCAACGTCATTCGAGAGGTGCGGGGAGGTTTGCATCCTCCCTGCCCCATTTGATGATTGGCAGGTAGGCTACCTGCCGCACACGCTGGGCAGTGAGGGGCAGCAGAACATGCCGCCGCCTTGTGCCCCGGTCGACCGCAGCGGAAGCAGAGTCCGCTGCAGTCAAAACAACTTTCACACTTGATGCGGGTGTGTCCTGTTGCCAGGCATTTATAGCATCTCGTCGGTCTCGCAGCCAGAATAGTTACTTTAGCGTTCACGAAACCGACGGGGATACTGCCGGCATCGCCTAGAATTTTGGCGGTTGCCACAGGGCAACTGACCCACACCGCACCAAGACCACCTTGACCGGGGCGGATGGTGCCGATCCTAATATTATCCGAGGTGCAACCCGTCTTTTGTTGGATTGCTACTCCGCACACTTGGTGGGCCTGGCGATTCGTACTCCATCCGTTTCTGCGAACACTCCCCGCAGCTTCTCAGCGAAGATGTCTGCCGTCTTAGCGCCCTCAGCCCCGGGAAACTCGGGAACTCGAGCTCCCGTCTGGGCGAGGCGTAATCGAGCTCCAGCGCTCCCAAATTCGGAGGTGAGACAGTCTCGAGCCTTCTTAAAGACGGCAGCATAATTAAGGCCGCTATTTACCGCCTCTGGAAGCACCATCACAACTACGGCTGCCGTTTTCGGTGGCTGGAGTTTCCTTGCCTTCGTCGATGCCGCTGATCCAGACGGTGCTTGGGGTGAAGAGGGAGCGCTTTTGGTACCCTTTTTCCTCCTCGCTCGGGACCTCTTCTTGCCAGCTTCGACTCTTTGCCACCCGCCATTAGAAGGACCAGACGTGGAGAGGCCAGAGCCGGAGGGGGCAGAGTTGGAGGGGCCTGGCCCAGGTTCAGCCTGCGACTGAACCTTCGGTACGCCCACTTTGGGTGCCGGTGCTGGAAGTGGAGGGAATTCCTTCGCCACTTTTGTTGGAGCCCTATTAGTTCGCCCAGCTTTGGATGCTGGTGCTGACGTCACTGCCGCATATGTAACAGTGACGCGGCCTCCAGAGACGGGAAGCGGACTCGGCACTGATACGGCCTTAAGCCTTCCCGCGGCTAGCGGGGGCCGAACTGTAGGTGCCGGAGGCAGTCTTGATTCAAGTCATGATATGACGCAAGTGGGCATCAGGAACGAAGGAGGCGGAGGGGGAGGGGGTAGAAGCAGGTTGCTGTGCTGAACTCGACTGCACGGGACCATCAGAGAGCGCTCCTGCCCGAAATTGGGCGAATTGAGCACTCAACTCTGCAACCTGCTCCGTCAAGCGATGGTTTGCCGCGGTAAGACGATCGTTGGCCTCTTGAAGGCGCGAGACGTCCTCAATGAGGCTTTCCATAGCCCCCGACACGGCAGAGGAGGAATCCTTTAGGGCTCTAACAAAGGAACCCTTCAGGTTAGTGGACTTGGTGGCCACTTTTTGTATGATGGCCACCGCCGCATTTGTCCTCTCCTTCAAATCAACCGGTGTAGGAGGGCAGAACCCCCTTCCACCGGTACACGGATCTTAAGAAGAAGATCCGCGATCTCCTCCTCTGCAACGACTTCGCCCTCCGCACGCGTCCGGGCGTAATCTTTAGCCCTGGAAAAGACGGAACCCGACCCCGTCGGGGCCGAGATAGGCGTGCGCGACTTCCCACGTTTGCTGCTCGCCACCTTCGGTGGCAACATTTCTAGCAATATGTCGCCATCCTCATCTCGACCCCGTTTGCGACTTTCTGTGTCTCGGGAATCGAGCTCCATCTCTTCCGCAGAATCAGCCGCTGAGCTGGCTGCCTTAGAACGTACTCGTTCTGACCTTCTGCTCCCAGAAGACGCAGTTACTTCTGGGAGCTCCTGCGATATAGGCATTCCAAGCAGAACATCCTCGTCTTTAGACGAGATATTTTCCTCCTTGCTAAACTTCTCCTGAACCTTCTCCTTCTGTTCGTCCTTAGTTTTATTCATTTTATTAGAGTAATCCATAATATATCCCACGAGTGGGGGAGAAATAAAGGTCCACCCGGGCAGAGATCCCCCAGTACCCGGGCAAGCGTAGATTTGTTCCCAACCGAGGGGTCCGCAGTTGCCCCGGCTGGGAGTGCGCTTGCGACTGAACCACCCATCAGCCATGCATCCCATGGTCACGCACCAGAACTCGAGATTGGGGGTAATTTTTTATAGAGGTATTCTTCCTCGCAATCCGGGCGGTTAAGCCAAGACCCTCGCCCCCGATCAGAGCCGCGAGACTTAACCACGACACTCCTTTCAGGATTACGATATGCCGACGGTGGCATCGAGACAAATCTCCAGATGCCTGCTCGGTGGCAGTGCGAGTGCACGCCGAGCCCGTCCCCTTTCTCCACTGTAGACAGTGGAGAAACACCGACCCGTGAAAGGGTCCCACCTTGGTGATTTTTTATTGAGGTTTCCTTCCTCCCAGCTCCGAGGAGCGAAGAGCCAACAGAGGGATCGGCATACAAGCCCACTCTGTTGGGCCAAGCCTCGACCGAGTGGCCGAAGAAAGATGGCCACCTCTTCTAGCCAGAAGATTAGCCGTTGGCGATGACTCCCTCCTCAAAGCAGAGGAGACGGCGTCATCGCCGACGTTGCCCAGGATGCACCACGTGGAGGTTTTCTAGCCAGTACCCTGTATTCTACAGTCCTAACCCAACGTTCAGCCAGCTCTTTGAGTCCTTGGTAAAACCATTCCTTGGGCTTAGATGCAAAAAATTGCCGCACTGCATTTTCAACATCTTCTCTTGACTCGATTTTTTTTCCACGCAGGAACTTCGCCATGGATCTGAATAAATAGTAATCAGATGGTGCAAGGTCTGGACTAAATGCTGGATGTGGTAGGAGTTCAATTCCATCAAGTTCTTTAATCTTATCCCGTGTTACTTTCGCCGTATGTGGTCTAGCATTATCCTGTTGTAAGAGCACTCGTTTTCGATTGACTAAGCCTGGATATTTTTGTGATAAAACCTCATACATTCGGGTCAGCTGTCCACAATATAACTCAGCATTAATAGTTCGACCATCCGGAACTATCTCAAAGTACACTAAACCTTCATAATTCCACCAGACACATAACAAGACTTTCGACTCGAAACGACCTCTTTTCACGACAGGTTCAGGTAATTGTCTCATGTCTAACCACTGTTTTGACATGTCTGGGTTGTTTAGATAAATCCATTTTTCATCACAAGTAACAATGCGTTTAATAAAACGATCACCTTTCGGCAGAGCAAGGAGCTGTTTACACACCTCTACTCGACGTTTCGCCTGAATCTCGTCTAATTCATGGGGCACTATACGACAACTTTTAAGTCTTACCTAATGATTTTAAATGGCGATGTATAGTGTCTTTAGAAGGTCCCAACGAGTCCGATAATCGACGAGTGCTGGTACTGGGCTGGTTTTCTACTGCTTCCTTTGTAGCCTCAACATCCCACACAGGTGGACGACCAGAACGCGATCGATCTTCAAGTGTCAAATCTCCACTGTTAAAACGATTAAACTAACGCTGTGCCGTTCGCTCATTAACCATGTCTTCCCCTTCAATTTCACATATTTTCCTTGCTGCCGCGGCTGCTTTGAACTTTTGTTTCCAATAATGTCTTAACAGTACACGAATTTCATATTTATCACACTCCATACTTTTTAGTATCAAAACGACCCACGACGTCAATAAACAAAGACAGTACGATTAAATTAAAGTGAATCAATTGCACTCTCCACAGGACTAGAGAATATCTTAACAAGTTGCGACATGTATAAAATGAGGCGTAGTAAATTTTTAGTTATGAAACCCGACATTACTTATGAGACACCCTCTGTATTTATTTAATTAATGCTGCTAGTTTGTATTCAGTGAGAAAAGTGATATATATTTAAGATGGACTCTATGGACTTAAGCATGGTTTTAGGTCTAGAATTTGTTAACTACCCTGTAAGGGCCTGTAGGTACCTGCCTTATACCTTATTCGTGATTCTAACGTCTCTATCAGATACAAGGTACACTCACAGTAACCCACATCTATGCATAACTTTCATTATTTATATACACATACATAACATGTTTTGGGGCGTATACAAGTTATTTACCAGCATGTGCTTTGCTTTGGTATGTATATTTATGTGTAGTAGTGTACACTATAAGATTATAGTGCAATGCAGACATAGTATAGATATGTCTGTATATTGGGTATACTAAATGTATCTCTTCTGATTTTAATGGCCATAGTGTTATCATGTACTGAATAATTGTAGTGTATTTAACGTTTGACATGGCAGTAGGTAAAAACTAGCAAATTTATGCTATAATTGTTTATTCTATCAGATTTTATTACTGCCTACTAGTCTCCGGTAACTTTCTCGCATCAGTAATTTATTAATCTTTTTTTTTTATTCTACCTCGGAAAGTGCAAGACGGAATTTGATTTAAAAGCATTGAATTAAATATGACCGAATATTATAGATATTTTGTTACATTGTGCATTGGTCTTCTCCTTATTTAAAATTATTGTTGATCATATTTTTATAAGTGGCGAGTGGTGGTAATGTTCTATGTACATATTTCACTCTTGAGACAGTGACAGATTTCAAGTATTAAATTTTAGTTTAGCGTTGTGACAGCGTAACAAGGTTGACGTACAAGGCGATTGCATTAAAATACTTACTTGACAAATAAGTAGGTTCAACATGGCCATTATTTTCTTATACTGTTGTTTTTTTCTCTTGAAATACTTGACAATGGCGGAATCTCTGCGTTGAATCTACACGCGAGAGAAAGAATACATACTTGAAAAATAAAAAAATACTTACTTGTTTATTTTTCTCAAAATACTTGACATTGGCGGAACCTCTGCGTTGAACAAACACGCGAGAGAGAATCCATAAACAACTAATAATAGTTTATGACAGTGACAGTGATTTTCTTTGCTCACCTGTCTCTTTGTACTTGCTTGAAATAACTAAGCTTTCTATTAATTTCCTCTACGGAATGATTATTATTTATTTAATTTGTAGTTATTTTACTTTAAGTAATGTGTTTTGCTACAGCAACAATACATTGGGGTATGACATTTATAATTATTGCATACATCCAGATTGTTCCATGAAAAATCAACACACAATGTGCATAGCCCTTAAAAAGCAAAGCCCTAAACTGTATGCATCCGGAATGACGACTTGGATGCGTTACCAAATAATGTTATTACACAATAGGCATAGAGATAACATAGCAATGGGTTTAGAGCCCGGTCAGCCACCTGCGACGAATATGCGCAAAATGTATTGGGATTATGAATTAGAGCAGATGGCTGAGGTATGGGCACGTCAATGTCAGAAGCGACATGATGAATGTAGAAACACTTTGAGGTTTAATGTTCTTCAAAACATGGATGTGCGCGCTATTGTGAGTAGGGTCACGGAAGCTCAATTGTTAGCAGATGCAGTTGGGGCTTGGTTCTCAGGATCGCGATTGCTGCCCCCTGAAAACGTCTGGTCATTTAGACTTAGCAACTGCAGTGCTCCCGGTGGTTGTAATGCTCATTGGTACTCGGCGGCTGCTTGGGCATCTACATGGCGCATTGGCTGCTCTCAGGCTTTATGCACGGCTAAAAAACCGTCATGCGTCCTTTTTCGTAAACGGAGAAAGGTGCATATGGAAAGTAATGAATATGACGAAAATACTACGAGTGGAGCTTTTACGCCAGCTAGAACTGAAAATATATTACGCAGAACTAGATATATGACGACGGGAGCTATTCCACACTTTGAAGATTTTGCCACTACCAGAAGGGGTCACTTAAAAGAATCGCCCTTGCATCGTGGGATTTTAGAACAAGAAATAAATGAAAAGAAACGGAAGGAAACAAAAATTTTAGCTTATACGTTTTGTAATTATGGACCAGCGGGGAATATTGATGGCTTTCCTATTTACGAAGCTGGAGCAACATGCTCTAATTGTCCACAAGGCACGCAGTGTGGTGATCGAACTCATAGAGCACTTTGTTCTGTTATTGGTGATCCCGATATTAAAAGTAATTAGGTATTTTTTGTGACTAATTCCTGTATAATCCACTGTTGTATTAAATAGTTGAAATAATAATATCTTTCCGATTTTTAAAGCGAGTAACGTAGTTCAAAATTCACCTTAAAAACCCTCCATCATCAGCTCCCTTTACATCTTATCATAAGGGTTGTATGATTATACGGTGTTTTTTTTTTTGATCTCAGTTGTGTTTAAAAGCTTTTTAATAATAGACTACGTAATTTATTCATTACGGAGAGCACGTTAAGCCATCGGTACCGGTTGTCATGAACACCTATGACAGTCGATATTGGGAAGTCAGTGTTCTAAAATACCATGGCAACAAGTCCAACTGTCGAAGTCAGTTAGCTCTCAGGGTTGCGGAGGTCAGAAGCTAATCGCTCCATGGAAAATCTGATATTCAGGAGAGGATCTCTCGCTACCGGCCGTCATACGCTCCATGGCCGCCGTAGTGACAGAAATTTCACTGCCGTCGCAACCTTTTGTGAGGAGGTCATCTCGAAGAAGGAGGCGGCGGAGCGGGCGGGAGGACGATCTCCATTCGGACCCAATTCGCTGCCGGCGAATCGGGCGTCGTAGGTGCACTTACCAGCTCCTCATGCCGCCGTAAGTGTGGCCGCGGGTGGTCGGGACGGGTTTTTCCTCCATCCGTTATATGGCCAGCCGCGAGGGGGTCCACGCGTGTCTGGACGCCGCCTTATTAATAAGGTGTCTTGGGTGTGATCTGATTATGGTGGTGCCCGCATAGTGTGGGTGGGCGCTAGGAGGGGTTCGGATGTCTTAATAAAGCTGTTCCCAGATTCCTCCTATTTTAAGCGCAGTATGGCATACCGTGTGGTTTTAGTCAGTCCGATTCCGACACACTGTTCCACCGAAAACCCCGGTGGAATGACGACCCGAGGGGTTTCCACACAAAAAAAAAAAAAGAAGCTAACTCCAATAGACATGGGAATAATAGAGCTAGAAGAAGAATGCATAATTTATTATATTATAACAGTTATAACAAGGTAAAATGATGTATTCAAGTGCACATACAGAATCCGAGGTTCTTAGTAGTAATAAAAAATAGTCCATCTGGGACAGCAACAACCAGTCCTTGTTAACTGTTGTTAAAGCCTGGAATTCACTACCAGCGCACGTGTTTACCTCCCACTTTAATCCCGGCTCTTTTAAGCGCGGCGTGAAAAAGCATCTCACCGCCATAATTTGGGTCACCATGCTGCATTGACTACACTTGCATTGAGGATGGTGACCACCACTCTTAGACTTCACTTGTTGCTTTCTATCAGGCAGAGTGAAAAAAAAACGTGACCATAGTGATGTGGGCCTAGGCCGGTAAAGGATGAGAATCACATGTTTCGATTTTTTAATCTGATTTTGGTTTTAATGAAATTCATTAGATGATTAAAATAAAATATAATCGTATTGTAATAGTGATAATTCAATATAACAAATATTTCACTTTGTTCATTTATTAATTTCTTCTACATTTGCTTGGAAACGATTTAGTGGTAGTTTCTCACGAATCATGCGAATGGAATAAATGTATATTCTCTCTTAACTTGTCCCTAAGCACTGAAAGTTTGTTCTAATGGCTCTCTATGTAAATTGGTTTTGAATGTTTTTTAAAAAAAATACTTATTCCAAATTAAAACTACTTACTACCAAACTACTAAATAGTTCTTTGTATGAGCACATATTGTGGTCTGAAAATGAAAAGAGATATTTCTTAAATAAGACTATCAGATGACTCACACATTACAATTTCAGATATAATAAGATTTATAATAGGTATTTTTATAGGGGGACAGAAGAAGAGACGGGTCATCTGATGGGAAGTGACTTAAGAGCAGTAAGTTTGCTGCCCGTCTTTGAGGGTCATGAGGAATGGAGGGAAGGGGGCAGGGGAAAGAAGAGGGGGAGCATAAGTAGATAGGAAAATGCAACACAAGCGTTACTACACCACCAGTTTTCTGTGAGGCCGTAGTATCGCACCAGTTGAGCCAGCCCATTCGTGCCTAAGCATGGCTCTACCACTATTAAAATTATAATTTAAAAAAAAAAAACCCCTCCCCCTTTCTCTCCCCTCATCTCCTTTCTCCTTTTTTCCATCTCATAATCCCTTCTTCTTTCCGCTCCCTGCATCCCCCATCCCTCATCACCTTTTTATTTTTATTTATTTTTTTATGCGATAGGGGGCAAACGAGCAGACGGGTCACCTGATGGTAAATGACTACCGCCGCCCAGGGACACCCGCAACTCAAGAGTCACAAGTGCGTTGCCGGCCTTTTAGGTAGGAGTACGCTCTTTTCTTGAAGGTTTGAAGGTCGTATCGGTTCGGAAATACGGCAGGCGACAATTTGTTCCATAAGCTGGTTGTGCGAGGCAAAAAGCTTCTGGAGAAGCGCACAGTGGTGGAGTGCCAATCGTCCAGGTGATGGGGATGGATATTTTGTCGCGTAGGACGATGGCGGAAACCAGCAGCCGTTATAAGTCCGAACAATTCCTCTGAACACTCCCCATGATACAAGCGATAGAGGATGCAGAGTGAAGCTGCATCTCTACGCAACGCCAAGGTGTCAAGTCGATCAGAAATATCTTGGCAGTCGATGATGTGAGTCGCTCTCCGTTGAATGCGGTCAAGAGGGAGAAGTTGGTACTGGGGTGCACCTGCATAGAGATGAGAACAGTATTCCATGTGCGGCCGAACCTGCGCCCTATAAAGTTGCAGGCGGTGGGCCGGAGTAAAATACTGTCTCGATCTGTTTGGCACACCAAGCTTCTTCGAAGCTAATATGACCTTACTTTCTAAGTGACCGCGAAACTGGACTTCGCTTGATATATCGACGCCAAGGATTCCGATACTGGAATACTAATACCCAGTTAGGGAAGTGCTCTCAAATTGAGGTGATACGACCAATGGCATCTTTTTAGCTGTGAACGCGCAAACCTGTGTCTTCGTGGGGTTAAACTGGACTAGGTTAAATCGACCCCAATCTGAAACTTTTGATAAAGAAGTTTCGATTTCAGACACAAGTTTGGATCGGCTTTCGATGACGTTTACCCGAGAAATGTTAGCGCGGCCGGTGTAAAGGGCATCACTCGTGCTATCTGCAGCATGTCATTGATATGCAGAAGAAACAGCGTGGGTGATAGCACACAGCCTTGTGGGACACCAGAATTAACAGACTTGGAGTCGGAGCATGCACCGTCAACAACGACCTTGATGCTTCTGTCTGTAAGAAAACTGGTGAGCCAATTGCACAGTTTCTCGGGAAGCCCATAGGAAGGAAGCTTCGCAAGGAGCGCTTTGTGCCAGACCCGATCGAAGGCCTTCGCCATGTCCAAACTAACGGCCAACGCTTCCCCCTTGGTCTCGATCGCCTGTGCCCACCGGTGAGTCAAGTAAACAAGAAGATCACCAGCTGAACGATCCTGACGGAAGCCGTATTGTCGATCATTGAGGAGCTGGTGGTCTTCTAAGTACCGGAGGAGGTGGCAGTTAATAATGGATTCCATTATCTTGGAAAACAAGGAGGTGATGGCTATGGGTCTGTAGTTGGACGGATCCGAGTGATCTCCTTTTTTAGGGATTGGGTGCACTAGAGCTGTCTTCCATGAGTTCGGGACTACACCAAGAGAATAGGAAAGCCGATAAAGGCGCGTTAAAACCGGTGCCAACTCAGGAGCACACGTCTTCAGCACGATAGGAGAGATTTTATCGGGCCCACTCGACTTAAGAACGTCGAGGGAAAGAAGCGCTTTACGCACTGCCCTTTGTGTAAACCGGATTTCGGGCATGTGGTATGTGTGTATGTGGTGCACTGCGGTATGGTCGGCGGTGCGTTTCCCCCGTCGTCCAGGGTCGAGTTGGACGCAAAGAGTTTGCCCAGAAGATCGGCTTTTTCTTTAGCGTCGTGGGCCAACGAATTATCTCCTATGTGCAGAGGTGGAAGGGATGGCTTACAAAAGTTCCCCTGGACAGCTTTGGCAAGAGACCAGAATGCACGAGTTCCGGAAGGGAGGCTCACTAGTCTCTCGCCAATTCTGCCGATGTGAGCCGACTTCGCCCCAGCAATTACTCTTTTGAGGGACCTGGAGGCAAAGTTAAATTGCTTCTTTAATGTGCTGGTCTTTACATCCCGGGCTGTCGCTGCATTAGCCCATGCTTGGTAACATTTCTGCTTTCGGCGGGACGCCGCTTTGCAGGTTCGACCAAACCAGGGCTGGGACTTGCCACCTGTGGGAATCAGGGAGAATGGAATGAAAAGTTCCATACCCTGAAGCACAACATCCGCGACAGATCATCCGGCGAGAAGCAAACCTGCCTCCATGGGTAGGATGCAAAGAATGTTCATTCCATCCCAGTCTGCTGACCTATAGTGCCATACGCGGCGACTGCCTGTAACTCGCGGCCGCAGCGAGTGAACGAGTGGCACGATACTCCTAATCAGGCAATGATCCGAAGAGCCAAGAGGGGCCTCAACGGATACTTTGTAGCCGTCAGGATGTGAGGTCAGCAGAAGATCCAACAGTGAAGGCACGTGGCTTTCTGCATCTGGGATTCGCGTAGGCGTTGCTACCAGCTGCGTCAAGCCATATGCCAAGGCGAAATCGTGAACAGATCTTCCCGTATGATCGGTTTTGCGCGAACCAAGCCATTCGGCGTGATGGGCGTTAAAGTTGCCAAGAATCACGATCTCTGCGGATGGGACCTGCTGGAGCACTGAATCTGTAGCCATTTGGACGTGGTCGATGAGTCGGTCCGTTTCGGCATCACCGTTATGGGA
The DNA here is from genome assembly GCA_947561695.1 of Tyria jacobaeae. Taxonomy (NCBI): domain Eukaryota; kingdom Metazoa; phylum Arthropoda; class Insecta; order Lepidoptera; family Erebidae; genus Tyria; species Tyria jacobaeae. The sequence goes on along the minus strand of OX387207.1, from coordinate 20,338,677 downwards.
CCTGTAGAGGCATACGTAGATGCGGGGATGGTCGTCGCAGTCTACACGTAGCCATAAGATGGAGAGGTCCCTACCTTCAAGATTGCCGAGGCGGCGAGAGGTGATATCATCTCTAACGTACACACATACACCAGCCTTAGGCATAAAGGAGTGTTCCAGTCCGTACCCAGGGTAACAGAGGTAGGATGTGTCCGCTGGAGATGATATCTGCGTCTCGGTTAAAAAGAGCAAGGCCGGCTTTGCTGTCTCAAGGTGGTGGTGGACAGTGTCGAGGTTCGAATGTAAGCCCCTGATGTTACAAAAATCCACGTTAAACGTGACAGGGGGTGCCATGGTATGCCTTCTCTTGCCCCGAGCAGATTTTGAGAGCGCAGTTGAGCCCCCCCCAGAGTACGAGGGGCAGCCTGGGCGTCCACGCTCAGGTATAATCCGTACTGAGGGTAGACGTCCAGGGGGGGATTCTCCAACGCTAGCGCTGGTACCCCCTGTTGTATCCTTTTTGTTAACAGCGCTATCATTAGGGGGGAGGGGGGGGGATTTTGGGCCTCCGGAGACCTCACTCATTTCGGGGAAATGCAACGCAAGCGTTACTTCACAACCGGTTTTCTGTGAGGCCGTGGTATCGCACCGGTCGAGCCGGCCCATTCGTGCCTAAGCATGGCTCTACCACGTAAAAGGCGGGCAGCGCACTTGAGTTGCAAGTGTCCATGGACGGCGGTGTCACTTACCATCAGGTGACCCGTCTGTTCGTCTGTCCCCCGATAGTTTAAAAAAAAATCATACCTTAAAAAAAAATATCAAATTTGCTTTTGGTAGAAGAGAATAATGTCAAATTACAGTTGCACACATACTAGCAACAAGTGTCTGGATGATATATGTTTAGGGGAGAGATGGTCAAAATGTGGCTAGCAGGAGCTGGATGCGAGAAGTCGAACATCGATCGAAGACCTATGTCCAGCAGTGGCCTGCGATAGGCAGATGATGATGATATATATATGGCGTTTCATTAAATAATGAGCTAAATTGTGGAACGGTCTAGTTCTCATTCTAACTATTAATGGATAGATAAATTTTAAATCATTTGACCTCAAATGTTTTCCAATACTGCACAAAATTAAAAAAATCCAAAAGAGTCCAAAATCAAAAGATGTGATCAACCCTCCCCAGGTTCCCCTATTGCTCATTGAAGGCGCAAGAACTCACACTGCTCTAGAAGTCGTTTTAACATTACAGCACCTACAGTTAGAAACCATCTGTCAACCTCTAATTTGCTGGACCTGGCTGACTGAACCGACCAAAAGAAAAATATTTTCACATTTCTCACTTTAAATAGTGCGCAGCACTTAAAGCATTTACGAAACACCCGTGTTTTTATATTTGTAGAAATGACCTTCAGTGGTCGGTTTGAGCTGATCTGAGCAGGTGCGACATTTACCTTTTTTTTTGTGTGGGGCTAATGGGTAAGGTGGTATGTTTGACTCGAACCAACTAAAACCACACATTGTTCCGTCAACGGGTTCTATGGCTGGAGCCTCAGGTGAACTCTGGAAAGGAAGTCCAGTGTAAGCCGGCGACCCCAGTATGGTGTGCGGTGCAAATAATAATAATAATGTTTATTTATCCATAAAGCTAACACGTTGTAAATGGAATAAGGATCTATTTAATATTTACTTTAGTCAATAACACCGATGCCTAAACTAGGTATGATACAAGTGTGTGAAAAGAAACTTTTTTAAGTAATTATATAAATTATGAAAATTATTATTTAAAACAAACCGAGAAAATCGAACTATGAGTTAAACAAATAAACTTTCCAAATAAACTCTCTATGCATACTAACATGGATCATTAATGACTTCGAGCCTAATGCTTATAAATTCCTCATCACGGGCAGGCCTCGAGTTCTTGATCTCAAGATTGATATCAAGTAATACCCTTTCAATACTAGTTTATTAATTAACCGAAATCTTGAGTTGCTATCCTTATCATGAGAGCGTATCAACAGCGAATGTTTCTGGTAGAATATATTTCGTGTTAAAGTGTATGTTTCAGCAACAGTTCAGTATAGAATTATTTAGCTGTTCTAGAATAGGGGATTCCAAACTTTTATGCTTTAGGGCCATACTGATTACCCAAATAAGATCCAAGGGATCAATTTGTCGCCGTAGTATTACTATTACCATTGAATAGTGAGACGAGTAACTAAATCTCCTAGTAAGTAGTTGCAGCCCTAATTTTACCAGCTAACAGTTAGCGGCTAACTACTAACAGGTGGCGTCAATAGTATTAAACATTGGTGAATTATCTCGTTGTTTCGAGTAAGTTATGGTTATGGTAAGCTCACTCTACTCGCTTTGAGATGGCAGTAGTTGGAGTACAAATAGGCTAGCGGCGCTACGGCAAGTTACCCTGTTTGGGAAGTCGATGGGAGCGAATGTCGGTTGTAAAATAAAGTAATCATTAAAGAAATGAAAAATATGCAGTGAATATGCGTTATGTTTGATTTACAATGAAACCGTTCTCAAAGAATATAATGTCAAAGGCATTATGAAACGAAATATTTACATAATTACCCAAAATAAAAAGGAAGTATACGGATAAAAAAATTTGAAGTCGTACGACCCGTGCAGCAAACATCGTGGCTCGAAGGGTAGATGACGTCACACAAAATATATCATCTCAACTTTCTGACGAAAATGGTTTGGATGAATTTAATGAGTCAACAGGTACTGCTCATGTGTTGATTTTCATTCGAGGAGTAGATAAAAACTATGAAGTGTGTGAAGATCTTCTTGATATTGATAGTTTTCATTGCAAATCTTTTAAGATAAATCACTTACAATTCTGTGAGTTTATTGCAGAGATTGGAGAACATGACTTACCTTATCATACTGCCATACGCTGGCTTATTTGCGGAAAAGTCCTCCAGCGCTTTTTTGAGCTTCGAGCAGCGTTTGAAATTTTCATTTTAAAAAGTTAACATTTTATGTTGATTTGAAAAAACAAAACAAAAAAAAAATACATATAAACGACCTGTAAATCTCAATTTCGAGGAAAAAACCAGCTACTTCTTGACTTATATACCAATATCAAATCGTTGCGGCCGAAAATAATACTGTTTCAATTACGTAGCCAATGTTTCACACATTTTAAAACAAGTGAAATGTTTAGCTACACTACTAGGACTGAGTTTCCCACCGATTTTGAAATTGAAACTTTGAGTGCCTTGAAGACAAATTTCGACAGTCTTTTTTTAGACTTTGATGGCATTGCGAATCAAATTTCAATCATAAGATTTTACCATGTCAGTATTTTTGACAGTGCCATTAAAACCCTAGTACCGGAACTTTAAATATAAATTACCAATTTACGCTGCAGAGAAACAAACATACAAACTCATTTTTGTTTTAATTCTATAAAAGTCTTAATCTGGAACAATTTAATAATTTGCACAAATATGTTAGTGGGCTGTTTTTTGTTTTAGTTAGTACTTACTTGTATGAGCAAACATTCTTCAAAATAAAGTACACAAAGAATCTTTACAGATCTAATTTAAACGATGAGCATCTTAAATCTCTCTTAATTATTGGTACAAATAAAATTAATTTACAACTATAAAATATTGTAAGTGGAAAATCACAATTTCATAAATCTACTTAATGGTTTTAAACAAGAGGACACCCTGTCTCGTACTTAAACAACAAAAACAAAAACAGTATAGCTAGCTAGTAATTAAACAAATTTCACATACTTTGGTAAATGGACAGAACTACCCGTAATTTACATAGATAAGCTTACGTCATTCTTCCTTTGTGATGAGACAGCAGCCCGGCACTTGCTTCTATCCTTAGATAATGCACGAGCTTGTTCTTTTTCTGCCCTGTTAAACCGGTAAGGTTTAATGACAGAAGAAGAACAAGCCCGTCGGTTTTGGGCACTTCTTACCTTTCTTGAACAAATCACCAATTTGATCAGTATAAGTTATGCGTGGTCAATCCATTCTCTCATTCCCCCCGCATTCTCAATTGTCCCATTAGTCATTCGTTCCACACTTATTCATTCAAATGCCCAAATCAATTTAAATTAATATATATGTATATAATAAATGATAGGATAGATAGCAATCTTTCAGACAGTATACTCGGTAATGTTGTAAAATAGCGTAGCAATGGGCTTGGCCCTTATTACTTAATTATAGTTGGTGTTTGAGATGCCTCTGCTTACCTTTTCTGTGATACATGCGTCACTATACATATGTATATAATAACATAAGTTTATTAAGATAGATATGTAAGATATGTATTGTAAGTTATTGTTAAGGTCGTTAAGGTCGCAGGCCAATGAACTTCGTTCTCTATACATAATATAGGGTATCAGGACGGCACATAAACAACGATTCAAAGATCTTGTTAGGTAATTATGGGTTATTTAGCCGTTCGTTCTCGAGTATCCATTAGCCCGTCTTTCTGAAACTGAAGTACTCTCGGAATTAATCGAGTAAATAAGTATCGGATAAATGTTTAAAATATTAGTCTCGCTAAAGTGGGACACTAGCATTAATTAAATAAGTAAAAGGTTCTCGTGTCCTAAGAAATTGAGTTTAAAATCGCGGAGAGCTGTTTAGTTTTGCCACAATTTTAAAAACGTACACCTTGCATCGTCCTACGCTTTGTAATTAAAGATTTAGTATTAGATAAACTTGAATCACAAAGTAAAATAATAAGGAAGATTAAATAGATTCTTCTATGTTCATTATAAATACCTACAAATCTTGAATATGCTACTTCGTAATCATGGAACTTATTTTCAGCATATATTTTAAGCCAGAACTCTAGTAACACGTGTGAAAACTTCATTCAATTCAATGCAGTATGCTTCCACAAACATGCACACAGACAGACAGACAAAAATAGAAAACCTGTTTTGTTGGATTCTGTTACTTCTAATAAAGACCCCACATATTAGTTTTTCTTCAATATCTATAATGTACCGACATCGGCTTGTCACAATTTTATTACTTATTATAAAATGATGGAGGTACGAGCAAAAGGGTAATGTTAATGATACACGAGCGTGCCTAAACGAAATTGTACATCGGTAGGCTGCTTGGCTATAGCAGATCACGCGAGGGTGGGGTAAATTATACCCGTACATGGAGTACGGAGATAATTGGCTTGGCCACCTACTGTACATGAGGCGCCCAAGTATAAAAGACTACGATATGTTTATTTATTTCAACATTTGCCAATGTTACAAGTTGCCAATGTTATAGTACATGTTAACAAATAATGTCTGGTTTGAGCGACTGTTGCTGAACCAGGTTTTGAAATCTGTATTTAATCTAATGTAACCTCCCCCCCGACTTTTGGGCTCATTTAATACTTCATAACTAAAGCTAACTGTAGTAGTAATTTACTAAAATAAAAGTACTTTTATACAACATTGAAGATGGTGCCCCTCTCCTTGATAATCAAAATACAATCGCAAAAAAGAAATACAAACGTGTGTGCATGTGTGTTAATGTATGTGTCTGTCTCTAAGGATGTGAGTATAAGAAGTATGTAATAGTTTTAACATTACACTTACCGTAATACTAGATATATGTACATATATGTATGTGCCTACAAGACTCAAGATTTATATCGATGAATATGAAATGTTTATTACTTAAAATATTAGCTCTGTTTTATCATAATCGTATTTATTGAGATAATCGGGGAGAGCATTTTCTTACTCCCCATTTGCTTTATACATATGTACATACACTCACACGTATACATAAGGAGTAGGCACAGGTTTACGTAATAAGGGCAAGAATAAATAATTTATTAGATTTAGAATATTTAAGTTCGTTAAAAATTTATTAATTAACTCTTTTTTTAGCACAGAAAAACAACTTATTAATTTACTTCCTTTCTCAAATAATTTTACATATACATAAATATTTACCTTTGCCGATAACTAAAATAAAGAAAAAGAAATATATGGAACTTTTGACCGAACATGACATTGGAAACAATATTACGATTTATTAAAACGTGCACGCATTAATTTACCTCTCTATGATCCCAAACTTGCCTAACGATTTAATTTAATTTAATTGTGATTTTAATTGTGGTAATGTCATGCGAGTATTCGCATGACATTACCTTAATATTTAAAGAATCTTATAGTACAAGGTAAACTTTAAACTATTAAGTGCGGTAATAGAAAAACATATTTTAGAAAAGTCAAAGAAGTCCGTAATCCCGGAAAAATCAAACCCAATGTTACAGTGATAGAGCCATGTTACAGTGGTAGAGCCATGCTTAATCACAAACGGGCTGGCTCGACCGGCCTCATAGAAAACTGGTTATAAAACAACTCTTGCGTTGCATTTCCTCGAAGTTAGTGAGGCTTCCGGAGGCTCAATTCCCCCTCTCTTCTTTCCTACCCTCTCTTGTTTCTCCTACCAGCATTCGTCTTCCCTCATTACCCTAAAAGGCGGCGGCCCTTACGACTCTTGAGTTGCAGGTGTCCATGGACACTATTGCTATAATTTTACGACTGCATCGAATTGCTTTATTATTAACGACGTAACGTAAGGAATTGCAAGTTATCAACTCATCACTTACAAAAATAAAGATCTGCGATTTTATACATTGCTGCACGCGTAAGAAAGGCATAAATATTTTTGGGGAATTGATTTTATTAATTGTAGAAACTTTACAACCACAAATATAAACAAATACGTGTGTACATGAAGATATAAATACACACATGTCAAAGTATAATTTAGTATTGGATATCTTTTTGCAATCCAATGCGGCCGCCGCGGCGTATTCGTAAAATTTCATTATGGGTGTCATATTAAGGGTTTCCGCCTTCTACGCTGAGTACGAATTTCATGTGAATTTTGCAATACAAAATGAGTAGTAGAAATTAAATTTTATTAATTTCTACTACTGTCGTTAAACACTTTTTTTTGTATGCTGAGTACAAATTAATTATTTAGTGACATGTATATTCGCCATTTTGTTGTCACAGGGTTGATTACTTCAAACATTATTGATATTTTGTGACGCACTCTTGAAAAAGACTTTCCCTTGTTTCGAAAAACCTCCAGATCATAATTATGAAAAGTGATTATTTGTTTGATTGCAACAACAGATGAATTTTATCGTACCCTATAAACACATTTCCTTCCCTTGTTGACTTCGCTGCAGTTGGGACAACACTCATTTATGAGACTGTGTTACAGCTATTTGACAAGTGTTGTAATTTATTCTTATATACATGAATGAAAATCGCACGAAAGTTTTACTCGGTGTTAACTACTCGCCCTCATCACGTATAAACTTTTTTCTTCCTTTGAAAATAGTTTAGAAACTTTAACTCCATTATATAGTCACATAATAATAATGGGCGACTTCAATACTTGTTTACAAAAAAAAAAAAAACGACTTTCGCTCTTCTTTGCTGCGCAGTGTAGTAGAAAGCAGTAACTTAACTCTTTCAACACTAGATGCAACACATCATTTTCCGAACTGTATTACTTCTCGTCTAGATCTTATTCTTGTCTCCTCCACTGGTCATGTCATCAAACATGGTCAATACACAGCTGATGCATTTTCTAATCACGATTTGGTAAAGTCGAAAATTTTTGTTCAACGCAACTTTAGTAGAATGGATATTACCAAACTCTGGGAGGATGTTAGTAATATCAACTGGTTAGGTTTGGTCAAAAATAGGTACAAGTGCTGAACGGACACTAACTGGAATAAATATGTATTACTGAGAAATTACTGCAATAAGGTGTGTAGAAATGCACAACGCAAACATATCCATTCTTCTGTAGAGAACGGAGAGCTAGCCAAAGTCTGAAAATTTCTAAGAACATTGGGAGTTGGAAAGTCGCGCCAAAACTTTATTCCTAAAAATATTGATATCGATTCTTTTAATAAACATTTTTCTTCTTCGTCTAATTTTAGTAAGACAATTAAAGCTATTATGCTTAGACATATTTTTTCCATCCCCATTCCTAACTATACTTCTTTTGTCTTAGATCAGCTGTCTGATTGCGTTGTTAAGAAGTTCGTGTGTTCGTTAAATGCAGTAGGAAGTGACTGAATCAGCCGAAACATAATACTCCCTATCCTTAATGAAATCCTACCCATTTTATGTAACATTCTAATTTCCTCTCTCTCAAGTGATGTTTTTCCAACTGTCTGGAAAGATGCTTAACTGACTCCTCTACAAAAAAAAGGAAAATCTTCTTCCTTTTCTGATTATAGTCCAAAACCCATTTTATCTTTTCTTTCCAAATATGGAAAGGAAATATTACAGTACTCACATTACTTGATTTCAGTAATGCTTTCAATAATATAGATATTCAGTTTCTGACTAGTATATTGCGGTCTTTTGGTATATCTCTAAGAACAGTTGTTTGGTTTCATAGTTATCTGCTGGTCGCCGACAGCGTCGACGCATTGAAGACTCGGTCTCTTCTTGACCCAAAATTGACCACAACTGCCCCAAATTGAGTTTAACGACACAACTTTAAAAATTAACGACACTGTCAAAAACTTAGGTATCTAAGGTTGCACTTGCACTTGCATCTGAATCTCACTGAAGTACAACTTGATAAGCTTGGTGACTTCAAAATATTTGTGTAAGACGAAAAATACAAAAACAATCTACGAAAATATGATCAAGTTTCTGAGTTTCGTCAAAAACTCAAGTGGCTTCCATTTCGTTTTCGCCAGAAGACTCACATTCTAACTTTTCTTTACAACATCTTATTCAATCCTAAAGCTCCTTTTTATCTTAAAGAACGGTTCAAATTCCTTGATAACACACATGACAAATGTCTAAGGTCACCGGAAAATTTGAGACTCAAGATGCCATTGCATTCCACAAGGTTTTATGACAAATCTATCACTGTTGAAGCTGTACGCATGTGGAATGAGAGAATATTAGGCTAGCGGAATCACTGAACATTACTAACAAAATGGCTCATGACTATTATTTATCACTTTAGCACTGTTATCCAGTATCTATTATTTGGATATTAATTGTATGTGTGTATGTATTGTTGTATGTATTTATATGTGTATGTATGTGTGTCAGTATGTATGTATATTTATGTGTATTTGTATTAGTATGTATGTTATATGTCTAAAACTAAACATAAATATGTTTAGTTTTTATATAAGTTTTATATTTGAAAAGAAGTTAGTATAGTTTTCATGAAAAATGTTTATAATCCACCCTAAGGTTGCCTGGAAGAGATTTTATATAGCAATAAGACCGCTATTTGTATATTACATATCTGACACGTATATAACATGTATAATTTTTTACTGTAAAAATGGTGTACAACTAATAAGTTTTTTATGTATCTATCTATCTAAATAAGTTAAGAGGCGTTCGTGAAGAATTATATTGTGCATGTAAAGTGTTGTCATGTGATTATCATTTTTATTTGAATTATTACTGAACATTATTGCTTGCCCAGATCTGCTTTCCAATATAAATTTTGATATCCCTCACAAATATCCCAGAGAAACAATTGTAATTTTTAGGCTCCAACGCGTCTGGTTCACGGCTAGGTAAGAAATACAATTACTACAGTAAACATATAGATATATTTGGTACAACATTTCAACTATTTAAGAACCGAGTGCATAATCTTACTATCGATTAACAATATACTAATTACTTTGCTATAAGTTGTGTAACATTTGTTTCCTAGCTAATTAGATAATTTTTATCAATAGTTATTTCCTACATTATATTAAATTATATGCATGTGGTGTTTACTTAAATAAGTTGCGCACGTAGAATAAACATTTTATTATGTTCTGTTTTGTAATAAATGTTTTAGTGTAATACCTGATCATAAATAAATAAATTATTGAATAATATATTATTAAATATTTTATTATCAAGTTCAAAGGCGACGTCCTGCTGGTAGCTCTTTCCTTTTTATAATGTTGCGCTAGAACCCATTGATCTAAACGGAAGTATTTCATTCTGTTCTAGCGAATACTGTTATGCTACTCCTAATAACTAATACTAATATGCCCAGTTGACAACAATGGGTTGGCAAAATGTTTGCGCCTCTGCCTACCCCTGCAGGGGTATAAGCGTGAATTTGTTTGTTAAGCTTTTATGTCTTAACTAGCACACCTGTTGACACCCCTGCAACACCCCTTGTGGGTGGAATTTCGTAAAATCCGTGCTTAGCTGACCTCTACTCGGCGATAGGAATATTCCAACCAAATTTCAAGTCTCTACGCCTTATAGTTCCAGAGATATCGGTGGAAATCTCTTATATATATATATATAGATAGATTACTTAACCGATCTCAGGCAGATGCCCCAGAACGAGGTACAAAAAATAACATGCGATATACATATTACTTTCAGAATAAAATAAGTATTGTTCCCGTCTTTGGACTCATACACATGTATGTATTTGATTTTATTTTTGTCCATTAATAATTAAGTGTAATTCAGCCAACCTTAAATATTATACTAGATGTAGAATTACTAGAATATTTCACGTAGGTGTGCGGAACTAGTGAGTGCCAGAGGTTCGAGAGCTAGTGAAACTACTGTTCATTTTGGCTGTGTACATAGCATAAAAAAAACTGATTTAGTACTAAACATTAACAATCAGTACAATAAAGAAAAATACAATTATTATTCAGATATTTATATCTTTCATTACCGTTTTTCTGTGAGGCCGTGGTATTACACGGCTCGCCCACGGTATATTAAAAGATGTTGCGTATGGCAGTGAATAATACGGATAGGCAAAAAGTAGAAATGAATATACTTCATTGCGCACTAAAATATAGGGCACATAGAAAAAAAATACATATTAATTAGTAGTACAATGGGTGATCTTATAATAATATAAATGGGTAATTTGAAATTGGCATATACAGTCGTGGTCAACTAATTAGGGACACTCTCTAGTTAATCCAAATTGTGAATTTATTTTTTATTTTCCAACGAGTCTAAACAATATTCCACATCTTTTACATGTAAGTATAATTAGTCATTTATGTGCCTAATTATACAAACAATAACAACTTCTTAAACATTAAACCTCTTTACAGTATAGCTGATAGATGATCACAGTGCTATTTGTTCAAAGAATGCTGGCTGGCCATTTAATTACGGACACTGAGATATTGCGTTCTAGTTTCAAAATCTGAATCTCAATTATTATTTTCTTTCTTCTCCTATTCTTTGTGGTAGTTTTGGCGGCAATCTAGATTTGTAATTTCAAGTTTTGAGAGTTATTTTGAAGAACAATGGGCAAAAATAAAAGTTGCGATGCAACACTACGAAAAATTATCATGAAGTTTGTCGAGCGTGGTTGGTCATACCGAAGGATAGCAGGATATTTAAATTGTTCAAAAACTATGGTATGCAATGCAGTGCAACATTTCAGGCGCAATAACATAACTTTAAATGTGCCCAGAAAAAAAAGATCGAGAAAAACAACTCCGCAAGAAGATAGAATGATAACCAGGTTAGCTAAGAAAGATCCGTTTCTAGGCTCTATTTTAATTAAACATGAAGTGTTTGGGGCAGACGAAAGAGTCAGTGTATCAGCGAGGATAGTTCGACGACGTCTGGTAGAAGCAGGGTTGTTCGGAAGAGTGGCTCGCAAAGTACCGTTGTTAAAGAAAGAGCATAGAAATGCACGTTTGGCGTTTGCACGTAAATATGGACATTGGACCTACGACCAATGGCAACATGTATTATTCTCTGACGAGACCAAGGTTAATTTGATTTCTTCAGATGGAAGGCAATACGTACGGCGTCCTGTAAAAGCGGAAATGAATCCAAGATTCACAAAAAAGCAGGTGAAACATGGCGGAGGAAACATTAAAATGTGGGGATCATTTTCTGGACGTGGAGTGGGACCTGTGAGGAAAGTTCAGGGTAACTTAGACCAACATCAATACAAGGCAATATTAGAAGAAACTATGCTTCCCTATGCTGAGGAACATCTTCCTATTATATGGACTTTTCAGCATGATAACGACCCAAAACATACAGCCCGTTCAGTCAAGTCGTTTCTTAACAGACAGTCGGTATCAGTGCTAGATTGGCCAGCAAATAGCCCCGACCTCAACCCAATCGAGCACCTTTGGCACGAAATTAAGAAAAAAGTTGCCATTTATCGTACCACAACTTTAGATGAACTTAATGAAGCTTTTTGTGAGGCATGGGCAAACATTCCTGTTGAAATATGTCAGAAACTGATAATGTCTATGCCACATCGGTGTCAAGCGGTAATTACTAACAAAGGTTTTGCTACTGGGTACTGATTTTACCCGTAATAAAATGAAGTTGTTAAAGAAATTAAAATACTGCAGATTATTAGTTCTGTTTAACTCTATTTTTCATTTTACTTTACTGTTCTTAATTAAATGTCCAGCTACAGAATTGTACCTTAAATTGAATACATGGTTAACCTTTGATATTAAACACTTTTTTATATTTATTTAATCTTTTATTTACAGCCATTTATAGTATAATAATCGGATCAAATTATGCAAATAATAGTTACTGAGAAATCAACAGGGTTTTATATTTATATGTACATAGCCGGTTATTGCTGTCCACTATCTTGAATGTCCTTAATTAGTTGACCACGACTGTATATATTTACCACAATACATAGAATATTACACTTCTATTATAAGCATAACAGTAGCACATATACCTACACAATGTAAAATGATGATAAATACGTTTATGGACATATATACATAAATACATACAATCATTACATGGATAGGTAGTAATCTTTGACGAGTTTCTGAAAAATGTTAAGTGACCTTGCTCGGCGGTTAACTTCTGACGAATCATTAAATAATCGTGCACCTTGTACTTTAAAAGATTTATAGGTAAAAAGATGTGGTGTGGATTAAAATTTCCAATGTTAGGTTTGCCGAGAATCTCAAGTATTTATTATGTGTGTCATGAATAAATACCAAATGTTTCTTTAGGTATACAGGAGTAGGAGGGTTAAATAAGATATTATACAGCAAAGAGGGGATATGAGTATTCCGGCGAATGCGAATCGGAAGCCACTTGAGATTGGAACGATATTCGGAAATGTGATGATATTTGCGTAAGCCAAAAAAAAAAACAGTCTCTCAAGCTTATCTAGTTGATTTAGCTGATTAGCTATTAAGATCGATATAGCTGACATCAGCATAGTCAAGAATGGGGAGGAGAATATATTGAACAATTTCAATTTTAGTAGAAGTTGTTAGGAAATTACGTAGTCTTCTCAAAGAAGCTGCTAAGGCAAATATTTTTCGACTGATATTTTGTATTTGAAATTGTATTTGAACACACATATTTATCCCTAAATTCCTTACACTATTATTTAAAGAAATAGTGTTACCTTCAAAAGACACTTGTGGAAGTTCCAAAAGAAAACTTTAGTAACAAGTCCAGACCTACCGACAATAATAACTTGTGTCTTACTAGGGTTTACTCTGAGTCCATACCGTTTTGACTATCTGCTTATATTAGCCAAGTCTTTATTAATAGTGTCAGTGCCCTGGGGAAACTTCTTAAGATTTGCTTGACAATAGATTTGCAAATCCTCTGCGTAAAGATGGCAGGAACAATAAAGTTGAAGGGAGATGCAGTTAATCAATATTGAAAAAAGTAAAGGAGATAAGACGCCACCCTGTGGCACACCAGTAGTTGTGTTGGACCAAGTGTAATATTTATCATCTACTTGGACACCTTGTCGGCGGCCAAACAGGTAACTACGAAACCAGTCATTAGCTGATGGAGATATATGGAGAGAGGTTAATAAAGCATGGAGAATATCAAAGTCAACTGTGTTAAAAGCATTGCTGGAGTCGAGTAAACATAGAACTGTAAGTTTTCCACTCTCCATGTCCTTATATCATCTGTAATGTTGATGAGGAAAGTAGTCGTACTATCGCCAGGGCGGAAACCGGATTAGAAAGGGTTAAGTATGTTAGGTTATTCCTGTAGAGAAACGTACTAAGCTAGTAGTGAATATTGTGTTCAAGGACCTTTGACAGGATAGGTAAAATTGTAGTGATTATAATATGAAAATGTAAGTAATTATAAATATATCATCAAGTATGAGGAGGACCAAATTATGACTCATGCAATCAGTGCCAATCGGATGCGATAGATCGAATACTCCTCTCAACATCACACGTACATAATTGAGTAAGAAGAAAAGGAGTTTTCAGGAGTTGGGAGTGTTGAAAGATAATTTAGTGTATTCAGTGTCTTATTATGAAAGTATACAAACATAAAAAAGTAAAATTATACCTTATATTATAAAGCCTCTTTTTTCATTACCTGTCAATCAAATATGAAAAATAAACAAAAAACCTTTGGTTTACAATTTACTATTGAATAATATTTACATATTATAATATCCAAGTTTTTGATTATAATTTTTTACTCCAGTGAGTGGAAAAGTAGATTGGCGGTATGCTGTCGGCAGCAAAGGTTCGCATTCATGGAATGCAAGATGAGAACTGGGTCATCAAAGATAAGATCAATCAGTATCGTGGTCTTATAAAATTATATGGTCAGTTTATCTTTTAGAAATTTTACATAATGTTAGGAGTATATCCCAGTTCCTTTTTGATATAGCAACTTATTCTATTATAAATATCATCCGGAATCTAGATGTCTCACGAGTTTGTGCTTTTTTGTTTGCTATATCAAATAATTCCAACACCTTATTAATATATTTTACAGAAAGAGATCGCAAAATTCATGAAGGCGATTTGGCTAAGCAGAAGAAGCGGTACTCCCGAGATATCCGACAACTACGCAAGGATATCACCTGTAAACGTGAGGAACTTGGTGTCGCCGTTTACGGTGACAAACAGTTTCTCAGAAATGCTTTCCAGGAGCACAGGAGATTGCAGCTCACTTACATGAACAGCCAAGCTGATGTAAGTATCACAATCAAATCGAGGCTTTCCTGCACTGTAGAAGGTAGAATTCAGAAATATAACATTATTTAAAAGATAAATTCAATTAGTATAACCTCGTATAATTGTATCATTGTATAGGATCTTTTATTCTTTTTTATACGTTATTTGGCCCTTAAATCACTTACTTATTTTCATTAGTTTCTTTTCAATCTTAGGCTCCTTGTTTATATAGAACTAATAAAGAATGCAAAAAGTGCAAGACTATGAGTCAAATGGGCCAATAAAAATAATAAAAAATAACAAATTAATGTCTTTGCAGAAAGTTTTGGAAAGTATTCATCAAGAGAACTTCAATAAAAGGAAACAGCTTGATAGAATCCGTTACAAGAAAGACAAGAAGATGGAACAGTTTAGACTAACTCAGGTATTCAGAAAGTGCTTGTATACTTTTTTACATTTTTAAAAACTTTTGCAAAGCGTCAGTGATTCCATAGGTAGTATAAGAAGCTGTGCTCGTATGTTTCTTTGTTATAGTACTTATAAAATATTTGTGCAGCACTGGCAGTCACTGGTATATAGTGATGAATAGTCAATGCGATACCACGGCTAAACAGAAGAATTAGTGAGGTTTGACCGTCTGTTCGGCTCTCCATCTAAAGTATAAATAAATTGAATTAAATGTCAGAAATATTTTCAGTCAATCTTTAAAAAAAAGGAGATACAGCTGGCGAATGCCAAGTGGAAAGATTAATGTTTTAATAAGCCACCACATTTAATAGTCAATATAGATTAAGCTACTAATACATGTCGAGGTTCAAAAGATATTGATTATTAAAACACAACCAGTAACTGTTCAAAGTTTGACTGCCTCCGACGAAATGGCAGTTGTAGTCTAGCTCATTTGACCATTACTTATTGAGTATGTATATGCTGGGCTTAGAATGTATCGTATAAAGGTTTATTTTGGGAACACCTTTGTAAATAAATAATTGCCTTGAGCCATTACATTATTCTCGCCTGTTCGGCTTCGCTTCGATGAGAACTGAATACTTGCAGAGGTTCATCAACGATATAAATTTTTGATAGCAGTACATGATAACTAACGAACAGACTCGATTTAGAACGTTAATGATGATATATGTATGTACGAGCATAATAAAAAACAGACCCATTTTTTTCTAGTACAAGCAAACCCCTATTTTGTTATGAGTTTATTCAACATATTTAATAACGATAATAAATGTTTATTTCAAAATTCCTTCCATATTTCGTTAGTAACAATATAAACTTACCACTAGTGCTAGTATTATTAAAACTACTTAATGTAAGCTGGACTTAACCGTCGGGATGTCTACTTGACTGCGTGCTGTCGTATCCATTGTTCCAGGATTGGATAGTCGCACCGGTCACCTAACTTTATCATGACGGTGTTGGGGCCATGTAATAAAGAGGTAGATTTCTAGCACATAATGGTCGCAAAGCTGTCAACGTTCGCGTCGGCAAATAAGCTGGATGCGCTGCAAAAACGTGGTAGTCCAAACAAAATCCGGGAAGTGTTGTTGTACTGTATGCGTAGTTAGCTATATACTTTCTGCACAGTGTGTGTGTGTGTCTGTGAGTAAAAAAATGGCAGAAAGCTTTAAAAACCGTGACTTTTTTTTTTTTATTCGTAAGCCTACCATAATGACTCCACTTTGCCTGATGGTAAGCAATAAATGGAGTCCAAGAGTGGTGGTCACCATCCTCATTGCATGTCTAGTCAATGCAGCATGGTGACCCACACTATGGCGGCCTGGTGAGATGCTTTTTCACGCCCCGCTTAAAAAACCCGGGATCAAATTGGGAAGGAAACACGTGCGCTGGTAGGGAATTCCAGGCTTTCACTGATCGGCACAGGAAAGAAGAGCCAAACCGTTTCGTTCGGGATCGCATATCTTCGACTCGCAAACGGCGACATCTCTTCGCAACTGCAGGGGCTCAAGAGACTGGGTGACCTCAGGACAGTCTATAATACGGACTGCGCGTCGCTGCAACCGATCGAGAGCGTCAAGCAGATACTGCGCATAGCTATCCCAAAGATGAGAGCAGTACTCCACGCAGGAGCGAACCTGGGTCTTATATAAAAGACACAGATGCTCGGGCGAGAAGAACCGTCTCACCTTGTTCAATACACCGAGCTTCCGCGAGGCCGCCTTAGTGACGCTCTCGATGTAATCACGCGGATTGAGATCCCGACAGATGTCCATACCCAGTATACTAAGCCTATCCTGTAGTGGCAGTTGAGTGTTCTGAAGAGTAGGAAGGGGACATAGGTGATACTCCGAGACCCAGTTTCAAAGTATTTAAATTTAGCAACTCTGTTTAGAGGTGTACCGCACAGCAAGACTGGCGGTATATTGGAATAGCATTTATTGCTTGATTTAAAAGTCATGAGCTCGCTCTTAAGACCCCTTTAATGGCCTCTTCGTAGGATTCACTTTTATGGATGGGCCCATCCCAGCAGCATCATATTGTCAGCATAACTTATGTTGTTTATACTTATACCATTAATGTGACATCCGATTCTAGTGCTGCTGAGTTCATCAATCAGACCATTCATATACAGATTGAAGAGCGCTGGCGATGTCAACCTCCCCTGCCTCACCCTGTATTCTGTCGAGAATGACTCAGACCACCATTTCATTCATTTGCTTATGGTACCAGTATTAAATTAAATTATCACCTTGTTCGGAACACTTGTCCGGCGGTGCATTTTAGCCTATAGTTCTTTATATGAGACAAAGTCAAATGCTTTTGATAGGTCTAAATAACACGAGTATACCGTTATCCTTGCTGTATAGTAGTGCACCATAGTGGACTGTGCTAAGGCTAAGGCAAAAGGTAGAACTTTCGGTAGACATACGAGGCCGAAACCCAAATTGAGGATCATTCATAATCAGATGTTCATCAAACTAGCACACAAACAGTCTCTCCAGTACTTCAGCAATTACAGTTCTCAACGAAATAGGCCTATAGTTAGATAACACAGATGAGTCATCATTCATTTTATTTTGATAATTGGAACAAATACTGTACGCATTAATTTTTGAGGTCGATAAGAATGACCTACACATAGACTGAAACACATACATAATACAATGCTTCGACTGCTCGATGCTGAGACCGTCATGTCCGGATCATTTACCTTTCACCATGTACTTAATAATGCCCGCAGAGTAAACGTCACACTACGCTCAAGTAAGTTGACCCTAGAACCATGCATGGGTAACGGCGGTGGCTCAGACCCTAAGGGCGATTGCATTTAAAAATTCTAGCGAAATAGGTCCATTATACCATGACGGTCATACACCCCCTCAACAGTCGAAGGGTGACTCGGCTTATGACTTAACTTGATAGTCGTTTCAGTTCAGTTCAGTTCCAGAATTTACTAAAAACCTTTTACTTGTGTATTAGTTTATATTCTTTTTATATATATTATATAAGTGACAACCGCGTCCATGGACACCTGGACTGGAGAGTCGTAAGTGCACTGCCCGCCTTTGAGGGTGAAGAGGGATGAGGGTATGCGGGGAGGGGTAAGAGACGGGGATGACGAGATGGGAAAAGGGGTGGGAGGTCAGGGGAGAGGAATAAGGAGAGGGGAGTTGGGCCTCTGGAAACCTCACTAATTTCGGGGAAATGTATCGCAAGTGTTGCTTCACAACCGGTTTGTGTGAGGCCGTGGTATCGCACAGGTCGAGCCGGCCCATTCATGCCTAAACATGGCTCTACCACTTAAGATCGTTATGTCCTATGTTATATATATATATATATATACATTTATTACATTAATCACACCATTCTTGCTAATCTTTTAAGTCTTTCAAGAATACAAAAAAGTACTAAACTCAACCAACATAGGTAATTGCTTGTTTTTTTTTTATAATATTTAGAATCAGATTCTGATCTTAATATTGGAATATTGGATAGGAATTAAGTAGACTTTTGTAACTGTATATAAAAATTACACGAGAATAGTGTTTATTATACCAAAAAATAGTGAATGCGTATCCACACTAAAATGTCTTACCTTGTATAATATCATAAATTACTAATTTGGCAGTTGGAAGCCGCAGAGCTTCGCGATCGAATATTATATGAAGTAGGAGGCAAACTTCCACCCGAAAAGAAGGAACAGGCGGTCGCCAACTACGTACAGCGTGCCAATATCAAGAAAAATGCTGCTCTTGCAATAAAAGTGATGTATAAGAAAATTTTAGATATACTCAAAAAGGTAATTTGAATTTCTGTAACAAGTACGATTTTTAGTATCTAGAAATTTTAAACTTGGTAGCATATTATCGATAGAATATTGCATCTATTTAAATAGTGATTGAATAAAGTGATATTTTGTAACACTGTAGCCTACCAACCGACGTGACGTTTCAGTTGTCAAACGTTCACCGTAAAATCCTATTTGGTTCGAATGGTATATTATGTTTTTTAAAGGAAGATCGACTTCGGAAACAGCGAAATTGGTGACAAAATGGTAGATATTTTTATTGATTAAAGTAAAGTAAAAAAAAAGTTCTGTGTAACCCTAAGACTTTATTGTCATAAGTTTGAACAACACTATTTGAACCCCATGAAGTTATTGTTTTTCGCTAAAGTCATACTAATATCACTTATTACATTTCATAACTTAGTATAACAAAAAACAATGGACTTGACCAAGATGGTAATACTTGTGGTTAGGTAGGTGTTCTTAGCTGTGAATAAAGAAAATTTCTTAGCCGTTCTTTTCAAAAAGTTAAAGGATTTTCGACTGAGTGGTATTTTAAATTACAAATTTATACTCATTGTACTATTACTTTTACTATATATTGCACTATTACTACAATTTCTCCTAGGTAAATGATACCTGCTATACACTTTGATCTGATAATTCCACATCACATTGAACGCTTTCTTCATTAATATGAGAATCAGTATCACTATCTACCATATAAATCTATCTCGAAGTAGCCTGGAAAGGAATCATTTTGTTAATTAAGTAGTTCATTGCGTTAGTTAATTAGTAGTATAAGTTTTGTTATACACTAAAAAATCTACTGCTACTAATAGTACTAGCTGTTTTTTTTTGTTATATAAGCTTACCATAATGACTCCACTTTGCCTGATGGAAAACAAAATCCTCATTGCATGTCTAGTTAATGTTGCATGGTTAATCCGAGAAGCAAAATAAGAAGCAGTTGTTTTAGGGTTCCGATCCTAAAGAGGAAAGGAACTTGATAACCAAGTGATCACATACGGCTGTTTAATCATTAATTTTAAACCTTCATTTTAACAAATTTGAGCAGGGAATCGAAACCTATTTGGTACTTATTATTGACCTAGCCTTATGAAATTTCTCAAAAAGCAGTCTTACAGCAGAAGTAAAAGAAAAATCAAAGATCGCTTTTTTGTTGAGCTAACGTCGAGAACTTTGCTGTACTATCCCTTGTAGATGAAAGGTGAAAGTTATGATTATTTTTCGGAAAACACTGCCAAGATGAGTCAAACTTATTGACCCATTGATGATCCGTCCCTGTCGCCATGTATGTCCCTCGCTTGAAGTTTTCCATACCGTAGTGCGTAATGCTGTCGTTGCCTAAAAGTGTCTAATTTCGCTGCATTAATGATACCGTAGCCACGGTAAGAAATCTAATTAATTAGAGATCATTCAAGTTAGAATATATCTCTCCTCTCTCAAGATCTCTATTTCATTCAACAATAGTTGATCAATAGCAAATTTGGTAGTATTGTAATGAGTTTTGCTTATGCTATTTGACTATACTACTTCCTACTACTTATAGTGGTACAAATAAAGAGCCAATTTATTTGATTTCGACTCCAGCCGAACAAAGATAAAAAGAAACAGTTTAGTAACGAGTTGTTAAAATATTTATTACTATATTATATACTGTAAAATAAAAAACACAGTATTAAATATCTACTAAAAGAATATTTAACATATTCCAGGGGGTCGCAAAGTTCTCAAAAGAAAACTTATTTTCTAGATATTTTCTTCATTACAAATTACAGTAACGTCAGAATATGTGCCTATTACAATGGTATTCGGTTTGCACAGTCTTGTCTCTGTTAGTTCACCATTTTCAAAATTTTACTATTATCAGATTCAAAAATAGCCAAAATTTTAATAAACAAACTAATAAGGGCTACTGATCGATGCCCGAGACAACACCTGTCAACAACTTGTTTAACTTAAGACCTTTCTAATATTAAATTTTGCACAAATGACTAACGTTACAGAAAGATCTTTAAAACTTAAATGATTATTAGTATAAAAATAAGTTCTAATGTGAAATTTTCATGTATTTGCTCATTTAACGTATAAGGAAGAAATATGTTAAGCTTGTTCATTTCATCTTTCTATGTTTACGAACACTAAATACTTTAGATTGTATATAACTGTGAATATGTATACTGTAGGAGTGCCATGCTTAGGCACGAATAGGCCGGCTATTAATAGCAAAACCGGTTGCAAAATAATGATTGCGTTGAATCACTGAGGGTAACGGAAGCCCGACCCCATTCCCTCATTCCCCTCCCTTTACTCCTCCACCGCCTCATCACCCTTAAAGTCAGGGGCACTTACAACTCTTGAGTTGGAGGTGACCATGGGCGGCGGTTGTCCCTTTTTGTCTGACTGACTGTCTTACCATCAGGTAACACATCTGTTCATTTGCCCCACGAAGCCATAAAAAACTGATTGACTAATTTCTAATGAATTTAGAAAAAGCCTTAATATCGCGTTATACTTTTAAAATTCCTGAATATTAAACACTAAGATTGACCATTTATCGATAACTTATCAGTCAATAGTTTATTATCTACCTTTCTATCTAAATTTAACTAATAATAGTAGTTTTATGTGGTGGCGTATTTTGTGGTCTATAAATAAGTATAAATCAACTTAAAAAAATATTGAATTGTACCACATAGGGTATTTTTTTCTATTCTTAACATGTCATGTAATGCAGAAGACTCCGGGCAGTAAAACAAAAACAAACATCCATCCGATCATTAACAGATTATAAATCTTGAATGTATCACTCGCTTTCTTTCTTTCATAAAAATATATTAGGGCTTAATAAAGTTATCATTATACCTTAGTGTGTACCTATATTCCCTGTAACTATGAAATCAATTTATGTTACTTTATTTGCTAGCAAACATAAGCGTAATATGAGAGTGTCCGTTAATAAAAACCTTTGCGATATAAAAGGTTGGGCCGGTATAAAAAAAAATATCCCTAGCGGCGTTACGCCATGGACTCTACAAAAAGTATTTAGGAATTTCGTCCACCTCTGATTGTTTTATTTACATTGCGTTTATATATTTCTATAGAATCTTTGTATGTTGTATATTGGATCACCAGGGAAATACATATGTAGATATTATAAATTTTCACATTCAAACACCGTGACATCATGTTATCGTGAATAGATTCGGAGACATTATGTACATAAATATTAAACACACCTCTCAATAGGAGTATTTTTACCACCTAGAGGATCGGGTTCTATCCCAATTTTAAGTTAGTTTTTATTAGAAATTGGAAGGTGTACGAGCACAAGATGTATATTTGTACTGAACAATATTCCCACTACCCACCTTCTCAAATTTGTTCATCCGGCTGTTTAGCTGCGAGTTTATGAAGGGTTGAGTTTTTTCCTCGGTTACCCTACCAATGGTTTTCCTTATTTTCTTTTTATTTTACTTTTTATTATTTACCTCCATTTTGACCGGAAATCTTTTATAAAGTATCATCCAACATAACTGCCGTATTCTGTGTGGTGAGATTGTTTATGCAGACCACCAGTATATGGTTGATTCCGCCATTTAGTGCAAATTTGAGTGTTACGCGAAATAAAAAAAAAGGCTTTTAAATTTTTTGTGCAATAATTGACTGAGAATACTCATCTGAATCATTTTATGCAGGAGGCACTGTTTTACATGGATTATTTACGGAGAAAAAGTACTTAAATTTTTTGTGTTAGATTTTAATGAAAAGTGCAAGAATTGTAATGAAATAAGTCTAGATCGTAATGATATCAGTAAGGGTGTGGTAATGAAATGCTAAAAATTTTGCTGCGAGATAAGCCTGAAAAGGAAGGGTATTTAATAGAAATCAGACCAAAATATTTTAACATTAAGTCTCAAAAAATATTTTATTCACTTGTATCACATATTCTTTTAGTCTTCTTGTTTCGTTTCCTCTATACTTCTTTTTGTTATTCTAACTTACAGGATATATATGATATGTCTAACTTTCAGCTGGTGTACTATCTTCATGTCATTGTGACACATACGTCTTATAATACTATTGGTCTTAGATAACTGCGTGGATACATTATGGTTACTTGAGCCTGGATGTTGATCTTGGTGTGCAATCATCAGCGGATCTTGATTTGAAATATTAGGTTTGCAACTAATAAACCCGCCACTTTTTTCGATCAGTTTCTTAAACGTTATAGAACTATCTCGAATTTCTTGGAGTAGTATATAAATAAAGTAAGAGTTATATGTCAGATCAGGTGGCAACTGGATCTCGAATAATAAAACTACAGTAAATTATGGATATTTCTCGTAGAGAACTTCGGCTGCTTTTACTTCTACTTTTTTGCTCGAAAAGCGACTGAAGCAGTGAGCAACATATGTGCAAAGGCATGCTCTCTTACGATACCACCAAATATTGGTTCAGAAGATTTAAGGATGGATATTATGACCTATCTGATGAACCTCATCCAGGAAGACCTCCTACAATAGATGTAGATGAGTTAAAAAGACTCATAGAAATGGATCCTAGGTTCACTTTACGTTGTCTGGCAGAGCAGCTTCAGTGTTATCATATTGCAGTATAAAAACAACTCCACGCTTTAGAAAAGACCAGGAAATATTCAGTTTGGTTGCCACATGAGTTGACGCCGTTTCAACTTCAGAAGAGAGATAACGTGTGCATGGAACTACTTAGTTATCATCGTACCAATGAGTGGCTGAGGGATGTAATTACGGGGGATGAAAAGTGGGTTATGTACATAAACTTTACGCGTAAGCGCCAGTGGCTTAGACCTGGAGAAGCAGGAGTACCGACACCAAAATCTGACACGGGTAAAAAAGTTCTATTAAGTACATACTTACACCACATGGTGGGGAAATAACGCAATTATATACTGAGAGCTATTGCCATCTAACACTATATTTATTGTGACCAACTGGATAAAGTAGCAGCGAGATTACTGAAAAATTAAAAGCTAAGTATACTTTTTGCACGATAATGCTCGACCACGTGTAGCAAAAGCGAGTTGTGAAAAATTACTTTCACTTGGCTGGGCTGTCCTTCCTCACCCACGGCACTCTCCAGACATTATGCTCTCAGATTATCATCTATTTCTTTCTCTAGCCCACTACTTAGCAGATTACTAAGTAGTGGACTAGAGAAAGAAATAGTTTATAACTTAGCGGAGAAAAAAAAATAAAAATGAAGACCACCTTAAAAGTGACTTTACCACCTTTTTTGAACAAAAGCCTAAAAACTTCTAAAACTTTTTTTTTTTTTTTTTTTTTTTTACGTGGGGAAGTCCTCATGGACTATCCTCCGCCGGGGGCATCAGCGGAGGGGTGTGCCGGACTTGACCGGCTAAAACCACCATTGTGTTCCTTCCTCGCACCTGCTGCCGAGGGCCGCGGGAACACGACATTCTTCCGCGGCCAGCAGGTGACCGTCCGGAGCGGACCCCATCTCGTTTTGAAGGGGGGAAAAGTGCCACTCCCCCCACCATCACTCCCTGAGGGAGGCGCGCGGAACACTACACGCCTGCAACCTCGGACCTGCTAAACGATTTGGGCGGTGGACTGTACCCCACGTACACCGCCCTCGGGTCCATTTACGGAGGCCGGAATTGGGCATTGTCGGCCCTCCTCCGACGTCCGGTGCGTCGTCTGCGGATGGGGAGGGTAGTCGTGCTTTCCCTCTCCCTTTCCGCAGCCTCCTTCTGTGTCATAACAGTTTCACAGAAGGTGACCACTGCATCCCATGACCTCTCGCTCCCGACCATGGCGCGCACAAGCGCTGTGAGCGAGAGGTCAGTTCCTATCTCTGTTACTAAGGCACGGCGCGGCTCAACCCAAGCAGTACACTCTTTTACCGTATGCCGCGCCGTGTCTACCTCGCAGGTGACGCAGTGGTGGCACCGGGCGTCCGGCTCCCTGCGAATATCCCGCAGGTACTTCCCAAAACATCCGTGACCGGTAAGCACCTGCGTCACCCTATATGACAGGGAGCCGTGCTTCCGTTCGACCCAGTCGCTGAATACTGGCCGGATGGCCTCGATGGTGTTGAGGCCATATGACGGACGCAGTAGTCGCACCCGCCATTCCGCCACTAGGACCCCCCTCACTTCGTACCTACGCCTCTCGTACTCTCTAGGCGTCGGTTGGTGTCCTCTCTCTCGCGCCTCTTCACGCCACTGATGTAGCGACGCGAGAGCCTTCGCCTCCAGGTCCCAGGGTAGTGATCCGGCCAGTAAGCACGCCGCTTCATAGGAGATCGTGCGGTATCCTCTCACGACTCTGACGGCCATCGCCCGCTGCGGCCTGCGCAGTATGGCGACGGTGGCTGCCGTCAGATGGTCGCCCCATACTGGGGCCCCGTAGAGGGCCATGGCCCGCACGACCCCAACGTATAAGTGCCGACACGCCACACTCGGCCCCCTAAGATTGGGAAGCAGCGAAGACAGTGCGGCTGCAGTACTCATTAACTTCGTCGACAGCTGGTTGAAATGTGGGCGGAAGTCCCATCGACTGTCAAGGACCAAACCCAAGTATTTGATAGTGTCCTTGACAGCCATCCGCACCCCGCTGACGACGATGTGGAAGTCCAGCGGCCGCGGGTTTCGAGGACCGTGAAAAGCTA
This sequence comes from Tyria jacobaeae, assembly GCA_947561695.1. NCBI lineage: Eukaryota > Metazoa > Arthropoda > Insecta > Lepidoptera > Erebidae > Tyria > Tyria jacobaeae. The sequence continues at coordinate 20,312,763 of OX387207.1, read as the reverse complement.
TCGCCTCGGACTTTTCAAGGGCCACCTGTAGGCCGAGCCGCCGGATTCGATCTACAATTTGGGAGACTGCAGCCGCAGCAAGCAACGCTGCCTCACCATATGTCGCCCCCCAGGCCGTGACCAGAGTGTCGTCTGCGTAACAGGTGAGGTTCACGCCTGGGAGGACAGCAGCCCTCAACACCCAGTCATATCCGATGTTCCACAGGTGTGGTCCTAGCACCGACCCCTGTGGAACACCGCAAGACATCTCTCGACGGCCAATACCATCCTTCCCCGCGTAGGTGACGCAACGCCCTGACAAGTAAGCCCCGACTATACGGCGGAGGTAAGAAGGCACCTGATGGTATCTTAGGGCCTCCATTATACATGACCAGGGTAGGGTGTTGAACGCGTTGGAGATATCTAACGAAACTGCAAGCAACACCCCGCCCCGGCAGACCGCTTCCTCCGCGAGAGTTCTCACACGTTTAATCGCGCCAATAGTGGAGCGCCCACGCCGAAAACCGAACTGATGTTCATCCAGGTCCGGCCCAAACGTGGATAAGTGGCCGACAAGGCGGTTGGCAATGATCCTCTCAAAGAGTTTGGCCACCTCGTCGAGCAACACTATGGGCCGGTAGGCAGATGGTGAGTCCGCTGGGCGTCCCCCCTTTCGGAGCAGTACCAGCTTGCCGGTTTTCCAAATAGAAGGAAACCGGCCCTGCTCCAGACATGCTGTGAAGAGCTCTCTGAGTCGAGGCTCCAGCTCTTTAAGGGCAAGTATCATTGCGCGGCCGGGTATGCCATCAGGCCCCGGAGCGGTTTTCTTCGCTCCGAGTCGTAATACCGCGACCCGAAGATCCGGTTGCGTCACCTCGGGGACACATTCCTCCTCTCTAGTCCTGCGACTATGGGTGGAGCCATCGTGGGAGGGATGTGCGCCGCTCGAGCGGGGAAGAGGGCTGTAACCACTTGTTCCAACAGCTGTGGCCGGAGACTCTCTGTTAGAGGAGGCGCCCAGGGGCGAAGTTTGCCCCTTACCAGATGGTAAGGCCGCCCCCACGGATCCCGATCGAGAGTCTCCAGCAGCTCTTCTTTTCCGCTATCTTTGGCGACACCGATGGCTAGTCGCAGAGCTAGCTTGGCCTGGCGGTAAGCCTCGTACCGTTCCTCCTCTTCTTCGAGAATACGTCGACGTCGCCTCCTATACCGGGTGTACTGCCGGCGGACCGCCACGCATTCATCGCGAAGCTGGGCGATTTCATTTGACCACCAGTACACCTGTTGCCTCTTGTGGTGGGATCGGATGCGGGGCATAGCTGCATCGCAGATGCTAGCCATCGCCGATCCAAACCATCGCGCTTCCTCCTCAACGTCGACTTCTCTCTCCTATAGGGAATTACGGATCCAGGCCGCAACAATGGCGGCTTCCTCCAGGACCTCTCTGTCCAGTTGTTTAAGGGCCCATCGCGGGCTGTTGGGCCTCGAAGATGCGGTAGTTGGACTACCTGCGGTTAGAGGCGAGACATCGAACCGGATGTAGCGGTGATCCGATAGTGTCTCCACCCTATCCTCCACCGTCCAACCTTGTACTCGGCATGCTAGGGCAGGGGTTGCGAACGTTATGTCCACAATGGACTCCCCCAGCCGTCGCACGCACGTGCCAACCGAACCTCGATTTAGAACAGAGAGGCCTGTGGTCAGTGCCCACTCCTCCAGGACGTAACCCCGACGATCTGTGATGCGGGAACCCCATGCCGCAGACTTTGCATTGAAGTCCCCTAACACCAAGGCTTGTCGAGGATGACAGCGACCAACAACGGCACCCAAATTAGTGAGGAAGCCGTCAAATTCGGCAAGGCTCCTGTTGGGTGAAAAGTAAACCCCAACAACGTAGATGTCGTCCAGGAGGGCGGCCACCCATCCGTTTCCCCTGGACACGTTCTCAGGAACCCCGCCAATTATGGCCACCAGGCCGTCATTGTCCCCAATCCAGTTACCCCTGGGGGGGATGTAATATGGCTCCGCCACGACCGCCACATTGATCGACCACTGTGCAATAGTCTGGAGTAATAGATCCTGTGCTCTGGCACAGTGGTTGATGTTCCCTTGAAGGAAATGGATAGCCATACCTAGTGGCATTCCATTTCCTCTGCCGCCTCATCCCTGGCTACAATTTGCGCCGGAGAACTGCCAGCGTGCCCTGCAGCCGTAGCGTTTTTGGCACTCTTGGACCCTGACCCACTCTTGCCTTTTTTGGTGGCAGAGGCGGAGCAAACCTTCGCGCCAATTCTATGCCCTGCGGGCTTTTCTGCGGCGTGGCACAGGTTGCAGTGTGGCTCCGCGGTGCATCCTCCGGCTTTGTGACCGTGCCGACCGCAGCGGTAGCACTCATCACTGCGGTCTGTGTCGGAAGTGCAGAGGGCTCTTACGTGACCCTCTTGTAGGCATCTAAAGCACCTCATGGCTCTGGGTTGCAGAAGTTTTACATGCGCTGCTACCCATCCCACGAGTATTCGGCCGCTTTCTGCCATTTTTTTTGCGGCGGTAATAGGGCATCTTACCCAAGCTGTACCCAGGCCAGTTGTGTCTCGGCGGATCTCACCCACTCTAACTTGGTCGCCATGACACTGACAGTCACGAACTATAGCCGCCGTGATTTCGTCTTTCGTTACTGAGTCATCCAGTCCACCTATGCGCACCTCCGCGCTCTTGGTAGGTCTGGAGACCCGTATGTCGTCCTCAGTTATGGACTCACGAATTTTGGCGGCCAATGCGTCCGCCGTCGGCCCGCTGGTGGCACCAGGGATCTCTAAAATCATTGCACCTGTGGCCGCACGTTTGAATTTTAATCCTTGGAAACCCTGGATGCCCACGCTGGCGATGTCCACCTTGTCCTTTGCCTCTCTCAATATAGAGGCATATGTCACTCCTCTTTTAGCAGCCTCCGGTGTCATTGTGATTACCACAGCTGTCGACTTCGGGGGGCGAAGTTTACGGGCCTTGGCCTGGGCCTGTCCTCCTATTTGGGAGCCCTTTTTCTTCCCCTTCTCCTTTTTTTTTTTCTTCTGGACTAATGTCCAGGACCCTGGCTTTCTAGCCGTAGACGACTGGCTAGGGGTTGCAATAGCTGCTGATGCCGTAGTTGTGGGAGCCATAGTAGAAGCGACTGTAGGCTTCACAGTTGCGGTTGTGCCAGTTGTGGCTTTAGGAGCCGTCTTTTTTCCCTTCCCTATTCCTTTGGCAGCTTGAGAATAGGAGGAAAGTTCAGGGGGATTAGTCTTTTCTCTAATCGCCACAGGCTTTTTAGTGTCTGCAGCCAACGGAGGGCGGCATGGTGTTGAATTCGGGGGGAGCAGCCTCCCCTCCATCGCCAGGGCCTCGAGCCGGGCGTTCACCATGGTCCCCACCTGAACCATGATGGAACGCTCCAGTTCCTGATTTAGCAGCGGACGCGCTGAGCCCGGTACAGGCACCTCTCGTTCTCCCCGCCTATTAATTTCGGCTTTGATAGCGGCAAGCTCCTCACGCAAAACTTGTATGTCCTGCTTGAGCCGGGTGCTCTCCCTTTGGCGAATTCCGTACTCCTCTGCGGCTTCCCCGATAGCCACTGCTGCATCCTGGAGGGCCTTGATGGTTGTACCCTTCAGATGCTTATTGGTTTCGGCGACATTCAGAATGGTCACCGCATTCCTCCTGAGTCTCTGCTCTAGAGCATCTGTCGGGTCAACAGCCACTGACACCTGTTGCGCAGTCATAGCTCGGGTGCAAAGGTTACTCGCCACCTGTTCTTTCTTTTTCCTCATAGCGGTATCCAGCTCTTTCTTGACCTTATAAAGGCCAACATACTTCCCCGTCGTAGGGGGCCGACCTCTGCCACGCTTGGCGGTAGCAGCCTCATCCGGGGCTTCATTCTCGCTCGAGGTTGAACCTGACCTTGCACCATCGCTATTCCTCAAAAAATTTGAGGAATTAGCGGCACTATTTGGCTCACTGCTATTTTCCACCTGCATCGAGCGGGGGGAGTCACTTTCTTCACCCTGACTCGGTTTTGGAGTATTGGGGCGAGCAGATCCCTTCAAAAAGCGACCCTTCGCATCACGTGAAAGCGCTATCGCTCCACCACGTCCCCGCCGTGCCCTTGGTACTTTAGTGACCGTTTGGCTAGCCATCCTTTTGCTCTCCTCATCTGAGGAAGAGTCCAATACGTCAGCGCTGCCCGAGGATTCGGGCTTCTGGCGCTTTTGTCTTAAAACATCCCCGGAGGGACGTGCACCGCTGCTCCCCTCGGAAAACGAGAGGTTGACAGCCACTCCTTTCTTCATGGACTTATCGCCCATCTCCTTTGTTTTGTTTTTGTTTTGTGTTTCAATGTTATTTTCCATATTGAGTCCCACGAGTACAACGGAATTAAACGTCGACCCGGGCAGAGCCGTAAGTACCCGAGCAAGTGTAAATTTGTTTCCCAACTAGGGGGTCCACAGGTACCCTGGCTGGGGGTGCGCTCGTGACTGAGTCCCCTCTGAGGTGAGAAGCATAATCTGTCAGCCATTCATCCCGTCGCCGCACACCAAAACTTGAGATTCAGATAATTTTTTATAGAGGTTTATTCCTCGCAGTCCAGGCAGTTAAGCCAAGACCCTCGGTCCCAGTGCCGAAATTATGAGCCATGACCATAACACGACATTCCTACTGGGATTGCGATTTGACCGCGAAGGCAGCAAGGGACTAGTTCCCGCACTGCCTGCTCGGAGGCAGGGTAAGTACGAACCGAGCTCGCCTCAAACTTCTCCCCTCTAGAGAAGCCTCATGCTCATCCATCACGTATTCTGCTAAATCAGAGGGACGCATGGAGAGCGACAGGTCATCCAAAGAGTGGATGTCCCGCTCCGCACGATAGTCCAGGGTGGACTTCGTCGGGTATCCCTCTTGGTCTGGTCTCTCCCTCTGAACCTATCCGGCATGAGTAACTCTACCGGCAAAGCTCCAGAGATCATCAAAACACACAAGCCCCCCCACGACGACAACGTGGGGATACGTTCGGGGGGGAAAAACTTCTAAAACTAAGGCATTATGTATCTGCCAGTGCGTTCGCGACAGGTGATAGAAAACGACGGTGCTTAAATAGTTGAGAAATAATTTAATTTTGTATACTTAAAAATGTTAACAAATTTTTGTACAAAGATGGCGGGTTTATTAGTTTAATATCTTGACTAACAACATGATCTGCATGACTTTCGGGAGGCGAATTTTCTATGATTATTCTTTGATTCTTTTTCTGTTCTTCTTTCTAATTTAAGTAATTCTGTGAGGTTTTACGCCAACGCTTCCTTTGCTCTCTTTGTGCTTTGGATGTCATGCCTTTATGCTAATACCGGGCTTTTTCTTTTTCGTTTTGTATCGAATATAACTCAGGATTGCTTTTTATTTGAGCATGTCTTTCTTTTTAACGTTGCCTATCTAAGCCACATTTTTACTTTCTTGCCTTCTTTTTCACGCGTTTTTTACTCCTTTTTTTAACTAATAAAAGCATATATTAATCAGTAGTGCAAAATGGTATGTATTTTATATATAAAACCTACCTAATTAAAAGGAGATGAATGAAACGTTTAATCCTTTTATTAGATGTCTTCGTAATTTTGTGTTTTAGCCAATTGATAACAAAGTAGCAACAAGAATAAGTAAAAAGGTAAGTATTAAAAAAACAAGTATAATTAGCTTACTTTGTATACTTTTTTAAAAAGACGGAATGAAATGAAACGTATATAAAATAAAACAGTATCTATGAAACTAAAATCAGGAATAATTTAAACTTAAATAGAAGCACGAACGCCTCGCTCTGCCGTTAAGGCTGACTTAAGAGTTGAGACACGTCGTAACAGGAACCGATATTCGATAAGTATAAAATATTGTTCAAACTTTTACAATTTCTGCGCACGGATGGTAATGAAGTTTTTTTGTGACAAATATTGTGTTTATTTTAAACTATTTATATTATAGTCGTTTATTCAACACATGTAGTCGAAGGGTAATATGGGTTTAATGTAGTGTGCTAATTACGGTAACCAATTAAAATTAAAAAAAGTTATTATATAAAGTCTTTCTGAAATGAGATTTCGAAAATATATTTTTTTTTTGTTTAGTTCAGTGGGTTTGGGTTTGTTGTTGCAAATAAACTGAGTCCAAAGTTGACAGTTTGTTGAACTTTAATACAAAGTCTTTCAAAGGGTACCTGTCGATATACAAAAGAATCAGTATCTAATTTGACAATTTTAATAAAGAAAGTTATTCATGACTTTATACAATGCAATTTGTTTGTTTGTTTACAATTCTCATAAATTCTGTGAAAGAAAATATTGAACAAAATTTAGCACGTGGCAACAAAATTTTTGAATACAAAAATACAGCTTAATTTGATACAATTTTAACATACCTTTTGAATATTCTGACACTACTTGTTTTATTAAACAAGGCTCGCTAAACAATCGACGGATTGTTGTTCAATACTTTTAAACAAACGAGATTACAAATCGGAACACGTTCTTCGCCTTTCAGTTTCGCTTTTGCGCTATCACATGAAGTTATCAGAAGGTGCTTATTGCCTATCAACTTAACAATTGAAAATAGATTTGAATACATGGTCAAGGTTGGGTTGGGTTTAAGTCAGCCGTCAATTGATCAATTCTCAACATATATATTTTTTAGAAAACTAGTTAATATAACTATAATATTCGCGATACTACTTTTAAAATGATCATGCTTAAATTTAATGCGCCCCCAAAAATGTAATAGGATATCATTTTCATAGATAAAAGAGCCCGGAATGCTTTTTGCACGAAATGGCGCAATCAACCATTTTATATCTGCATTGAATGTGATGATGTAAATTATGAAAACCTCATAAAAAGAGTTGTGATTAAATCACAGAATACATTTTCTTTAATATTGTGTCAAGAATAATATTGTTACCCGTCTGCAAAACAGGTAAAGTTATGCTTTTTGAAGGTATGTTTTAAATGTCTGTATATATGAATATACATATGTACATATCTACGCATGACGTTTATTTGTCATGCCCTAGAGTGTAGACGGTTATTTGCACGCATGCCGTATCTTTGTCTTTGTGTGGATTTCGACATGTGAGTTGTCATTTAAATCGGAGTTATAATAGGTGTGACGTAGGGTATATCATTTCGAGATAACGGTTACAAAAAAAAAAGACAGGAAACAATGCCGTCGATTTATATTTTTTTAACAAATTAGGTTTTTTATAATATATGTTAGCGATTAAAGGATGACTTTTGCCCAACACTTAGTAATAGCGCTCCCTGCTTCCATATCCTTTACTTATACACCCTTTTAATATAGTCTCTTAAATAAAATAATATATAACTGTCTGTAACTTTATACACTCTATTTACTTATATTAACAAAATGTTTTCCACAGCAGTACTTTATTCACACAAATATTATGAGGAAGGGTAAAGGAAGAAACAGCGCCATGTTTCTCCTGCGCCCGCAACTTTAATTTTGCTTTCATAATATTAGACACGACTTGTTTTTGTAATTATTATGCAGTTATTATTTACCTGCTTGCTAATGAACAAACATGTTATTTCCTCGCAGCATATACCAGAACACAATATTACCATTTTAGTAAGTAAAACAAAAACGAATAGTAAAATAAATATTGCAAAACCTGGTTTTCTCTCCTACTTCGTATACAATTTTTCCATAAAGTATCATTGTTTTTTCAGGATTCGTCGTATTTTACTGTAGTGCTGGAGGCCCTAAAGCTTGACTGTCGGGCCCAAGGCAGGTGTCTAATGGGTGCTACTGAGATGGGACAACTCGCTATGGAGTATCTGGATGATCGCAAATTCGAGTTTAGTAAGCTGGAGAAAGAAATCAAGGCGAACATGAAGGAACGAGAGAGAACATTGAAATTGGCTCGCCGCGAGGTCGCCTTTTTGCAAGACTCATTCCCGAATCTTATAAGGAAAGAGGTATATTTCAGATACGATGTTATTATATCGGTATTATTTGTACGTTAAAGTTATGTTGTGTGTACTCTGTAAGCTGTAATAAGAGTGGGACGATAGATTTCCTCTTATGGTATTATGATTAAAATGCGATTTTTTTTTCTAATTAGTTCTACAACTAGCCTGTTCAAGTTATAGGTACACGACCATGACTTGCATGAACTATTGCTTATACTCCCCAATTTGTCCGTATAAGCAAAATACCATTCCTTCCATTTATATCTTCCCTTTCCGTTTTATATACTCCAAATTTTCGTAACTATTTCAAGACGTCCCCGGATGACCGAATCGAACTTGCATTGCGAATTGAGTGAGGTTTCCGGAGGCCCAATTCCTCCTCTATTATTTCACATCCCCGCATCCCCCATGCCTCATGACCCTCAAAGGCCGGGTTGCACGCTTACGATTCGTGAGTTGCAGATGTGCATGGACAGCGGTTGTCATTTACCATCAGGTGACCCGTCTATTCGTCTGTCCCCCTATGGTGAAAATAAAAAAAAGATATGACTTTAACATCATGATCATGTAAATCTAAAATTTATTTAGCTAAATAAAGTATAATAGTTATTGATATTATATAAACACGGAACATTGGTGTTTTATATTTTATCCCCGCGGAAGCCCGCTGCGGCTTTGTAGTGATCTTATTGCGATAGTTTTGATCTCTGCCGTCTGTGTAACAAGCTCTGAGCTGGGAGTCACCTTACTTGGCTGTGGCTCTTTTGGAACATATATTCGCCGTTGTCAATTTGTAGATATACTGCCTGTAGGTAGACAGTTTATTTGTACAAAATAATACACAGACGTTCTCTCATAAAGCTGATAAAACCAAAAATACAAACAGATATAGTGCCCTCGAGCTGTACGTTGTATACTTCTAATCAATAGATAACTACCTCAATGTACTAGTACTAAGACTGTCCTTCTGTCTTGATCTGATCTCCTTATGTATAATTTAGGACCAGGACCGACTGCTGGGTTACCGTAAGGACACCTAGCAGTTCTAAAAGCCATAAGAAATAGACTTGTTGCTTGTCAGATGAAAATCCTCTACATTAGGTTAAGCATATTCTGAAATAAAGTGATATAGACAATTTCGCAACTGTTTTCTAATTTAGAGATTTCATTAGCTCTATATCATGCAAGTAATGCATAGTTATCATTTTATTACGCGCCATAATTTATTGAAGACTTTACTTCGGACAAAGCAAAAATGTTTTAATAGCTCCACAGTACGTAGAACTACAAGTTGAGTTTCAGTAAGCCTGTCTTTTTTGAAAAGAATAAAATAGAACAAAACTTGATAGAAACGAAATGCAAATTAAAATGTATGAAATACATATATATACTCTGTCTCTATAGTTTGACTAATATGAAACTTATTCCTCGATTCCTAGGAAGCGACCAATCTCGATGACTTGTACGAAAATCAGGATACTGGAAGTAAACGCTCAGTACACTGGGAACTGGAAGAAGTGATGGGGATTTGCAAACGCTTGCAAAAGGCTACACTCGTATCAACTTTTGATCAGATCCTGTCGAGGTAAGAAAAATTGTGGTTATAAACACTGTCATTAGTATAATTTAACTTGGATCTAACATGAAAAGAAGCACTGTTGCCATTAAGTTAATAACGTTAGAAAATGCTAACACGCAGGCATAAACATCGTAAATGTTTGCCTATATGGAAATATAAATAATTAATTATCCATTAGCTTGGTAACATTATTAAAATCAGTCTGATAACTTGTGATGTCCGAAGCGCACTGTGTTAATATATTAGAAATTATACTCATTTGGTGTTCTATTATATGTTTTATAATTTTTATTAAGAACGTAGTAGAAATTATTTCAAGCTTTTCAAGTGATGTTTTAGTCGAAAAATGTTTTACATTTGTATTTATCTAATGAGAGCCAACTCGGCCTATGGCAAACAAGTAATCTAACCAAAAAAAATGTGACACCATAATTATGACACATGTTTACACAAATAAACTGAATCTGAATCTGAATCTGAATCTGAACCATACTACTTATTAACTTGACAGCATGAGCAAAATCATTTTCTTATCCTCCGCTAATGATGAAGTATAAAACTCGTTAATTTTGTTACTTTATTCTTATAGTAAGTATGTTACGAATACCGGCTGCCTAATATTCTTTTCATCTCTAGTTAGAGTCGGTTTGAGGGCTCGGACTTCCCGACATGAGCCTGCTATAGCTGTTTTTTACACTACCCGATCTATTTATGTACATATGCAACACTTCTTTCTTTTCCTCATATCTTCTCTTTCAATATTTTCTCAAATTTTTCCTCTGAACCATCAAAGTGTCCCATGGAGGGCTTTGCCCTCTATTAATAAGGACTAAGTTATTGTCAGATACACAAGGAAATACACGATACACAAGGCCTATATTAAAAAAAAAGCCTTTTGCAAGCTTAATGGTACAACTCAACTTCCCAACACCGATATATGCTAATGGCATATTCATTTCACGCACGCTCCGATTAGGCTAAGTATAAAGTGCAGGTATTTCAAATTCTCTATTTTGGTTAAACAATACGTATCAACATTTTGTCGAAACAGTACCTATTGATTGAATCACCACAATTGCTTTGAATTGGCACGAATGTAAGGCTCAAATTTGTAATTACAATTATTAGTTGGATTCAATAGTTAAATCCCTTAACGTACATATATAAGGAAGGTAAATACCCATATTTATCGCCATAAACATCGGTTCATAGCAGCTCCGGTTAAGTCAGAAGAGTTAAAACGAATACACAAGTAAAAATTTTTAATTTGAAATAAATAATATAAACTGTAATTATTGTGGAAATGGAAATGTGAAATAAATAATATAAACTGTAATTATAACATAAATGCTGACTTCATAGGTCGAAAATCGAACCGATATATTTTAAAAAGTGTTTTGTTTTAGCTTTTTTAAGTAGCAGATGTATATTTTAATGACTGGCTTCGGCATGGGCTCTTGATAGGACTTCAATGATATTCAATTTAAACCTATCTAAGATATAAGCATATTTTTAATATTATGTTTACAGGCCTAATACGAAAAGACTTGCTATTTAGTAGTGTTATGCAAATTAATAATAAGAACTATTCCCTTTTCGTCTGTAGATTACAAGAACAACGTTACCAGACTGAACGACTCACGCTTGCACTGAACATCAATAGTCAGAAGCGAGATGCACTGCTAGATGACCGAAAGCACGCTATTTTGATGTTGGACAGCCTCAAAAACGTCGGTCAAGAAGCCACTGCTGAGTAAGTCAAATTTTTTTTTTTGTAGTTTATTACAGAACATTATTACATGTATTATTCAGACTGTCTCAGTCTATCCTAGCTACCTTTCTCATATCGTCAGTCCATCTGGCTGGAGGGCGTACTACCTTCTTTCCCTTTGCAGTCCCCATTGAGAATCGCAAATGGGTAAAAAGCAGTAGGATGAAGGTATTAGTATCGTGCTCCTAATATAATAAGTGATTCAATTCATCATCATCAGTATCATAATTCAGCCTATCGCAGTCTACTGCTGCTGGACATAGCTCTTTCCCAACATGTGCCATACCATACAGCCGGTCCACCACTTTTCGCATTCTATCAGACATAGTTAGGTTGTCAGTCTATTTAGCTGGGGGGCATCCGAGCTTCCTTTTACTCTAGGACCCGTTTAGTGAAATCGTTGTAAATCTTTAACAAGACAATATTCCACAAAAACTTAAGGAAAGAACTGAAACAAATATTAAATCAGTGAATCTAATCAGTTTTCGAAAAACAAAAAACTCTTTTAAATAATAATAATAATTGTCCGTTCTGTTATAAATTAAATTTGTTTGTCGGGGACATTCTTTTATGCGTTGTGTATGCAATGTCCTATGAAACCTTTTGAATTTATTTCCAATCATAAATGAACTGTGCCTTTGTGACCGTTTACTTTGATAACTCATGTATATGAGAGAGAGGACTGCGGCGGAAAACTTTAATTACACAAAGGACTGACTAACTATTTATTTACTAGCACTTGGTTGTTTTGAGTAAAGGGAAAAGAACTTTATTGATTTCATACCTAACTCTTGCTTTCGTTGCATTTTCTTTTCCGAAAATCCATATCAACTTAAAATACGCTCATTTAGTATTGAATGGGTTTAATGGAGTGCATGAGAAAGTATCCCTCCGCTCCCGCCTCTTAACCTTTGCGACACAAAAGCCCAGTTAAAAAGTGAACATTACAATTATGTAATATAATATCATGTAATATGTAGTATCGTTATTTGGTAAACTTCAGAGGCACTTTTTCTTAAATTGTTATGTATACATAAATTAATGTGCGTGTTTATAGTAATAGGCTATTTAGCTAGCAAAAGATACGTGGAAGAATTCCATCATTTTTGGATTTGCAGTTTGTAACTAAAGTTCTCTATCCTTCAAAATTAGAGTGAAAATTTTTCTCTCTTGGATAGGTGTGAACCACTATCACTTCCCAGCCGGTGAGTTCGAATACAAACACCAATGCCAATTACGGATAAAAATCATAATTGAATGAAGACGCTAATTGTGAATGACGTGAAATTCCGATAACGCATTATGTTTTTGTAATTTTATGAATCTTAATTTTTCGAACATTGTCACTGGTGACTGGATGATTGGCACTCCACCACTGTGCGCTTCTCCAGGAGCTTTTTGCCTCGCACAACCAACCTGTGGAATAAATTATTGCCTGCCGTATATCCGGACCGATACGACCTTCAGACTTTCAAGAAAAGAACATACTACTCCTTTTGTCTTATTGGATAAAAAGACTCGCGGGGGTGTTATGATGTGTATACACCGTAAACTTACAGCACTTTGAGCTACAGCAATTTAACTCATCGAGCTCCGATGCTAATAGTATAGGCAGAATTTAGAAATTTTATTAGCTTATATGCCAGACCAGTTATATATTCCAACGCATCTAGATATGATTTAACAATTACTAAAGAAATTGCTTATTATATATTAGGCTTGCATACCATGCTTACAGTGGTCAGACAAGGGACATAGTGCTGAACCTATACCTCACTGGAATTTGAAAATGTTGCCAATACTTTTCTGATGGAAATGGTCTTGTTATATAAAACCTTCCTCAGTACAATTTAGGGATGAACCAAAATTGCAGGATTTTAGATATTTTCTTCTCGATGCGATGTAGATGCATGGTCCTCTACTACGTGAAAATTGAGATCATCATGCAACTAACGTCATTGCCTGCATACTATTTTTGAACCTACAGCGGGAGACTGGTTAACCTCGTAGAAACTTTTACAAAGGGAGGCTACACTAAACTGAATGAATATTATAACGCTCTTTGCTGGGATGAGTTGTTGCAAAACTGATCAATAGACGCCGAAGTTGCTGTATTCAATGCTCAGTTAAACACTGGAATAGAAAAATATATCCTGTTTACTCAATAAATCTTGTCACGTTTGATTTTTCAAAATAGAAAAAGAAAAAATCAAACGCGTTATGACTATTAAGATCTTTCAATGCCTCGTTCCAGACAGCGTGACATTCAAGATCAGTGTTTTGGCGATCACATGTTTCGCATTGAACAATCATCAGTTACCATACTAAAGTGTTCTGGACATATGTATTAAAATTATTATATTCACTGGATATTGAGTGAAGGAAATAAGGGAGCCCTAATTATGCTAAAAATTTACCTAGGACTACATGAATCTTGTTGTTTAATATTTCTTAAGTAGAATAAAGACGCGCAATACCAGTTATTAAATTGTCTACGTTCTTCCTAGTAATAAGACAGCTAAGAGCAGGCACCTCGAGCTTCGCTAGAATGTACCCTTGAACGACCTCATCGTATTTATTACGTTACGTACCCTCCTCGCTTCTTCGATACATTAGTTTGATTAGATGATGTCGCTTGATAAGAAGCTGTAGCTGTAGTATTCGAAAATGTTTAAAAAATATTTTATTTAAATATATGTAAAAAGCTTGTCATTCCTCGGCGCATCAACTTAGAATGGCCAGACGAATTGTCTTATTCATTATTTAACGAGAATACTAATAATGTGTGACCTTTGTTACTAATATTCTTTAAAAAAAAAAAGCCAAAATTGACAATTGGATTAAGAAAAAGTTGTAAAAATAAGCGACACTAAAAGATTTTATTTTCAGGTAGGACATTTGTTATTTAATCGCGTTTTTAGGGGTTATCAATTTCGTAGTGTATTTATTAATAAAGGTTGTATTATTATAGTAATTATTAAATGTTTGATTACCGCACCAAGAATAAGAAAATAACAGAGCGTGTAGATTTGCGGGTAAAAACTAGTTCTGAATATATAAGTAAAGTTTAGGTAAATAGACATTGTTATTGACTTTCATCATAACATTGAAACGGCACAATGCGTAAGAGACATCATACTTGGGGCTTCCCTCTTATATGATATCATGAATGAGATAATGGCTAGGATTAATTCTGATGTGTTTTTACACACGAAAACCTGAGAGACTGATAAAACGAAAACCTGAGAGACTGATAAAATACACGCAGTTGATACTTGAATCGAATACATTGTATCCCTCATTAAATGAACGCGCATGGATATTTGTTATATTTGGAGTACTTACAAATAGTCTATATGACAACAAGTACCTACCCCAAACAATGAGTAGCGAAAGACTTATTAATCAAAATGTGTTATACATTTCAAAATAATGTGAATACGGCTACACCAAGGTGGATGTTGACTTGTAGTGGTATGGTAAGTTTACACAATGACAGTCCAAGTTTTAGTGTTCAATGATATAAAACAACACATTCAAAACTTTATGAATTATTGACCGTAGAAAATCAAGTAATCTCTAGTTTATTTAATAACTAATAGTTTTATGAAATTATAGGTTATGAATTAACATGAAATAATACATAATTTTTCTACCCGTTTTATAGTACATTTCGAAGGTCGTTTCGAACGGATAAGCTAGCTCCCCGGTGGGTCATTAGGTCCGCCGTTACCGCGCGCGGTACGGAACACTAAAACCTTTATGGACAAAATATATTGTTAACGTGTCGCACCGGTGCGGTGTAGTCGGCCATGTTTGTTCGTAGAGTTATGACCTGATACTTATGACTACGATACGATTATATTTCAATAAGATAAGTGGGAACTGAAAAATGGAGAACAATGTACTCTTAAAACAAATTACTAAAGAGTAAGACCTTTGGTTTTAAATTTCAAGGTGATAAACCCGAATGAAAGAGACGAGAGGTCTTTTGCAGTGTATTTGGCCAGTTAGAAATAACAAGTGTTTTCATCGTCCCGCATTCGTTCATGCTTTCTAAGGGAATTAATTATATGTGCATGCATAATTGTAGCTTTTGTGAATTATTATAATAGCCCATGTAAATAGAGAGATACATTTTCAAATGTAGATTTATAACAACTCATTCGGAGTGCATAACAGTAAAATGTTAACAACGCAGTACGTCTATTGTGCAGAGTAGTTTCGTGTTAAACTAACAATGTCACAGCCACGTACATATTACCACATAGTTGTAATATGAATTTGAATGAGGTAAATCCTGCACTGGTGTAGCGAAATTATTCGAGCTTGCATTTACTGCATTGCATTGACAGCGCAAATAAGATACAGCCGGAATATGGTGTCGAGTTTAGAGAGATATTTGATTGAATACTGTTGATATTTGAAATTTGCGGTGTTTCAATGTAAACTTGCTGTTAGTCGAATATCATTATATACATGTCTATGTAATGTGATTCTATGTTTAGTTGTAGAAACAGGTTGGCCGTTTGATCCTAGAATAATAATCTGGTTTTTGGCTATACCAACGATATATTTTGCTCTTTACTGCTAGGCCAGCAATAAATTCAAATAATATATGTTAGAGGAAGTAACGAATATATATTTATATTTAATGCTACCGTACTTTCATAGAAGTCCAGTTGGAACAAACATAATTAGATAAATAATAAGGTTAGCAAATAAAAGCCTAAGTATTTTGTGTATTCTCCAGGTTTTTTCGTTGCTTATACAATCTTGGTGTCTATACGGGTTCCCTACCTATTGAATAAGAATTACCACGCTGATCATTAGTGAAATACATTGTCTTTCGACTTAAATGCGAGTCGCGGGCACCACTACTCTTATATATAAAGTAAAATACACTTAAACTCAGTAGTAACATGACAAATTTGAATTATGCTTTTCGTCGTATCCGCTTTAATAAGGGCCAGTTTATTTACGAAAAGACTGCATAGATGGCCAGTGGTTTCAGTGGTGACCTGCTTCGCCACTACGCTGCCGCGGTGAGTGTTGTGGGTTCGATCCCCACATGGGACAACACTTTGTGTAAACCTTAAATTGTTGTTCTGAGAATGGGTGTTCTTTGTGTCCGTTATCTGAATGTCTATTAAGTCTCTGATGTTTGAGGTAACAAAAACTAAGATCTAGCTAGGTAATTACGATTCTGTTGCAAAATCCGTTCTTAGCTCAAATTCATAAACATCCTCTTTGTCAAATTTCATCTTCATTGGTCTAAAGTACTCTTAGTTTTATTTACAAAGGGTTTTGAATATACTTTTGCTTTTATATACCAGAGATCGTCTGCGGTCTAACCGCTCTTCTAGTATCATTTCAGACAACCTATCTCAAGTATCATTGTAATCGATATTAATTTGAAATTATTCTGTAACCTTTTATAATTTGAATTGGCATTTGAACTTCAGTACTATACCTGAACAAGATTTGCTGGACGGAGTGGCATAACCAATTTTTTTAATGGACATAACTTAAAAATGTTCTGTACCTCTTCTATAAATTTTATTAATATTTGTAATAATATTTTATAGCTTTACATTATACATATGTATGTCAATATAAACATATACTTACGCTTACGCCTGTATCCCCTAAGGGGTAGGCAGAGGTGTATTAAACACCCACATTTTACCAATTACAATTTGGTAACACTAACGCAATAGGGAGCAAGCCTATTACCGCTAACCGAGCTTTTATTTTAACTCGGTTTCATTGTCAAAAAAGAGACAGTGCGTCACTGGCCAATTGGGAGCTATTGTAATTTCGAACTAAAATCAGACACATTCAAAATGAATGGAAATGGAAATGGTCTAGGTCATTGAGAATTTCCGAATTCAGGTCAAAATAACACCACCTTACCGTCGAGTCGATCGATCGTCGAAGTGCAGGTGATATACATGTACGAGTATACGACACACCTTTATCGAGGAGCTAATGACGTTCGTAATAGATCGAATTTAATGAGGTTTGCTGGGGCACTGGCGGAACCCACAGACTTCAAAGCGCTTACCAACTTCCAGGTCCTTTATATAAACAACCTCCACAGAAACGTTATATTGATTATAATATGACGTTGCAATTAATATTGTAAAAGTTTAAGGGACAAAAATGCTATAGCAGCAATATCGTAATTTAACCAGTAAAATCTTTATCAAAGAGAATAGTAGTATAGTAGGCATGTCAAACTTTCTGGAAGTGAAAATAATATTGATTTTTACATTAAAAAAAAAAAACTGTTCTGGTAAAAATGTGTGGGTGAGGAATGCGTAGCTTACAAATATCGATGACAATAAAATCAAATTTTCTGCTGAATCTGTCTCTGAATATCCAAAGGGACATTATTTAGGTCAAATCTAAACTAGTGTTTTTTTTTTACATTCGATTATATGATATAATACAATTACTGTTTAAAATAAATTATTAATGATAATAATTCAACAGTTTTTCAAAAATTGATATTTACTTATACCTTAAAATAATATTAATAAATGTAATTGTAAACATATTATGCTTTCGTTTTGTGAATGTTCTTTTAAACATGTTTTGTTCTATTGTTAATACTCGGGGTTTGTTTTTGTGCCATGAGATCTTGACACTTTCCATATCAGTAAATTAGATTGGTTATTTCTAATGCTCTTGAAAACATTTTCCCTTGTACCGTTTCAAGTTATAGAGATCTTCCGTTTAATAGAGAGATCGACTTCTTATTAATAATGTTGCTTTTAATATCGTGCCGCTACTATGTGTAATATAAGTTCGACTATTTTACAAAAGCCCACGTTAAAATGATTAGGCAAAAATTTTATAGACATTATTTACCTGGACGTAATATACTTTTCTTAACTTTAATTTCTGCTTTTTTACAATTTATACGTGAATTGCCTTACTTGTATATATTAATAAAAATGTGTATAGTTGTACCTTACAATATTTTTATTGTAATCGAGTATAATCCTTACAGTATAAGACCTAACTCCAAAATGAGTACATCAACTTCTCCATACGTTTGCTCATAGCGCAGGGGCCAACTGAATTATTTGATAGCCGACAACAACCTACAGTTGCAAAGGTAAACTGTAAGGAAAAAAAACACATTACGAAGGCAGTTAGATAGCAGGTACGCATGCTAAGTACTACGAAGTTTTTTATGTATTTTTAAATAAAAAAATCTTTTTCTTACAATATTGTAGTAGTAATGTAAATAAAGATAAACGAAGATGACCCTGTAAAAGTAAGTGAGCCGGACTTAAGAGCGTCCAGTGTAGTTACGTGGGAGAGCCATGTTTAGGCACTTATGCACTGTACTGTAATTACGCGTGTATTCCATCATATCGTATATACGTGCCTAGAATGTTATATAAACTGAACTAAGCCGTATAAATGTTCACTAAGATTGATATTACGTAGTCTTACTCGGTTCACTTTCACGAATCACACTGATTCTCACGAATCATAGTTTCTGCATTCATGGCAGCGATTGCGTAATCTACACTAGTGCCTGACTAATGGTACAGGTAACACTTTAATACAAGTGAATGAACGAATAATAAAAGAAAGTTAGTTGTTGGTAAGTGCTTTATCGTTAAGTATATAAAAAAGATTTATTATTTAAAATTACATCTTTTGAAATAAATATATTTCAGTTTATTTATTTATTAGATAGGTTATTTTTTTATTTATTTATTAGAATTAACAACAGTCCTTAAGTATTAATATTACAAATTAAATGTCTACAAATAAGGAGAAACCAATTAATTTTAACCACATAAATACCATTTTGATAAAATAAGAAAGTTTAGAGTTTCCTGTTACAATAGAAATGTGTGCTAGCGCGAATGTGTATGCGTGCGTGTGTGTGTGATTCTGAAATTGCAATATAAAAGAAACAATTAGAAAATTTTTATATAAATTTTAACGTGCTCATTATCAATTCACATTCACAGAATTCACACTCAATTTTACTATTCCAGAATAAATCTATGGCTTTGAATTCGGTGTTATAAATTGGTTGATTTGATCTATTCTAGAGAGAACAGAGTTCTTGGCGTAGTTAGAGGAATGCAAGAGCGTAACAAAGAACTTAGTATGTCTTGTTCATTTTAGAGAAATATTAAAGTTGATATTTTTAAGTAATTCAGGTCATTCAAGTCGATTTTGTACAATATCGTACAGAAAACATACATCTAGTCTTCGCCCCCGCTCTTGTAATGTCAAAAGCTTATGTTTTCGACAACCGTCCATTAAAGAAGAGGGGATTGTTGAGTTTTGAAATTAAGATGCTTAATGATTAATTTTTGTATTTATTCTATGCGTTTAATGTATACTTTACAACAAGGATTCCATATGGGACACCCATATTCCAATACCTACGTAGATATGCAAAATAAACAACTTTTAAAGTTAATGAGTATTTAAACGGTTTGCATTAAACGGTGTGCATAACAAAGCCTAAATTAGGATGAGCTCTTGTGCTATCTTTAATACCTCAAGATAAATAATAATAGAATAACGAAATTGTCTCTCTCTATTATGATGTGAAAATTGCATGCAAAATTAATGGGTTTCATTTTACGAGTGAAACTGCCACTTTGACATTTACTGATACTAAGAGAGATTCTGATACTACGACGTCGTCTCTATATATATATATGTATATATATACACATAATAAAAGAAGGGGCCAAGATGCGAGCCCCGGGGCACACCGGAAGAGGTTGAGATAAAATCTGATCTATAACCACTCATCACGACCGCCCTTGAGCGATTCAATAAGTATGAGCGTACCTTACGTGATAAGTCCTCATGTATACCTTATTCATGCAATTTGCGAAACAGTATGTCATAATCGACGCGATCAAAAGCCTATTCAAAATCAGTATAGATGACATCCACCTGGTCAGGTGGTGGAACCCCCCTCCATGTAAGTTAATACGTAGTTGGTAATAATGCTTAGTTCGAGACACTAGAGCATCCTCTAAGAAATCCATACTGGTAGTGGGGACCTTGTGATAGTATCGGATAAATTTGATTATAAACAAAAGTTAAGTTTCGAAATCCGGCTGGAGGATTTTTAAAAAGATTTTATTTAATAAAAGCCAGGACTAGTGTCCATGAAGATGGTCAAAGCAGAACTAACTTTATTTAATAAAGATTTTACAAGCAACGGTTTACTCTTATCTTAACTATGGTAATGTGACGCTAATGTGATGACATAATGAAGCGGGGCGTTTGTTACGCCAACGTAACTCCTCCCCCCTTGACTGAGAAGCGCGCCGAAGACTGCTGCTGCGGTTGCAAGGGTTCTTGCAAGTGGTGCTGCTTGGCTTCCGGCACTGCTGGTCTCTCCTTTAGGTGTTGGCGACATTTGTAGCTGATGCCGCCTACGATGATTGCTGATAATAGTGCATATAGGCATACCGTTGGCCAACTGGGTTTAATTGTGAGAGTTTCTTCTACTGCACTTTGTTGCAATATTTTGGTTTTCTTGAGGAGATAGTTAAGCTCTTCTAGAGGTATAATCTAATTTTACTACAATTTGTGAATTCTTGTTTACTTCAGCATATTGTATTCGTGGTAGTGGGATGGTTTCTTTAATCTGGATGAACCTTTTATGGGTTCGCAAGGTTCGTCCGGATATTACGATAGTGCATTTGTTGTCGATTGTGATAAGTACTACGCCATTGCTTCTCTGATATTGTACATCGTTAGCGCAGGTTGTTTTGAGTATCTCTTCTCGTTTCAGGATGGCGATCCACGTGTTTTCTCGAATTTAGTTAATTATATTGTTATTGTAATCGGCCGTAGCATACGTGCAATTTTGCGGTTTCTTGTATTGTAGCAATTGGACTATGCAGTCTTGGTTATTGTGCAATTGTTGCCACTCGACGTGTTGACAGATGACGCTATCTTCAGTGACGGTGACGCATGGTTCGTGTGGGTATGCGAACTCATTGCTGCCTAAGATCAGGTAAGGATCTTTTGGTATTAGGATAGCGTTGTTTTTATTTGGAACAGGATATAGGTGGAGTAGAATGTAGGAACGTTGGGTTACCAAAGGAATTTCTAGTACAAAGTTGATCGATTCACCTGTACTGTATGCTTTAACTTCAATGGATTTTTCTAATAGTTGTATGTTTTTAAGTGTCGGAGGGTATGATATTTGCATATTATTTCTGACAATATCCTTTTGAATGCTTGCTAGTTCGACTATGAGATGGCTAGGATCGACAATACTTGGATGTAAACGACCTAAATGACTGAAAGTAACAGCGTTTTCTAAGGTAAGTAACCTATCACATACCTGTTGCAGGTATGTTTCGATTTGTCTATATATTTGCATCGTATTTATTTTATTCTCTATTTTCTGATTTTGAGAGATTACCTGTTGAATCGCGTCAGTTAGTTCTTCTCGATTTTTAATCATGCTTTCTAAATTGTTATGGTATTGTGTGATAAATCTGACATTAGTCCTAAGGTTTGGTTCTGTCTGTTTGATTCAAGCCTTCTAATTTCTTGGATTTCTTTTTCAAATTTAATCGCATCAACTAAGTCCAAGTTGCCGGTAATAGCTTTAACTATGGATCCTAGTCCATTAATTAGACCTCTCTTAATTCTAGGGATATATGTTCTTCCTACGCTAATTTCATTAGGTCCTAGATATACTAACTTACTTTCTATCTATCAGATATTCTAATTGGTTTCTTACGACTAAATCATCTTTATAGTGGGAGACATTTTTCTGTGCTAACCTAAAAGTATAATAATTCTTGCTTATTTCTATATATGTATCGCGTATCCTACTAACGCTATATCTTACTACTAGATGGTAGGTTTCTACTTGGTGCTGAGCTGAGGCTTCCTTAAAAACAAGGACGCCATTGTGATTGTCTACTGGTTCAATAACTGTGACTGCTCCGGCGACCCAGAGGACTGCGCCGAAGGCGAGGGCGTTGCTGTAAAATTTCCAGGGCGTCTTAACATTCTAAAATGTACCCTAATTGTTTTTGCATTAACATGTTTCCCTACAATTTCCGCAATTTGTTCCTATATAACGGGGTTCCAATTTATTACTACGGACGCTTTTTGCAACTTGTTTATATACTTTATCACCGATTTTAAAGTTGGGGGCTTCTGTGTTACGATTAGCTTTCTCTGTGACTGTTTGTTTATGTTCTGTTATTTTTGTTGCTACAAATTTCTGCACTTTTCCATAATCTGCTTTCCATGCTGCTTATTTACGTATTCTTGACAGAATTCCTTTGGAAAGTATAGTTCTAGTGGGCTTCTACTGTTAGTGTGTCCAAAGAGTAATTCGAAATGTGTGTAGCTAGTGTATGGAGTTATTGTACGCAATTATAGCGTATTTCATTAAATTGGTTGTGACGCTTTTATCTGTAATTCGTTGAATTCTAATCATTTCTGCCAACGTGGAGGGTAATGTGTAAAATGTTCTACTGGAGAGTTCGAATTTGGGTTATACGGGGTTGTGAAGTGAACGAGTATATTATGGATGGCGCACACTTCTGTGATGACTTCATTGTCACATCTGGGATCAGAATCTGTGGTGATTTTATTTGGAATACCAATAACTGAAAATAGACTAATAAGTGCTTCCGCTATGTGAATACTAGTTGCTGCGGATAGTGGTATTGCGCGTACTTAGAAAAATTATCTATTATTGTAAGGAATGTTATGCCACCACTACTGTACTGGTCCATATATATGTGTTCCATCGATTTATGGGGCGTATCTGTAAGAGACAGAGGTATCTTTAATGGGTTACGTTCATATTTATATTTTAGACATTTATCACATTGATTTATGTATTTTTGTACCGATACTAACATGTTTGTCCAATGATAATTTTTGTGTAGCTGTTTACACGTTTCTTCTATCCCTCTGTGTTATGTCTGACCTTCATGGTATTTCTTAATTATGTCTATTTGTTCACTTCTATTTTCTACTAATGTCACTCTGGTTGTGCAGCGTACTAACTTGTGTCCTCTATTACTAAATACGGTTTTCACTACTTTGCAAAATATGGGATACAATTCCTCGTGATAAAAGTAACAGTGGAATATCCTTTCGGGTATGGTATGTTCTTTGAGGAACTTTATTATTTGTTGTTCTATGTCGTTGATGGGGATGAAAACGTCCTTTATTACGGTTTCACCTTTAGTCCTATCATCTATGCGGTATTCTAAGCCAGGGCACTTCCGGATGTGGAATTCCTTTGATTGTCTATCTATTGCATCTGGCGTTTCAGGAATTTTATATTCTACTTGTTCGTTTGAATCTACTTAAATCGATTCGGGTGTATCTTTTTGTCTATCTATAGATGGAGGGGCTACGAAAATCGTTGAAATGTCTATAAGTGTCACTATATCTGTTCCGTCCAGGTCATTAGTCGCGTCGTTGGAGGTACTGAGCTGCGGTTCTGCAGGTAAGTTGGTTCGATTCTCGTTATCTAAAATCATGCCTATTATTTCGTCGTCGCATACAGGTTCTGATTCTACCTCATTATTATAAACTATTTGAACACGTGATAAAGCGTCGGCATTGGTATTGATTTTACCTTTCTTATATTCTATTTTGTAATCGTATTCCGCTAATTTCAAGCGCCATCTAGTTAATTTTGAGATAGGGTCTTTCAGTGATATGATCCATGTGAGGGGGCGATGATCGGTGTATATGATAAATTTCTTTCCGTATAAATAGGGTCAAAAGTACTTGATTACCCACACTATTCCTAATAACTCCTTTTCTATAGTAGAGTATTTTTGTTCTGTGGTTGAAAGTGTACGCGAGGCGTAATCTACCGGTTTATCTGATCCTACTCTTCCTTGTGACAGTACTGCTCCAATCGCTACACCAGATGCGTCTGTTGTTAGGATGAAAGGTTTTTCGAAGTCCGGGTATTGTAATATAGTTGCGTTTGTGAGGACTACTTTACATTTTTCGAATGCTTGTATAAAATCTGGAGTCGCTTCTACTTTAGCGTTCTTCTTTAAACACGCTATCAATGGTTTTGTAAGTTTTGCGAAATCTTTTATGAACTTTCTATAGTAACCTACAAGACCTAGGAAAGACTTAATTTCTTTTTGTGTTTTAGGCAGTGGGAATCGTTGAACGGCTGCTATTTTATCAGCGTTAGGCATAAGGCCTTTGTCTGTGAGCGTATGACCTAGAAATTTGACTTGCTTTTGTAAAAATTCGGATTTATTTAGCTGTATTTTAAGATTATGTAATAGTGGTAGACCGCAATGCTGATAGATTGTTAAATTTATTACGTGAAAATATAATGCCTTGTACCATCATCTCTTCTACGTTATTAATGAGAGTTGGCCCTCTAACGCACGTACAGCGGGGCAATATCAGGTGCTAATTCCTGAGCCTGATTCCCAACGCAGGGGTTCCTGTGTTGAACGGAGAAGAGCTAAGATTTGAGATAATCCCAGGTGGACTACGTATTTTCTACAATGCTCCTGGACGTATGGAGATTTTAAATTTACGTGATACATATGGTTTCTTCGAAGTGAGGCCCGTAGGATATTACTTTATATTAGAGGCTTTCGAGGATAATCAAGGTGAGCTCGCTGATTTAGGAGCTATCGGTCAGGCGGACAGATTTGAAATAAGACAAGGTGGCGTTGTGAACGATCTACATTTCACCGCGCTAGATGGTAAAACTTAATGAACAATTATACTTGGCATATGCTCTAAGATTTGTGTGATTTAGACGTAGTAGACCTAGTCTAGTAAAGAAGAAGATATGCGAAGACTTTTCGACATTTAATACGAAATGAGCTTTTGAGAGAGCTTTCGTAAAAGCTTTATTTACTTGTCTGTTGTTATTTACTTGTTGCTAGGAAATACTTAATGTACGTTTGCTAGTTTTTAATGCTTTTATAGTTTTTCTTATTCAACATTTTTATTTTAAAACTGCCAGATAACAGTTTCACATAAGATAAACTCTTACATAATATTATAATAACTACTAGATAATTAGACCTAGCACAAACATTATAAATGTTGGATTTTCTATATAGTCTATGGCTGTGCACGGTACTTGGCCCTTAGACATCAGACAACAACTGTCAAACAAATAATACTTGTGAAAAACTTCCGATATAAAACTCGCCTTGTGAACTAAATCTCGTTTTTCGATAACTGCAACTTATTTTAAACCCTTTAAGAAGAGAATTGAAAATAAAAACACAGTAATTCAAAGTACAACATTCTACTGAACATGGGCAAAGGAGATGCAGCTCGGAATATGTCGACATATCTGCGTGAGCGTGAGGTTTGATGTCATTCCTACTTCAAATACTCTTTTTATGTTTGTGAATAGCATCCAACTGAAAACGGTCGGAAAAATGAAAGTAAAGATAAATGCTAATAAAATGCACTGACAGAAAGAGGACTGAAGACATTTGAGATCAATGTTTCTTGAACGAGGATCTACTTAAATTAAAAAAAGAAAATAATGATTTGGGAACGTATGACCCAGGCCAAACACCAGGAAATCAAACACGGGAACGAAGGAAGGCGTCACAAACAACAGAGAACTCTATAGCAGGAAGTAACATTAACAGGGTAGGTCTATAGCAGGAAGGTTTGATGAAAGTAGTGGGAGAAAGTGAGGTAGGTAGGTATAAAAAACTACATGAGCGGGACAAGGTGCGACGATAATATGTTATATAACTTTCATTTAAAAACATCATAAATTACACTAACCTAACAGGGGCCAAGCCTATTGCTGTCAATCGGGCACTTCTTGACTGTATACATACTGTCTGATAGATAACAGTGCGATGTATTAGTCACCTTTTACGATACTACACCGCGAACTACACGGCAACAAAATCAGACTTTGCTTATAATGCATTTACTAATTTTCATACAAAATTTTTAACACTTGCCCAATAAATTGGAGTGCCATACTAGCACTTAATCATTCCATCCTCTAAGGAATTTCTTTATTCTTTAGACAGCGGCACTTCAGTTAATCTGAATCAAAACCACTTCAATTCCGGTTATAGCGGACAAAGGGTATCATAATAAAGAGGATCAAAGCTTCGACATGTATTGTATCTGTATTTCTATCTATCTATGTATATAATTACATAAAACACTAAAATGTTTCTACCTATGTCTGATATAGAATTTGACATGGGCCGGCTCGACCGGTGCGATACCTCGACTTCACAGAAAACAGGTTGTGAGTAATATTTCCCCTCTTTCCTCTCCCTCACCCCCCTCTCCTCTTTCCCATCTTCTCTAACCCCCCCTCCCTTCTTTCACCTAACTGCATCCCCTCATCACCCTCAAAGGCGGGTAGCGCACTTACGACACTTGAGTTGAAGATGTCTATGGACGGTAGTTATCACTTACTTTAAGATGACTCGTCTGTTCTTCTGCCCCCCCCCCCCCTCCCTATACAATTCTAAAAAAAAGAAATTTTAGCCTATTAGTACACGCCGGGTATCCGCTAGTTTTCAAATATTTTGTGTGTTAAACTTTTCATAAATCCTAGTAATCTAGTCTAGTAATTTAATTGGACACAGCAAATTAATTGGCCGCCGACGGTCGTGAATCAGAATGATTCTATAACAAAAACAGCAACATAGGTAACTAGAGAAAAACGAAAACATCTGGTTATTTACTATTGCTTATTTATATTTAACACATCCAATATATTAGTTTCTACGATGTTTATGTATATAAAAGTGAAAAAAAAAAAACACTGAACTTTTATTGTAATAATAATTTATTGTATTTACGTATATTTTCTTTAAGAATTAATACGGTAGATATATACTAAAAACACTAAGAACATGCAAAATAACAGAAAATGCAAAATTTAAAATAGATCCTAAATAGTTGTAAATTTTGTGTTTGTAATATTAGAAAAGCACTGAGTATAAAGACGTAATTTCATTACTCAGATTGTTGAAGATGTCGTATTTATGTGTAACTAAACAAAACATAGGATATCTGCTTCAGTCTATGACAATCTCTCAAGTTTATATTTTTTTAAGGTCGACTTGTGTTAAGTTAGTATAAAACATTAATAAAACTCACGATGCTTTTAAATTTAGGACGAGCTTCAGTGACATGATGTTTTCTATCACATTTAGATTGTTTCTCTAGTTTTAAAAAGCTCATATTACAATTGCGTGTTTCATTTTCTCCGTAGAGTAGGAGCTTTTGAAACCTATTCTGGTCGTTTCCTCTATTACTGCTGCTTACACTCGTATAATTTAACGTAAAGATAACGATAAAGCAATCTGGATAAATAACAGGTAATTTTTCACATCCTTTTCATTGATGTTTGCAACTATTTGCCTGCAACAATTTTCAATTAATAAAATTACTAGAGGTAACAAAACCCTTAAGTAAATGTATCAATATGTAATTTGGTGTAGATAAATGTGCAGGAATGCATGTAAAGAAAGCTAAAATTGTGGAATCGGAAGGGATTGAACTTTTAGGTTCCACACACCTAAGATACCGCATATGAAACTTGCAAGGTATGTCACAGGCGTTGGCTATAAATGAATTGACTAGGAAGCAATCGCTAAAGGAATGTTTCCTTGTCCGTACACTGCTAACCGCATGTCGAATGCACCATCCGCGTTCAGGAGTGATGAGATGGTTTTTTAAATGGCAGGATCATCCGTAATCGCGAAGTATGCAATCTTAGAGGATTGATAACGGACTTACTCCGCCTGGTCTAGGTAAAGAGAACTGGCGCAAACCTGCAGTACTTAATGTTACAAATCGTAGGGAGATATGGAAGAGAAAAGCGCTGCATGGACGTTTTTATCGGGCCCTAAACGGTCCCGATGTAGATTTAATATCATCTGTGTCTTGGCTACGTTTCGGTGATCTCTTCGGAGAAACTGAAGGTTTTATCTGTGTGTTTTAATATGTGCAGGATAGTCCATCGGCAAATTGGCCTTTGATATAACCTTGAGGCCGTACTACAGGTATGTGGTGTGTGATGATGTGATAGACGGATAAGTGGTGACAGACCGACTAGAGCAATGATTGTTGACATTACCCATTCCATATGACGACAACCTCATAAAGGCTGAAAAAGATAAACAAATGATATATTTGGATTTGGCCCATGAGGTGGCCGATATGTGGGATGTGAATTCTGCAATCATTGTGCTGATAGTCATATCAGCTCATAGGATGATTGCCAAGAGCCTCGACCAACATCGGCAGAGGCTCACGTTACATAGTTGGTTTAAGTTGTTGTTAATGTTTTTGAAAAATTTAGGTTGTCGTTAATGTTTATGAAAAATTTATGAAAAATTTACTGACTGTATTTGTGTATTTTTCGGCGGATAGTGTAAATCGACTTCTAGGATATATATCCACAGTGTTTCTCAGTCAGTAAATTTTTTGAAATATTCATTACATCAAATAGATGTATTTCTTGTTCGTTTTAAAATATACATATATATATCCAATTGGTAGCTTTTGCATCATCCATATACAAATTACCACAATTAATATGAACTAAATTGCTATTAGGTTTCTCTTTATTATAAAGTTAAAGATATTTTATTCGCTTTAGCATATCTTACAGACCATTGAGGACGACCTCCTATTAAGTTCTTTTCTAACATTTGATTCATTTCAATGTCTGTAATTAACCCTACATTAATATTCATGTACAACAACATGGCATATCAGTGATGGTGAAGGCGCACATTAAGAAGGATTAAGATTTGGAATATTTTAAGTTCTAGTTTTTTTTAAATACTTCATATAAAAGTTAGATATCACTTTTGAGATAGGAAAAAAATAAAGACATCCCAATCCTTTAATGCATAGTTATAATCATCATCAGGAACAGTTTGTAATGTTTATATTGCAAATTGCTGCATAAGAGCAATGTCAAAAATAAACAAAATAAATTATTTTTGTTTTCTGTTTGTACAACTTAAAGGTTAATCGTTATTGGCACTTAAATACAGTAACCGAAGATAAGTTAACATACATTTTACAGTCAAGTATAAAATTACAAGTACAAGTACAATTACTCAATTTACAAGTAGTGAAACTTTACAACACTCGCCGCTCTCACTGTTATGTTTCACACATTCGATGCTATGAATATTCCCTATGTTTAATCATTATACCGATTTCAGTTTGTGGCATCAATATTTTAAACCATTTCTGAAAAAAAAAAAAAACCTCATAAACGCAAGCCAGGAGTGAGTGCACTCTCTTAGACACCGTTGGATTTTTATTTGAACTGTTTTACAATTTTATTTTGATGGTCCAGCCTGACTTACTTAATTCGAAGTCGGAACATTTTTTTTTCTGCAAAGGCGCTATAAGTGTAATATTTCGGTGCATTGAAGTATAATGACATACTTTGTGTTAAAGGATATTATACTAATTTATTTATTTTTAGTTGAAATTCACAATTACGATTGTTTTTAAAAGCACAAACTGTTATACATTATCAAGTTGACTTTTTATGAAGTTATTTTATTTTGTTTTTTTTTTTTTTACGAGAATGATAATTGTGAACGTTTATATTTCAAGCTTGACAGATAAATATTTGAATATTTTAAAAACCTATATACACTAATATAATATATATATATAAACTATATATTTTATATATAAAAAAATTAAAACAATGTAAAAACAAGTTTAAAGTGGACTTTGTGGGTACAAAATTCAGTGGGTAGAGGAGTAATCCTTAACTGTATTAATTAGCTGAGTAAGGGCCTGCCAAGTCTATAACCATTGACCATTGAAACTGAACAGTGAATGTTTCCAAGTTTTGTTGGTTGTGTTAACTCCAACTGCCGGTAGTTCGATATGCGGACCTTAATATAATATTTCTTGCTTTGTGGGGCACTTAGCATAGTATATCCAAATCCTACTTGAAGAGTCAGTCAGTCTCTTCAGTTTTGCTGCCCAATATGGCTCATGTTGTTCTTCATTCTGGAAACACCAAAAAATATATATAATAATAAGTAGGCATGACAAATTAGTTCTTAAAATAGATGATTCTGTTATTTATATCACCTTTATAAATCTTTGAAAGGGGTAAACCGTAAATAAATTTTTAAAGTATCTGAATTTAATTAATGATAGATATGATTTAAGTAAACGTTACTTTTATTTAAAACCTACATAATAAAAGACACGTGTATTTTTCCAAATGATAAAGTTTTAGGCTGCTACTGTTAAAAAATTAATAGCGTTATTCATTTTTTTGACATGGGAATTGAATGCAAAACTTTATACTTACTAATAACTATGCTTGTATTATTACTAAACTTATAAGACTGACACTAATGTATTGGTATGGTTTCTTTTTATTTTTAAATTTTGATTCAAGGGTGTTGGCATTGAAGGCTTATTTGGCTTTCTCTTTTGAGATATAGGTATCACTTCCTTATTGGACTTTCGCTGATTAGAAAACCTGAAACCAACATATATTTTAAAATATTCCGAAGAACATGTATTATTATTTATTTATAAATTAATGTGTTAAATTGCAAATATTATCGCTCAGCCTACTTAAGATAATATTCAACTCCATAGTATATTAAGTTCTTATTTTGCATGGGAAACGAAATCATTAGCTCTTTTGACTCTTCTTAAACTGTTGATCTAACAAGATAATTACTATTAAAATTTGTGGTTATATACCCATAGATATACTGAAAATAATGTATAGTTAAATTTAAATAATCACTGTTTGTATTTATTAAATGCACTAATAAAATTATGATATGGTATACACAAAGGACGGCACAATGCTCTACTAAAAAGGTTTTGTGAGACTATCTTCATACTAATAACACTTAATTTTTACTTATTATTATACACAGCTTAAAAATACTTTTTATATAAAGTAGCTACAAAATAAGTCAAAACTGTTGACTTATTTTTTTTATTCTTTTGCTTAATGCACTTAAGATTTATAATAACTTACTTTATAATCATCATTCTTACTCTATTATATCATCGGCCTTACATACCGTTTTAGAATGAAATAATATACGGTGCCACTCTGTCTATAAAAATTGAGATGAAATTTTATTAAGGTAATCGTGTGTACTTGCATACCAATTGGGCTATCAATCATGGACTAGACATCAATTATATTCGTTTATTTCATATTAACTTTGACATATACAAATTAACCTCCAAAATATTTTATGTAATATAATATAATAAAATAATACATATAATAACAAATATGTAATAAATGTAACATAATATTACGCCTTGTATTCCGAAAATATCAGATTATATAACATAATTACATTTCGACAGCTATTTTTTAAGTCTTGTATAATAGGGAGCGACGCGATTGTGTTTTACCGAGCTGAGAATTTTCTAATTCAATAACTCACGAACACTTACTAGAGACCCTAAGCTCGAAACCAAAACCACACAATTAGCGAGGCAGTTATAATATATACAGATAACTGAGATAATAAAATATCTTAATATCTGTTATAAATTTTTTGTATTTAGATTTATAGTGTCCCCCTCCATGAGCTTGATGAGCTTGAGCTGATGATGAGCTTTCAAAAATACATAATTGCACATCTGACGTGACGCGTTTGACACTCAGCGGGCGAATACTGAAGATTTAGGAGCTATAAAAACCAGGCCTGGCTTAAATTTCTTTATTTCCTCAATGAACAGGCTGCATTTATCGAGGTCCGTTACCGGGCTGAAAATGTTCTTCCTTTTCTCATTACGGCTTACTTTTAGGTCAGCGATAGGTCATTGATAAGTTTGTCTGACATCATTTTCTTATCGTCCTTCGTGTTGCTGAACCTTTACCGCAAATCGTTCATAAGTATCGGGGGAACGTATCCGCTCTTGTTTGCTATTGTGTCTTCCATGTGCGTAATATTAGACTCTACTTTCGTTCGGATGGTGTCTTTGTTTTCGAGGCATTGGTATCCCCACCCTTGATCAGTGTACCGCTTGTGTGACAAACTGCGCGAGTTTTTTTGTGTTTAAATGCAACGTTGATACTGTTGACAGCGAACGCGCATCACTTGCCTTGTTGTGAAGTGTTTTAAAACAGTTTGAGATGGAAATAGACATTGCGTGTGCTGTTACTTCAGCCTGTTTCCATTATTTATTTGGAGCACTACTTGTACTCATTGAGTTCGTAAACCCTTTTATCGACTGTTCACGAAGTTTAATATTGCGTCGTAATTTGCGTCGTAGGTTTAGTTCATCACTGTGTACGTACACCGTATTCACTTTTTTTACAATTGCCTAATATTGTGGAATGGCTCTCACTATTAATTTTTTATTACACTCTGGCTGTTGTGAAATAAGCTTTTGTAAACCGTATTTGAACAACTAAATAATATTTTATACTACTCTTCGGTCATAAATATGCTGTCTACGTAAATTTTCACGGCACTTTGTTTATTGCACCTTTTACACTTAAGTGTCCTTATTTTTAATTGGCCATTTTTAAAGTCCACGTAATTGTTACACGTTATGTTGTTGTTAACAATGTTGTAGTTGTTGCAATTAACCGAGACTGAACCGTTGTTATTGAGGGTTATGGGTTTTCCCTTTATGGTTTTTCTTTATGGGTTTCTCACAACATTCTTTCTTCTTTTATCTCCTCTATTCGTAAAGTCCATTGCCAATTTGGAGAATCTCTTGTTTGTTCCCTCGTCTCGCTCATGTTCATATTTTATTTGTCCAATAATTTTATTTCACTATTATAGAATATTATTATATTGGGATAACATAGAATGTACACGGAGATCGTAAAGGCCGAAACCAAAATTCAGAAGTGTGTTGAATTTTTTAAAATAAAAACAATTTTAAAGCTACAGGTGTCCCCTGCTTTGGGTACAGTTACTCCAAACCTATACGGGTGTACCTATAGCCAAAGCAGGGGAGTTGCTAGCACGCTGTATAAAATTTATATATAACAAATACTCGAACCGGTCTTATGGTCCCAAACAAAAGGTTTAAATTAAAATGAAATATTCGGGAACCTACATAGGTACTATCTTCAATGTCATCGCCCACCTCTTTCAAAGTGGGTAAACAAAAAAGATATTCTTTCATGAAAGAAAATATGCTAAGGAGCTTTAAAATTGTTTTCGTTCTAAAACATTTAACACTTCTGAATTTTGCTCCGCAAATAAAAATAAAATGAAAGAACGACAGAATGTTCGTCACAACAAGTTATGTGAAGTGTGTGTAGGCAGATAGCTACTACAATTGTTAAAAATCAAGCTTTAAAGTTTCTTTAACTCTTTTGTTATGCTATTTTTTAATACAGCTATATCATTTCTAGGCGAATACAAATTTTATCGTCGCAGCCACGTACATAGGTTTGTGTGTTTAAGTACTTATGGCTTTTCTTCTACGATTGATCGATAAGAGATCATAAGAGATCACGTAGTCTGTTCAAAGTAGACAGTCAAGATTACTAAGTAATTCGCTAAAACCTGAAAATGGGTACGAATAATAAGAACAACATTATAGGTGAAATGTGAAAATCCCCATAGAGACCGATCCACAATAAATAAATATATCTTAGTTAAAAACTCGCAATTGTTTTTTGTTATGTAGATTCTTATTTTGTTGTTTCTTCTACCTTATGAATAGCTCTATTTCCTAAATTGTAATTGTTATATCTATTTTGTTTTAAATAACTTTATTTACAGATATGGGATCATTGGGAAGTGTTAACGTAGCATTAATAATCGTATTCCCAAGATCAACATTACCATTTTTTTTAGCTAAGCTTGACCGGTTCATATCGTTATAAATTAAACGCTAAAAAAACTACGGCCAGAGTTAGCAATCTAACGTCATCTATATCGGTGTAATTTATCTATAATATGTATGTATTTAGAAATATAAAAGTATGTTTATCAGCAGTCTGGTTACATTAATACAAGCTCTGCTTTGTCTGGGATCAGACGACCGTCTGTGAGATGTGTGCAGTTAATATTATTATTATACTCTTTATTCAATTAAGCAAACATATAAATTACACTTTTAAAAATAAAGTAAAAACAAAATATATTAAAAAATATAAAAAAAGTGTCCCACCAGTATCGGGTGCAGGGATCAAGCTACGGTGGTTAGGGATCCAGAGATAGGAACCTCCTCAAAATACGTGCCGTATCAAGAAGGACTGCCTTTTGCATCAGGCCCTTAACCCAGCTACCTAATGTGAGCTTCTGAAGATCTTGGACGAACTTGTTGGTAAATAGTCGTGTCACTAATAGGTATAGATAATAAAATATCTTTAGTGCCACGTGCCCCACTTTTACATCCATTCTGAGAGTAGGCCATGATATTATTATTACTTATGTGTGTTGTTATTATAACTCTCAGTATGGACGTTAATAATTTGTACATTGTGGGTAAACAGGTAATGGATCTGTAATTTTTGCGATCCATGGCACTACCAGACTTGTAGAGTAGGTGAGTTACACCTGTGGTCATAAAAGTTGGCAACTAACCTGATACTAAACATGAATGAAATTGAGATGCTAAACATTATTATTATTCCCTTTATTCTAATTAATATACACATATAAATTACATTTTTAAATATACCATATAAATAAAAAAAACATTTAAAAATATAAAAAAATAGTAGACCTCCGACATCGGGTACAGGGACCAAGATACCGGTGGTTAGGGCTCCAAAGAATCCAAAGAATTGCATTCTGCATCAGTCCCTTGATCCAACCATCTAACGAGAGCCTCTTAAGGTGTTGGTCGAGGCTCTTAGCTATTATCGGAACAATGATCGGAACAATGATCGCCGAATCGATATTCCATAAATCGACAATCTTGTGAGACAAATCCAAATATTTAATTTGTTTATCTTTTTCAACTGTCACTTTTCTTTTTCTTTTATTATTATTATGAGTACGTATACTCATGATAGATTTATATCTGATCTATATGGGATGAATTCGAAAGAGTTGCTCTTATATGCATAGCTACTTGGTTATAAAAGGAACCATTTTCGAGAATACGTCTCAATTTTCAACATATTCCGGCTTCCACAAGCAACGCTAATATTATATACTGGCAATAAGTTCCAAATTTACGATGTTTTTGGTGTAGTTGGTGCGTGTATTTGGAAAGGTATGCGACCTACCGATCCAAAGCATCGATGAACGCGTTTCAACTTTCGAAGACCTATAACACTCTGATTATGAATTTGAAGTTTTACAGAATCCATCCTCAAATCGCAAGAGATTAAACTAAAAGTGCACACTTTTGCCTGTTCTTAGTTGACAAAAGCTCCAACTTTCAAAAATTCTTAAGCGGATTAAGGTGTTTCTTAAAGTGGTTAAAAATTTTAAAAACGCCTGTGAATTGCATAACGTGTATATATATTCACATCAATCGACAATTACCCTTGGAACAATAGCTCAAAACTTGATTGCAATATTATATGGGTCGGTTTTACGTATGCGTTCTATGTGTTAGTGAATATTATATTATTAATTACAATAATACAGGTTTTAGACACAGGAAGTAGAACTGTCCATACTTGCACAATTATTCGAAGGGCGAACACGGCGGGCCCTTCCGCTTAGAGTAAATAAGTTTATTACTCCGGGTAAATTGAAATTTTGCAGCTAGGAAGAAGCACCCATTCCCTACGTAATACTATAATGCATCATATGTTCAAGTCAGATAATGAATACAATATATAAGATAATCGATTCAGGCATAGTCCAGTGTAAAGTCTCTTAGTCGTACACTATCGTAAAATAAGTTAATCTAAATGGAAAGAATCTTAAAAGTTTATTGTAAGACATTTATCGAGTCTAAGTTATTATGTCCTCGATGAGTGGGTAAGACTCCATGTGCATCGAAGTATCGACCAATGAAAAAATTAGGCCTTGCATAAACGGGTTATCGATTTACTGCATAATTTACGTTGTCTATTAAGGCGAAGGCAAGGGAAACCCTCAGGTGCATCGAATTACGAGTATAGTTAAATAAAAAGAGCATTATTGAGCAAATTAAGGTATTGGAATTAAAATAAGAAAGTACACATTTAAAGATCCCCGGGGAGACTTTCACAAATGAAGATACAATTCCGGAGGTGCATTTGTTTCCAACCCTTATTCTATCATGTATGTACATCTTTATTCATGTGTTAATCTATCTGTCTCGATCACGGCAACTAAAAGCTAATGTTTATAAATGAATGTTGGATTGACAGCTATGACTAACAAAAGACCAATCTAGCTTATTTTGCTTAGTAAAAAAAGAGTATAGTCTCGTTACTCTTTTTATATATTTATGGTGTTACACATAATATATAATTTAACAAATACAAGGATAAAAAACTAAAATACTGTCTTATTTTACTCACTCGAGCGAACGAGATCGAGCGCAGGTCTTATTTACTTACTCAACAGTTAGTTCAGTTTTAGCTGATAATACTAATATGTATCTTATAATATAACAATGAAATAAAGTTTAAAAACGAGTGGGTAGTATCACGCAGCTTTAGAATAACATAACTACCACATTTTTTTTTTATAACATGTGGAAACCCCCTCGGGCCGTCATCCCACCGGGGTTTTCGGTGGAACGGTGTGTCAGAATCGGACCCACTAAAACCACACGGTGTGCCATGACATCCGGACCCCTCCTAGCGCTTTTCGACCGCAAAGGCCACTATAGCGGGTCGAGAGGAAAACCCGTCCCGACCACCCGCGGCCACACTCAGGGCGGCATGAGGTACTGCTAAGCGCGCCACCCGGTTTGCCAGCGGTGAATTGAGTCCAAGTGGAGGTCGTCCTCCCGAGCCCGCTCCGCTCTGCGAGATAACCTTCTCGCAGGAGGTTGGAATTTCCTATCACTACTGGGCCATGGAGCGTGTGACGGCCAGTAGCGACAGATCCTCTCTAATTACTGCAGTGAGGGCCCGACGCGGCGCCGTCCAAGCCACACAATCATCGCGCCTATGTTGGGCCGAGTCCTCATTGCAGTCGCAGTGTTGGCAGACGGGACTCAATTCCCTCCTAGCGACCGAGTGTGGTAATTTTTCGAAGCAGCCGTGTCCGGAAAGAACCTGCTTTAGTCGGAAGGAAAGGGTTCCGTGCTGCCACCCTGCGCACTCGATAACGACCAGCAGGAGCGCCTCCACAGTGGCAAAGACAGCACGTGGAACCTCCAGTCGGGACGACCAACGACCCATAGTGGCTCGGCATAGCGGCTTCACGCCACTCGGGTACCTCTTCGGGCCGGGGCCGATTGCCTCTACCCGCCCGGAAATCAGCCGTCCGCCGATAGACTTCGGCGAGCACTTCCGCCTGCAAGACCCACGGGGGAGTTCCGACCAACGCGCACTCTGCCTCCGTCGACACGGTGCGGTAACCGCGTATGGCTCTAACCGCCATGGCCCTCTGAGGGCCTATAACTACCATAACTAGCAACCTCTACACTGGCGTTCCTTATATTGTCTCCACTATTGTTTTCAATGTATACTAATTTTACAACTCAAGACCTTTAGTGTGGGTATCACCTATACGCTGATAACCAGCGTTGAATGCATAACGCATGCTATTGATAAAATACGACGATTGGGAGCATATGTAACTACTGAATGTCAAGCGACCGTCGTAGGCAGCAAAGGATCATCTATAGGTTAGACAGTACTTCGATATAACCTATCGTATGTCAATGGTTCTGTCATAGCCTTAATCCCAGGGGTTAAAGATGTAGCCTTTGCAACTTTGAATTGGCGTGCCCAGATTACTCATGTCAGTCAGAAAGTGACCGGAACTCTCCGAACTTTATACTGGTTAGTAAGTTCCTTTCCAGTAAAACCAAAACCATCTTAATGCAGTTCCTAATAATTTCTATGATCTATGACAGTAGTCATTGTAATGTGTGTTATTTCGACCTGATTGCAGACCTTCTCAATAAACTAGACCAGCTTCTTTCTTCTTTCTACGTCTCAACAAATGCTTTCGATTTATATTCATCATTTATAACCTTCGCAAGTATGACCACCACCTTCGTATTTAGCGCCCTACCTTCGTTTCTTGTGCTGAAACCATGATAGAAACCATGATAGAAACTTTCGTTCCATAAACAATAAACTTCTATGTTCCCCGATATACGTCCGACTTCGTGAACTCTTCGTTCTAGAAGCAGCCAGTTCTTTTCAGGAGTGCGCTCCAGCCCGAAATCAGAATAACCACTTACCACTTTATATTCAAAAGGAGCGGACATGATCTACTTCACATCCAATTGGCAGAATAGTCGCAAGGCTAGTACGTCACTTTCAAACTTGTTATGTTTGTATATGTATGAATAGATGATTTATAACTTGTATATTCCCTGTAAGTATTGTTTATACGTAGATGAAAATCTCTAAAATTTATAACTTTTTAATTTTCTCTCTTCAACTACTTCACTATTTATCTCTACAACACCCAAAGTTAACTGGCAGAGAATGCATTAGGCATTAAAGCCCATCTTTGAACAATATGTGTATGAAGATTTAATAAATAAATAAATACCATGGCCGATGTTGTGGCTCTAATATGATGTAAACATAGTAGAGTATACATATGTACTCGGAACGGAAGCTCGATGTTGACTTTCACCAAAACAGATTCGAAGACCTGAAGATGGAACTGTTTATGACTAATCACTTCCCGGGGTATCGCATATTTAATGAGAATGTCACATGGGAAGAAGGTGAGGTACCAGATGATTCGGATTGGACCACCGCTCACAGAATCGTGAAACACGATAAACCAAAGTGGGTCATCAATAGCTTCCTTCCATTTAAAACTGTGGGACAGGACAATATATTTCCCAGGTCTGCTAAAATGGTGTGACGCTGCACTGTTGGATCATCTACAATCCATCTACAGAAGCTGCGTGGTACACCGTTACGTGCCTATGAATTGAAGTGGAGTCAAGGTAGTATTCCTACATAAACCCGGTAAAGGAGACTACACACAAACTAAATCATTCAGACCTATCAGCCTCACACCCTTCATGCTAAAGGTTCTAGAGAATACAATTCACTGTTAACAATACTGCTAGAGGAATAGTGACAAAAGGGTGCAGACAAGGCGGAGTTCTATCACCTCTCCTCTGGAACATTGTGGTGGATGAGCTGATAACTCAACTCAACGACCGCAAGTTCTTCACAGTGGGCTATGTAGACGACCTGACCATTCTTATTAGCGGCCCCTTTAAAATCTCAATTTGTGACCAAATGAGGTCTGCTCTAAAGGTCGTCGAAAAGCACGTGCAAGCAGTGAACCCAACCAAAACAGAGTTGATTATGTTCACAAACAAACGTAGTTAAGTTAAGGCTGCCTAAACTATTTGACGCACGTCCAGTTCTTACTACAGAGGTCAAGTGTCTAGGAGTCATACTTGACAGAAAACTCCTATGGAATAGACATCTAGACGCAAAACTTAATGAAGCCTGCATTATCTTCTGCCAATGCAAGCGACTCCTCGCACTCCTACGTCTCTCACTTCACACACTTCTGTGGCTTTATAAAGCGGTAATAAAGGCAATAATCACGTACGGTGCTATTGCCTGGGGGCAGAGAACTGAGCCTATCACGATTAGAAACAGGTTGCAGCAATTTCAGAGACTCATTTGTATGGCCGTCACTGGATGCATTCGAACAACCCAAGTGCCACCCCTGAGGTGGCTTTCCATCTAGCACCACTAGACCTGTACATACAACAGGAGATAGCTATGACAACTATAAGATTGAAACATCTGAGTCTGTGAAATAACGAAGAGGGTCCACATTCCAATATTTGGAATCAACTAGTGGACTACCAACCTCTGATAGCCCCATGTGACAGGATTCAATAACAACACGTACGTATAATGGACTGACCATGAGTCTAAATGTGGAAACTGAGCCCATTCCATTACTATTACTACAATACCTCAAAAGCTTTCCTTCTCTTTGATTCATACACGCAAAGGCCAATGTTAACCCGCACTTCAATGTCACTAAATTGATTGGTTCAGATATTTGCCAATATTTGCAGATAGCGATTAACTGAAACTTAATTCTATTACCGTTTATTGCGGCTCCATTCTCATAGATATCGATTTTTCTGTAAGTTAGTGAGATAGTATTGATAGTTTTTTTATAAAAATATGTCCCAGGTTTATCTTATGACTAAGTGGATTTGGAAAGTTTCTGAGGATTTCTTCTTTAATTAAGTGAGTATGGCAATTCAGTGCACGACCTGTCTGATGATAGCGGTTCTCGTGCACATTAATGCGCATACACGCAATTCCTATTAATCAGGTACCTATTAGGTAATTCTCTGTTTCTCGGAGGTGGCGCTCGCGGTTTTGCCTGACAGAGGCTGTGCGGATGTCTTAATAAAAGCTGTTACACCGTGTGGTTTTAGTAGGCTTGATTTTAAGTTGGTTTGACCACCCACACACACCATCCTACTTTCATCTTATTCAACTCACAGCTACGAGTCCTGCCTCGGCGTTTATTATATTATTACTATATTATACTATTATTTGCATAATACTTGAAACAGTGTAATTGAAAATCAACCAATTTAAATGGTACCTAGGTAAACGTACGTTTGAAACCTAAATTTTCGATTTGAATTAAATACATACTATCTTGTTTTCCTAACATTCTGTTTTTGTGTACTCACTCACTGATCGATTGTGCATGTATCCTTTTTTCTGATATTATATTCGATAATTTATTTATATTTTTTTTATTCCTTGAATTATTTTCTTTCTAATGACGTTTAATTTACAAAATCATGACTTTTTCGACTGAACTCATTTATAGATTATTTAATTAAATGTAAATGAGGCTAAATTTGACCGGACATTGCTGTAATATTTTCTAGGGTCATGTATATTTCATGTAGATTAGTTTTAAAAGCTTAGCTTTGATTAGCTTTAATTAGTTAGAAAAAACACAGATACATGCAGAATTAAGCGGTGGTGACTTAGCTCATAAACACACACGTGCCGGTAGAGCACTCAGATAAATTAAATCTACTCTATTTTAATAAAATACCCGCTACTTCATTCGTGTTATCGACGATGTTTGGTTGTACCACAAATAGGATATTAATATAACTATGTTTGTAAAGTGAATGATATAAGCCACAGAGAGATTGCCATTGCCATCGCGTCGTGTAAATATTGTGGACCTTCCCCATAATGTTATTAAAATATATTGTAAAGTGGTTTCACGCCTTGACGTAAATATATTACCTGCAAAAGTAGAAAAATGTGGTTTCAGTTATGTACAGAAGCTTTGAAAAAGAAGAAGTCTATTTTTTATATGTTCATAAATAAATCCATTATATTATCGTAATATTAATTTGTTCTTGTAGAATCAAAAATATTTTTACCTAACCAATAAATAAATACATACATACATAAACTCAAACGACCACATTTTACCTACCGTAATTATTTAATGATGATTTACTCCCCTATTATTTAAAGGGCTCGGAATTCCAGGCCACAGCCAGTTTAAGTTAATAGTATGCAATCTTATTGCTTAAACTCTTTTCGGTGATATAGGTGTGAGATAGATATGTACATATAAATGTTCCATTTACATAAGTGCGACTAAGTTACAATCGGACAACCATTTGCAAAAAAGAAATCTATCTATTCACATTAACACAAAAAAGGTTACGGGTAGACAACTCACTAGCAATTGTGTAATGCCAAGTTATTATTAGTACATGGCGACCTTTCAAATTAAACTTCAGAAACTATAAATTATAAAATAATATAATACGCGAATACCTTGACCGTGCAGGTGTTAT
Organism: Tyria jacobaeae; assembly: GCA_947561695.1. Classification (NCBI taxonomy): domain Eukaryota; kingdom Metazoa; phylum Arthropoda; class Insecta; order Lepidoptera; family Erebidae; genus Tyria; species Tyria jacobaeae. The sequence goes on along the minus strand of OX387207.1, from coordinate 20,270,525 downwards.
CTCACTTAAAATATGTGACAGTTTATAGTATAAGAGAGTGAGAGTGAGAGTACAAGAGTATTTTGCCCTTTCATTTTTGACAATTTTATCTCGTTTATTTTTTTTGATAAACAAACATTTATTAAAAAAGAAAATTCAAAATAAGCTTTTATTATATATTTTTTTAAATATTAGGCACATTACGTTTTCTTTATATTTAAATACACAACTACTACTAAAACTGTATCTCCGAATAATGTTTATTTATCCTAAGGTTACCTGGTAGATATTGTATTAAGCAATAAGACCGCCCCTTGCACATTATCAGGGTATCACAGTTTAAGCAAACCAGTCGAGGCGCCAGTTGATCGCTTAGGAATAGAAAGAGGTTTTAGAATATCATTCAATACATCACACAACATATACTCGGATATATTAAATTATGGCGATGGCGTAAGGACAGTATGTCACACAATCGACGGGTCAGAAAACAGCACGCACTCATGTGTCAGTGACTTTTCTTGATAGCCTCGAGTAACGTTTCGGACTTGTGAGCTTTTACAAGTGGGAAATTCTATGTATTGTGACAGAAACACATTAACGCTCCGTTTTTTAAATGTAGCTCAAGAAGTTGTTTATTGAACACTATTTTGAACATCTTTTTCAAATCGGAGTGTAAGCAACATAAGACTTAAATGCAAAAATGAAGGTTTAAGAAAAAAAGTACCATAAACTTTTGTTTTTTAAACGTTTGGAAACCGTGGGGGTTTCTTTACTCCACCGGGCTAAAATCATTAATATCCTACACTCTTTAAATACATATTTATTCATCAATTGGCACATGGCACATTCTACAAATAAGAATATTTCCGCCACATCTAATAAACCGCTCGTGTATTTGAAATACATTGTTTTTCTCAGTAATGTGACATGTGAAAACAAAATCCCTTTCAGTATTTGCGTGACAGGATTCATGTTCTCTTTTCTTTGGCATCAACAAAATAATATAAATATTCCTATGAGAGTATTATGTATGCTTTACAGATGTTTATGATAACAATAAATTGTGGAGGTATCTCGGGCCAAACCAAATATATAAGGTGTTCTTTAGAAGAAAATTTTTTACTTACACGTGTGTTTTAAAAACTGTTTGCATGACGTCGATAACAGTGTAAGAGTCGACATTTTTTTAATTTTATGCTATTATAGACACTGTCTTATTAACGACTATAAAGCTCAATGTCACGTGTAATTTATGTAAATGAAATGTCAGCGGTAGAAAGACAGAATCTACAATGTTCGATTTATGATAAGTTCTGCATATGCACACCTAAAACACATAATATGTGTTACCTATCAAATAAACAGTGTGCGTTTGCTTTAAGCTAATATTTTTTTACTTGTTATTTGCAAGTTCTCACAATAATAATTTATTTATTTTATATTTCAAAAAATAAATACCCAGTGTCTCCTGAATCCAACTCAGGTTAAGGCATTTAAATCTTACATATATGTGAACGCCGTTTACTCCATAATCAAATCGAACTTCTTTCTTAACTCACGTACTTATATTGTAATATTTGGATATATATGTAATCAACAACAAGAAATCAACGAGCTAAAAAGATGTCAACGTGCAGGATCGTGCTCCGCTGTCCGCTGCAGAAATAGTATCAAAAGTACAGGCGAAACCGCGAAGCATACCATAAATAACACATGAGTGTCCCCTATATTCCTAATACTATAAAAAAACGTCTTGTTGGTGATACGAGTGAACCGGCGACGAAAATATACATACATTCAAGAACTCTGGTAACATTACACTTTATTTTTGTGAAGACGCCTGTTTGTACTGTAAAATAAGAAATCATTGAAGCACATGCTTCCAGTAATTAAATAAAAATATCACAATATCATGCCGTGAAAAATGTTTGAACAACCTTATATGGCTAGTAAGCATATTCTTTGTTGGCCCGACTACTCGCTTTACATTCTCTGTCTATGTGAATAGTATATAAATAAGAAGACGCCTGTTGTCTTTTTGTGTCACTAAGTAAAATCATGATTGGCAGGTATACTAAAATGACGCTCAGTGACCACCTGTCTGTTCCTCCTGTTTAGTATACCTGTTTTAAGCAGATTTTGATTATAATATGATCGAGTGCTTAAGTAAATATATATATAAATATTTGATTCAAATGTTAAGTTTGATAAGTAAGACGCCGGTTTGTGAATGGTTCCCTCTAAGCACTACCTCTAAGCACTCTCTTCACTGCGAGTATCACTACAACATTCCCAACTCTAAAAATTCTTTGAATTGATTCACCAAAAAAATATATATAAATAACGTAAACGTGGTATAAGCGCTTATACTATCTTCAATCTGATTAACTAGACAAAAACATGTATGTACACACTCCCATCTCATTGTATGCCTGCCATGTTTTCAAATATTTCATTACAATACATCACGATTACTTGGGGCAACCCAAAACGATTGTACTATATGTACATAACATCAATAAAAAGCTTTGTTCGGTATACTTAGGTCCTCTCATTTCCCGCTTCTGAAATGTTAAACAAAGAATAGATATTTTTATTAAACGAATCACCTTATGATTCAATTTTCTTATAGATGCGCTAGTGACTAAGCTTGGCTGGAACGTAATATCAATATTGTTAGGTCCTAGTTATTATAGGTCTTCAGTTTGAAATATTACCTTTGACAAGCTTATACTTGGTATTCAGCCGTTCTGATTGAAAAATTGTAAAGCTTCAAAATAATAATTTATAGGGCGCTTCTCCCTGATGTTAAAAATAAAAGCACTAGAGACCGGCTGGTGGTGAAAAATAGACTAGAATTAATTTCATTGGCCAGTATAAGTGGAACTGTCATTATATATTAATTTTAGTAAGAATGATTTATATTTATATACGAAGACTTATACAAAAGATTTTTTCGGTCTGAATTCCTAAAGAAATTAAACTTTTATGAAAGTAAATTAGATCTTTACTCCTCATTATTTTCTTCAGCACTATTTTCAGAAAACTAGGCAAAGTGCATATAAATAACTTTAGGTATTGCGACTATAATATGACAAATCAATACTTGCGAATCGTTGATACACGCCATTTTACTTGAATGATTCATAATTAACCTACTGTGTACCTTTAATCAGATTCTTTCCTTTATCAATTACAGCCCAAGGTACGAGGTAAGTATTTGCCAAAGTAATGAGGTATTTTATAGATTTTATAATTCAATTTACGTTGACATTGACGTTACGTTACTTCTCACCTGCAGATCATTTTAGACATCTGAGATTTACGTTGTCGTTGTTGATCCCACGCCGACGTTTCGTAGATTTTACCCTGTACTATTGACTATTATTTTTGACCTTGGCTTTGTATTTTGAACTTTGTATCTTGCATAGACGTTGACGTTATAACTAGATTTAATAACAATAATAATTGTTTATTCAGAAAAAATATCAAGTACAGATTAAATAAATCTCTTCCAAATTACAACATAGTTGCATACTTGTCTGAACTATGTTGAGCCTGTGCTCAGGATTGGAACCTATATAATAAAAAATAAAGTATAAAATTCACGTCGTATTCGTGAAATAACTTCAAAGTTAAAATATTTTAGAAGTTTTCGTGCATGAAATAACCTTATGTCAATATCTTATATCTACGTACTGACAAATAATAAAAAATACTTCTTAAATAAAAAGGACAAGTTTTTGGAGAAGGTGACGCCCATACGTGAATTTTCCAATTAATAATGCTGACAGTAAACATTAAATTTATCCGTGTAGGTGATCAGATTGAACGCTCCTAGGAAACCCGCCAGTCTTCTTTGTTGTTCTTAAGTTCAGGCTTTCTGAACTTTATTTCCATATATGTAACTAAACTTTAAGTATTCGCTTTATCTTGACTTATCAAATAATTGCCTTTTCCGAAGTCCTTCCTTCAGTTGACTAGATATACATTGAAAAAATAAAATCTACTTTGGTATATGTGTGCAACACGAAATAAGGGTTCAAACTATATGTATATTTTAATAATACTATTTATTTTATTGGCCTCGGTTTAGAAAAAAAAATCGGTAATCGCCTATTTTAGAAATTTATATTTTTTTTTCTTTAAAACCTTCTCTTTTTCTTAAACAATTTTTACAAACAAGGAATAGGAAAAGCTAAAAGAAATCCAAAAATATGATTCTACATCTTTCCTGACACAAATTCACTTTCAGCCATTTGACAAACTGAAGTCTAAGATGCAATATACAATAAGTGTTGTCAGTCGAAAGTTTTTCGATGCTTTCAAAAGAAGTTAAAAATCGTATACATCTAGTAAGGATCCATTCAAGGATCAAGTAGCCAGTTACATTGAATATAAACTTTTTTAACCAATGTTGGCAATTAATCAAACTTTGTTGTATTTCCAGATACTTGATGAATAAGAAACAACTTCAAGCTTCAATCGATGCTGAGAAACGTGAAGAAATGGAGCTAAGAAAGAAACTCGATGCGCGAGGTCGAATCTTTATAGAGTTGAGAACATCTCTGCAACAAATCAACGAGCTTCTATCTACTGTCGGTAAGTTGTTGAATGCACTTCAGATTCAATAGACCAAATTAAATATCACCATAAGTAGGCCTCGCAGAAACCCGGTAGTGAAGCAACGCTTGTGTTGCATTTCCCTGAAATTGGTGAGGCCTCTAGAGGCCCAGGCTCTCCCCTTTTCCCTTCCCCTCATCCTCCCTCTCTCTTTCTTTTCCCTCATCCTTCATCACCTTACGACTCTTGAGCGCAAGGAGAGGGAGGATGAGCGCACTTACGACTCTTGAGTTGCAGGTGTCCATGGACGGCGGTTGTCACAACATCAGGTGACCCGGCTGTACGTCTGTCCCCCTATATTATAAAAAAAAAACGTTTTCATACAAAAATTTAGTTCTACGTGTAGTTCCGTAGGAGTCAACAGACAGAACAAGCTTTCTTCATAGGTATAATAGGTATCATGTTACAATAATAAAAATGATCGTGTTATATCATAGTCGTGAGACCAGCGACGCGATAAAATAGGTCCTAGAGTGTAGTAGTAGACCGGGAATGTGCTATGGCACACGTTTTGAGTGGTCTTTGTCCAGCAGTGGACCGCAATATTATGAATGGTAATAAAGATATTATAGTTTAAACAAGCAAGCACCCGAAAATACCGAGAGCAAAATTATCAACTAACAAAATTACTAACACATTTTACTTTAGTTTAAAAGCAGTCCAATGAAGTCTTACTCCGGCAGCCAATAATAACAAATCTTTGAACTTTGTATTAAATTTCCTAATTAAATGTATACTAGCAAAATAACAATCTTTACACAATTGAACACACACACAATTGAACACACTTTACACAATTGAAAACAAAAACAAAATCCTCTCCTACGAGTCGTATGTACAATGTTTTATTCTGAGGAAAATGTAATAAATTTGTGATGTACCTGTACTTGAACTTATGTAATTAGAGTAGACATTCCCACGAAAGTATGTATTAGTTTGAAACCCTGATTAAATTGTCGGTATGTCCATGTTTATTAAACCACCACTATTCACCATTTTAAGGTCGATATCAATTGTTTATTCCTGTGTTAGAGGTAAGGGAATAGCAATTATTAATCGTACGGAAATAGAAACATTAGCTATACACTTTACACGCATTTATAGCTACGTACCTACATAACACAAATTTACAATATAAAGACATTTAAATGGACAAAGAAAACAAAAACTTGTTTCTGCTATGGTGACGACACTCACGAGAAGAAAATGGTGGTCGGTGTTTTCAGTCACGTGATATACAGATAATAAAACTACGATTTTAAAAATATAAATAAATCTCGTGGTTTTATACTTTTAGTTATATTTTTTAAACATTTCCCGCTTTATCATATTTTTGGATCACACAAATTTTTGTCCCGTGTGGGAATCGAACCCACGACCCCCAGCTCAGCCGTCAGGGTCACTAACCACTAGACCAACAGGCTTGTATATAGTATTACATTCGTTTTTCTTTTTGAAATAACTATAAATAATAACACATTCATAATTTAATTTTGGTACCTATAAGATACTTCCTTATTATGCTAGAACCAAAATAGAAAACAAATTAAGTTAAAAATTACTCTAATATTGCGTTACGAAACTAACATTATAGGAATTTATTCCAGCACACTTATTCACTTTAATCTTTATTCAATATTATATTTTTTTTTTTTTTTTTTTTTTATACTATAGGGGGACAGACGAACAGACGGGTCACCTGATGGTAAGTGACACCGCCGTCCATGGACACTTGCAACTCAAGAGTCGCAAGTGCGCTGCCCGCCTTTGAGGGTGATGATGAGGGATAGGGGATGCAGGGAGCGGAAAGAAGAGAGGAGGGATGAGGAGATGGAAAAGGACAAAGGAGATGAGGAGAGAGAAAAGGGGGGCGGGGGAATTGGGCCTCCGGAAACCTCACTCAATTCGGGGAAATGCAACGCAAGCGTTACTTCACAACCGGTTTTCTGTGAGGTCGTGGTATCGCACCGGTCGAGCCGGCCCATTCGTGCCTAAGCATGGCTCTACCACTTATATGTAAACATATGATGAATAAAGGTCGATATTCTATCTATTAATACTTCAAATAAATCATAGCAAATTCTTGCACGTAGGTTAATTACTATTAATTAATTAATACTCAGAAATTCAGTTTTTGGTAAAATCTGTTTGAAGACTTATAGTTTTTATTTATTCTGCTATAGAAAATGTAATTTAAACTTAAATGCTACAACACTAACCAATACTCATCAGTTTCTGTTGAACCGATAGAAACCGATAAGTTATAGTGTAAGTGTAAGTGTAAGTGTAAGGTAGTATTACTTTCTTACTACATTTTGCCTTACAGGTGCTCCAAATGCACCGAGGCCTTATGAGGATGTGCCTCCAGCGCTACAATATGCGTTAGAGGACGTTCTTCAAAAAGTGCCTGAAGTCGAAGGGGACTGTAAGTATAAAAACTTTGTTTTAATTAAGAAATCGCACTATTGACATAAACACACATAATATATACATGGTCGTTGTTCCTGAGTGAGGTTTAGTACCTAAGGTAAAATACATCTCATTAATGAAAATAAAAATTCCTTAACATTTCGTTTGAACAGTTGACAAGCTCTTACTGACAGCGAAACAGAAGTTGAATGTGCTGATGCAAGCTATCTCGAAGATGGAGGTCACGACAGAAATACGACTGCAAGCGCACCAATTTTATCACCAGATTTTGGCGAGAGTAATGAGAGAAAACTATAAGGATGAAGCCGTTGCGGAAGGCGGTACGACTTTTCATTACTTATGTATCTTATATACTCGTATAGTTATACCAAAACTACTTTTTTTGTACTTACCGCAATGAAATCTAACAAACACGGACTTTAAAGATATGCCTACAGATAAAAAGGCATAAAATAATAGTGCATTTGGTACTCCGAAAAAAAGTGTGCTGAATAATACGTATTTTATCATTCATTCCTTTTACTTGTACCCATGTACGACACGGATCAGCTTTATTATTAGACTAGTTTTCATTTCATGACAAGATTCTCATTACGTTGCACGACTTAAAAAAAAATACTGCAAGCAAGCAATGCTTATCCTATATAATGAATATACCTACAATTATCATCTTATAGACTTAAACTGTAAAATGTATATACTACATATTTTTATGGCCTGAAAGGCACATGCGACAATTGAATTGCAGGCATCAGTGGGCGGCGTTAGTCGCGTACCATCACGTGACATGTCTGCTCGTTTGTCCCCTATCTTATAACAAAAAAAAACTTATATCTTACAACATAGTAAATATCTTTTATACATTATTACTACATTGTCAAAATATGTATGTACGACTATAATGAATGGAATGTCATACATACAATACTACTAAAACTATCTATTTGAAATTTGAATATTCTGAAACAAGCTGCAGCCTAGAATTTTATTCGTTATTTAATCAGCTACCGTGTGAACCGTGTAATTTCATGTGACCAAAAACTTAAAGAGTAAATGACTAAAATTGCAAGTGCTGTCTCATATTTTTTAAGTAAAGATCATGCACTTATACATTTCGAGCCTTTGTTGCATTTCTTTCATGCTTTTTGTCGTTGTACCGAAAAGTAATCACCCCGATTGCACGATTTAGTATATGAATGTTGATGTATGATGCGCGAAACTGTTTCAATAGCTTCAAGTCCTTTTTCCAACATATGGAACTGAGGTGTTCGTTAGTCACAATTGAAAGTGTTAAAAATTATGCATTTATAGACTACCACAACCCTTCCATTACGTGAAAATCTCAATGAATCAAAATGAATTGTTTCAGACTGCAGAGCAAATTGTAAGAAATACTTGACTATAAATTAGCTACCTCGTAAAATATATTTACGAACAAATAAAACAGTCTTATTCGTTAGTTTATTATATAACAACGAACTTACAAATAAGGAACCTTGTCAGCAATATTTCTTCGAGTTACAACTCGGTATTGATGCTCTCTATGCCTCCACATACAGGTAGCTCACGAAAAGTTTAAAGAATTTTAAAATAGCTATAAAAAAGGCAGGTGGATATTTTTCAATTATTATTTTTTTATTGAATATCCCAAACATTTCGGTTTAATAGTGGAAGACCATTTCATTCATATGGCTGCCCGGCTGGCTTTGCAGTAGCCCATTCTGTCGACCCAATTTTTCATTTCATTTCGATGGTGTGGCCTCAATTGCTACAATAGCGACTTCAATCTCGTGCTTTAGATCATCAATCGTCTCTGGATGGTTGACCCAACCCTTATACTTAACGGATCCCCACAAAAATAGTCCAAAGGGGTTCAATCGCAGCTGCGAGGCGGCCAGTTCCCATCGCCGTTTCGGCTAATTATGCGATTTTCGAACGTACCGCGCAAAGGTTCGACTATAAGGTTGGCTGTGTGGCACGTGGCGCCGTCATGCTGAAATAAAAAACAGAAAAAAAAAAACTCCAACATGCCGCGATAGCGCTTAACATTGACGCTTACGGCGGCTCCTGCTTGACATAACCACCGAGGTAGAAATGAGCTTGAAACTACCTGGAAGGCGCTTTATTTTTTCCCGAATTTTGTGCGCATTTTTCTTGCAATTTCGGTTGAGACACAATTTTGGAAGAAAGTTTTCAATATTTGCCAATTTTCTTCGAGCGTAAACTTAGCCATTTCGTAAACCGCAAACCTTTTACTAAATATTTGACACAATGGCAAAGTCATTGGAGCTGTCAAAGCCAAAATAATAGATAGTTCAAAAAGCAACCAATATATGAGCCATCCTATACATAAGTAGACTCCGGCCAATTGAAAATATACACTATGAAATCTGAAGCTCTAAATTTTATAGGTACTCATTATTATTATTATTACTTGTATTTATTTTTTGTTATGTATACTTTTCTTTATAACGCGCAATGCCATGAATGTATGTGTAAATAAAAACTTTTATATGTGAAGTGCAATGCATTTCTTATGCTTATCTGCCAATTGTCTTAATAACTTTTACTATGCCTAGATTAACTAGTCAATATCTTGTATGCATACTTTTATATTTTATTACTGTTGGCATATCCATTTATAAATAATGTCAATATACCTCACATTGACATTATTTAACTTTTATTATTTAGATACTTATAGAAAGTTTTCTGTTTTGACATATTTTGTGTTTTATTAGAGTACTTCATAATCTTGTTTTTGGTGACGGGGTGGACTATTCTTTTCGATGTCCTTTAACTAAAACACGTAGGTATTCCTCTACCTCGGTATTCCTCTGTTGTTTGCCTATAATCGGGGGAGCGAGAATCGCCGTCACTTTTTTTAAACAGACGTACTGCTTTACACGTACTAAATACTTTATCAACCCAGTCCATCCTTAGTGAATTAATGCCTCAACGAAGCATATCATTACGGTATTGGACACCTAAAAGCAATGAATAATATGTTTCGAATGACACATGATTCATGTGCACGTTGTTAATTATTGAGTCTGTAATTAAAGTTCCGCTCTCAGGAACGCGCAGACATAGCAGCCTGTCTGTGTTCTTTGTATGAAACTCGAGTAGCCGGAATAAGGTGAATTGACGCCAGCCTAATAAGTTACCTATTGGCGTAGTTTTAAAGTCGCCGCTCGTTTTATTACAAACTCGTTTTATTGAAAGGTTTGTTATCCCTGAGTCGTGTTTCATGAGTAACAGGCTAACAATTAAGGATAATTAATAGACAATTTTTTTTTAATTCAATCATCTTTATTTTATAAAATTACCCAAATTATTTGAAATCCTCTTTTTTAACCGACTGCGCAAGTTTTAGTAATTTAAGATGATCAACACTGTGTGTGTTGATCTATGATCTATAATTATTACATACTTACTTTATTGATCTCACTCAAGGAAACAATAATAAACTGAATCTACTACTTGTTTTGTACTATGTGGTGAGATCAATTTATTCAATATTTACATGAGTCTTGCTAAACAAATCAGAATAGATCATAAAAATAAAATTTCTGAAATTCTCATAATCTTCGTCGTATCGTTATCCGTTGTATATCTAAACAATATATTTTCTGATTGGGTCTGTCATTGAAAAAAAAAATTACATGAATATTACATTGTGCTCTAATTTGTTATCTTTTCATAATAACTTGCCACTTTTTATGAAATTGAATACATAAAATTCTATTGCACAGATTAGTGATATCCACTATAGCTGCTGTCTCTCTAATATTTAACAGGCGATATCAACCTATATGAACTACAAAAACACCCACCTTTTTCGTCTTCTTAACAATAACAGTTATAAAACCATTAATCCTATTAACTCTACTTGCTTCAAGTAGATGCCAATCACTAAAATACACAATCAATAAAAAAAAAACGAAATAGAACTATCCTAAAAAAAAAACTATCCTACAAATTGTTGAATATTCATGCGTCGTATTGTTTTTATTTTTATAAACAAACACCTGTGTCACTCAGTACAACGAGAGGATTTTAATAATACCCCGTACATGCAAAATGAAAATCTTATCAGGCGCTACGAAGTTCTGGTGAAAATGTTTTACTCCTTTTTTTTGGGCAGTCGTGCTAAACCTCTACAGATAAAAAATGATGGTTTATAACAAAAAAAATACTTCTACGAAAAAACGCTTTGTCTGTCACGTTAATTTAAAAGTATTGGGTCACTGAAATGTTTTTCTCTTTCTAGTACCTTAGTATTACGTCGTTCGGGTGACCACGATGGTGTGCGTCCCTAACTGTACATGTGTATTTTTCTTTGAACTTGTCTATCGCTTTACAAATTCTACTTCATTATTTCTGCCCCTGTGGGAGTTTAATTTCAGTCGTAAAAGTATTCTACCCTTAGCAGCAAGGGTACAATCATTTTGTTTGCCCTTGTTTGTTACTCCCTTTAAATACCAAAATGTCTATTGAATTAAAAGCGTGTTTAGAGAAGCTTATAAGGTTTTATTGAGTTCATGGACAGTTTTGTAACAGTACGTAATAATTACACATTCGTTAGCTGTAACTCGAATTAAAATTACACTTACGTAAGGATACATCGAATGTGTACAGAATAGAATGAAACATATTGTACGTAGTTATACAAAACGCGGAGATATGGGTCCCCGGAAATTACGCAAGGGGGTAGACTTGTGCCGAGAATTGGTTTGTTAATCCGTTTATGTGCCCAGTGATCTAAACATGCATGACTAGACTGCATCTGAATACCGTATTGCATTGTAACTGCAACTAGAATCTATCGTCTTCCTTTATATGTATTCACTATTAGTTGCGCCCGTGACTTTGTTCGCGTTAAAGTCGAAACAATATTTAGGACGCTTACGCAACATGTTCGATAAGCCTTTTTGATAATGTACCTATTAAACACCCAGAGCGTGTCCGAGAGAGATAGAATATTGATATACTTGCTTACAATAACGACATACTTAAAGGTCTCTGTGATAAAGCAACTTTTTACTCACGTGCATGTGGAGGTCTTTCTTCCGGAATCGTGAAAATACTCCCGATATTTCCACAATCTACTCTCAAATCATTGTGATTACTTCCATCAGTCAGTCATATATTACTCCGCGTGTCATCGCGCACTGGGTTTCGGATTCGTGTATTGGGCCGGAGTACTCTCAGCCCGTTAACCTCGTTTGGCGAAGTATAGTACTGAAAAGTAGTTACACTTACTGAAATGCAGTTCTAAGTATAATACTTATATTTTTTTTAATGAAGAAGTAATTTAGTACATAAACTATACAACATATAAATTAACTCGGCTATTATTCCTCGGATACTGGATATGATAGGCGGTCCACCGCCTATCGTATCCAGTCATATCCCAGCTACCTTCTTTAGGTCGTCAGTCTATCTGGTTGGGGGGAAACCTTGATACAAACAAATTTAATATAATAGATCACAAAAAAGTTTTATATAGATATTGGTTTGTAGTTGTTTGAGTAAAATCTAACAGGAGTTAAAATACGCTGAAATTAATCTTTTCATTTACCAAATAACGCTCAATCATACTCAAAAAACCACTTATACTTTAGTATCCAAATATAGTTGAAAATACATTTTCTTGTTTACCTAAAATATATGTATATATCTTGCAATCGGAACATAAAGCTCTTATCAACTTCTTTTTATACTTAGTGATATCTAACAATTCTAATTATATTTGTTTTACTATTTTTCTCAGCAAAATTACCCCCAGTATACCAACCTATACAGAGAATGCAGACAGCCACAAACAACTTTTTATTTCGCTAATTTCTGAACAAGGGGCTCTTAGATTATATTACATTAGGTGGATCAACAGTTTCACTTCACTCCATAACTTTCAGACAGTTTAACCGTTTTTCATGTCACTCATACGTTTGTAATGTGCATATACCCTTTCATTTGCAACCGCTTTTAGGTATATTTAAAAACATTCCTTTGTTTATGGTTTTTAAGGTTAGAGAGTAACCCGATTAAAATAAAAAATAGGCTTAATGTTATTCCGAATATATATTAGTGTATAAATTCGGGTCTAAGTTTTTTTTATATTCTCATGACGATTATAGATTATATTTAGTGTTTTTAATTATAACACTGACAAATTATGGAAATCCGTTTGCTTAAATAAAGTTTTTATGGTTAATAATAGCCAAAAAAAAAGTTTAGGATTATTAACGACGACAGGCTCTTATACATATATATGATGATAAAAGCTGAGTCCATAATTTTTAAGGTTCCTGACCTATATGACTTGTTTTAAAACTATAATCCCATACTATCTTTAACTCAAAATTAACTCGTCTGCAGACTTATCCATTAAAAATATTTCAGTGTGCATATATGTATACAGAATGTTCATAGAGAATTTATCTTCATTGTTCTAACCGTGCATGCTATGCTGAGGTATGCATGCGCTCATGCATGCGCTCATGCATGCATACTGCTGACTTCTGGGCTCTTCCACGTTTTTTTAAACCTTTTCATTATACCGGTGTTTTAAGAAGGTATTTTACCTTTTCTGTAACTGATGTAGTGATCTTATTGCATAGAGTCTGGAATTATGGGTTTATAAAAATCGATATGGTAAACTAAACTAGCTAAACTGGTACGGATGTTTGACCATGTCTGACCTGCAAACTCAACCGACAAGAGATGAGAATAGTGTTTGGAACGATTACGGGATTAGGCCTTGAACCGATACCTATTTATCACCTAGGCGACAGTAAATAACATAATAAATGAATGTGAGGTCACTCCTAAAAGACTGTAAATGTCCCAGGTGGCTTCTGAAAGGAGGTAGTCTGGCTCAACTAGTCGGCTGATCTAAACGCATAAAGGACCATTTGAGAGTCTTAATGCGGAAACAAAGCCCGATACCGATACCAATACCAATATCTAAAATCGATATGTAATGATATTTTATTAATGGACTGTTTACGCCGTCTACTGTACGCCTACTTTGTTTCATAAATGTGGATGGATAAAATTATCATATCATTATCTGCATAACTGTGGCAAGTAGTAAGTAGCTGATGTAACTACCACCAAAGGATCAATTCTGGCTGCAATTCCCTTGCTAAATAAGGCCCTAGGTTCCATTCAATCTAGTTGATTAGACAAAGGCTGATATCCCTGTTTAACCTTTGCCAAGCTGTGGTTTGTATCTCTTATTGGTTTTCCTTCCAAAATACCAATTTAGTTACTTTTCGGGTTAGGCTTTTCTTTTTATTATTTATTTATTTATTTATTTCGACTTATAGCACATTTTGTACAAAGGCGGACTTAATGCCTCAGGCATTCTCTCCCAGTCAACCTTGGGGTGTGGCAAAAATAAATGGTAGTAGGTGCAAATAGATGAGAGAGGTACCAGTTTAATTATTATAAAATATGATCTAATTATATACATATATTACTTTCATACATCATATACTAATATATACCTATATACATATATATAAATAAATACAAACTTATATACATATAATTACATACAACGCATATAATAAACACTATAAAAGTCTGGTAAATATGTACTAACGGTTTGAAATTTCTGCCAACTGATTAAACAGGAGGTCACGTACCCTCCTCTTAAAAGTGAAGCGGTTAGTGGACATCCTGATTTCGAGTGGTAGTGCATTCCAGAGTAGGACTGATTGGACATAGAAGGAAGAGTTAACAAAGTCAGAGTTATGAGGGGGACATAAGAGAAGATTGTTGTGAGTGGAACGAAGATTTCTGTCGTGATTTGACGATAGAAACCGAATGTAGGGAGCCAAATAATGTGGCGGAGACGGAGAGTTAAGAAAAGAGAAGAGGGAAGTTAATGCACGTAGATTTCGGCGTTGGCGAATAGGGAGCCATTTTAACTGGGAGCGTAAAGCAGACACGTGGTCATACTTGCGAAGATTGAAAATAAATCGAATGCAGTTATTGAGAAGACGGTCTAGTTTGTTGAGAAGGTCTGCATTCAGGTCGAAATAGCACACATCACCATAGTCGATTATAGGAATAATAAGGGATTGCACTAGGATAGTTTTGGTCTTAGTGGGAAGGAAATTTTTGAGACGGTATAAATTTCGGAGACTTCTAGTAACTTTCTGACTTACATGAGTTACTTGGGCTCGCCATTCAAGCGTTGTGTCAATATGCAACCCCAGATCTTTAACAGCCGAGTTCAAGGGTATGACTGAGCCATTGAGAACAATAGGCGAGATGGAGGTGGTATCAATCCTACACATAATGCGTTTACTGCCTATAACTATCGCCTGGCATTTGGTAGGGTTTACGGATAAACCGAACCTCTTTGACCAACATTTATGAATTCTAAGTCATTGTTGATTTTATCAATGGCTTGCGGTATCTCATCAACGCTGGCATGTGTGTAAAGCTGCAAGTCGTCAGCGTACAGGTGATACGCACACTGAAGGTCTAGAGTAATGGGATTAAATGGATTAAATGGAGATAGAATACCGCCTTGAGGGACGCCAGTGTAAAGGTCACACCAATCTGATGACTTGTCATCAACGCGTATGCACTGTTGTCGTCCCTGAAGATAAGTGGAGAACCATTCCAGAGCTTCTGAGGAGATCATCAAGTGTTTTAGGATGGACAGCAGGACTTCGTGACTGACGGTGTTGAAGGCATTTGAAAAGTCAATCAAGACTAAAACAGTGACCTTGGTGCCTTCCATGCCCTCCCTAATATCGCCAGTCACTTTGAGGAGTGCAGAAGTAGTGCTGTGACCGGGTCTGAAGCCCGACTGTAGAGGACTTAGGAGGTTGTGTTTGAAGACAAACTGTGAGAGCTGTTTATGTACACAGGCTTCCAAGACTTTGGATAAAAAGGGAAGAATAGAAATAGGTCTGTAATGCTCTGGAAGAGATGGATTATTTTTTTTAGGTAACGGGATAATGTAAGCTTTACGCCAGATGGAAGGGAAGGTTCCAGAGTCGAGAGAAAAGTTAATGATGTAAGCTATGACTTCAATGACATGATCCAGTATAGTGACTATCATCCTTCGGCTAATGTCATCACAGCCCATGGCATTGGAACGGATGGATAGGATAATTTTTTTGATATCCTCAGAGACATTTGGTTTGACGATCAAGTTGAGTTGTAGATGAGAAATGATGATTGATATCATTCAAACCAACTGTCGTCCGAAACTCAGTGCGCTGTGTTCTGCCAATACCCAACGTATTCAGAAACTTCCAGATACTAGAAGGGGATGAAGCCTCTATATTTTGTAGAATGTGTCGGCGTTTTGCATTGCGTATCACCTGGTTACACCGATTCCTGGCAATCTTATAGATATTCCATTTGTCCTCACAGCGATTCTTTTTGAATTTTATGAAAGTCCGGTCCCTGCGTCTCATCGCCATTCGTACTTCCATCGTCATCCACGGAGCTGGCGGACGCTTCAATTTTACCCTCTTAATAGGAGCATGGGTGTCATAAAGGTTAATTATAGTGTTATTAAAAATACTGATTTTGTCATCCAGATTGGTAGCCTCTACGACGTTCTTCCAGTCTAGCTTAGAAGCATCCGTGCATAGCTTTGTAATATCCATACGTCCATAGCTCCGCATAGTTAAAAATTTGGGAGAGGGTTTGGGACTTTTCAGGGCGTAAGAGAGGAAAATCAGGTCATGATGGGAAAAACCAGGAGCAGGAAGCTGGCCATGGGTAGATACAAGATTGGGAGCAGAGGTAAGCATAAGGTCAAGCCAGGTATCTTGATGATCAATGTTATGGTGAGTAGCTTGAAGAGGTAGGACATGAAGACAGGCTGAGTGGATGGTATCAAGGAGATGACGTGTTCGAGGAGAGTTAGGTGCTAGGACATCTGTATTAAAATCGCCCATGATGATGTGGTGCGAGTATTCCGACCCTAAAGATTCCAGAACTGTTTCCAGACTGGAGAAGTAGTTAACAACGGGAGGGCAATATTTATTATCTATGTAAATAAATTCAGTTTTCACTCTCTTCACTTCAAAAACTTTACGGAACCCGTAACTGTGTGAATTTTCAACCGCCAATTATACGTCAGCAGATGGCTGCCATTTCCGCCCAACATCTTGAGCTTGAGTGAGTGGCTGACAAATCCTCGCCACCATTTCCTTAAAGGCAACAAATAGACGGTATAAAGAGACTATTGACTAAATTATGATAAAAAAAATATGACGTATGGTAGCCATCAAAGCTGATCAATTCCATACTTGTTCGAATACAAAATTATAAAGCATACATTAAAAAACTTGTTCAATATATATTTTAATTAGAAATTAAGCGATAATTGAGTCAGTCATGGTTCATTAGTCATATTAATTTGAGAAAGCTGCTGAATCATGGCGCCTACCACGTACCGATATGAGCCCGCCTGAAGTCTTCCTCGCAGACCAGCGCGCTACTTAGTTCGCAATTTACACTTATATCGTTTTTAAGCAACATTAATCATTAAACTTAATGATGTTTGAAACGTGTAAAATGTTATATTTAAATTTTGATTATATTGAAAATTGGGTTTTTATTTAGTTATAATTGAAGCAAAAATAAAGGAATCACGTGTTTTAGAGGATGCAAGTTTTGCAGTTTCCAGTGTGAATCTACACTATCAGAAATAAATTTTGTAAAAGGCATACTGACTTCCATATAATATTTTATTTCCGTTTCTGGTACCTAAAATCATTACGATTTCCATTGTAGAAAGATTACGGTATAACGATGAGGTAAATAATCCACCACCGCGGTGAATAATCCACCAATCAAAGATCACCAAGAGAGATCCTGACACTTCTGCTGTAATGATTTCAGTCTCCGGTATGTGGTGACGTTCTCATTTGAGTGGAATAGGGATACCAACTTTGTGAACATTGTAAGAGGCAACTAAGGGGTGAGACTGCTGTCAGACTTTTTTTTTCTTTTTTTTTTAAAGACATTTCTCGCACTAGGATTAATTCCTGTGTCTCGCGGGACTTTACAAACATTGAAACAACGGACACAACAACAATTTGAGTATTACACAAAGTGTAATCCGTGCGGGGATCGAAAATCGATCGGGGAACCCACAACACTCGGCGGGGCAGCGTATTGGCGAGGTGTTCACTTAAACTGCTACGCCATTCGTGAAGTCGTTATACGTCGTTACATTATAACTATATATTAAACAGTGCCCTTTTAACGGCAATAGGCCTGTCTACAATTACGAAAGTAGGACTTAGTAACTTAGGACTTAGTAGTTAAGTTACTCTTATTAATCCTACTAAGACTTAGTAAGACTTAGTAGGATTAATAAGATGTGGTCGTTTGAGACACCTGTCTTCGGAAGTAGGCGTGACTGTATGTGTGTATGTAAATCGCGTTATTTTTTTTTATGAATTCATTTGAATTTTATATCTACAGTTCATTCATAAGAGACTTGTGTCTAAAATGGTTTACCGCTAAGTATTAGAAGTATAATATTACCATTTAATACTGAAAAATTGAAACTTTTTATAAGGTAATGTATGTTAATTTAATCAAAATATTTGCCCCCATTTTCTATACGTA
This sequence comes from Tyria jacobaeae, assembly GCA_947561695.1. Taxonomy (NCBI): domain Eukaryota; kingdom Metazoa; phylum Arthropoda; class Insecta; order Lepidoptera; family Erebidae; genus Tyria; species Tyria jacobaeae. The sequence continues at coordinate 20,251,865 of OX387207.1, read as the reverse complement.
TCTGTACGCCTTTGCGGTGAACTCTGAGAACAAGTATTCAACAAACTTCATGAAAGCAGTTTGTATTGCATCCTTGCATCTTGTTATTTTGTATGTGGTATTCATTTTGCATCTTTACTTTATAAACTAAATGGAAATAGAAAAATTCGATATGGTATTTTTTTATAAATTAAGAATTTTATAATATCCTGTGAAAATCTTACACCTTGCAGATTTAATATAAATTCGAAGCAGCCAGTAAAATAAAATATATTATTCCTAGGCACACTTGAACCTTGATAATAGAGTATTACGATGGCTACTAGATGCTTACAATAATGATTCAAAAGTCATTCGCGGTATAAAAGGTCAAGTCAGTATAAAATATGCCTCAAGACTTATTGTTGAAAAGAGTTAAAAACTGTGCAATTGGCTCACCAGTTTTCTTACAGACAGAAGCATCAAGGTCGTTGTTGACGGTGCATGCCCCGACTCCAAGTCTGTTAATTCTGGTGTCCCACAAGGCTGTGTGCTATCACCCACGCTGTTTCTTCTGCATATCAACGACATGCTGCAGATTAGCAGCATCCATTTCTATGCGGACGATAGCACGAGTGATGCCCTTTACACCGGCCGCGCTAACATTTCTCGGGTAAACGTCATCGAAAGCCAATCCAAACTTGTGTCTGAAATCGAAACTTCTTTATCAAAAGTTTCAGATTGGGGTCGACTTAACCTAGTCCAGTTTAACCCCACGAAGACACAGGTTTGCGCGTTCACCGCTAAAAAGATGCCATTGGTCGTATCACCTCAATTTGAGAGCACTTCCGTAACTGCATCAGCCAGTATCGGAATCCTTGGCGTCGATATATCAAGCGAAGTCCAGTTTCGCGGTCACTTAGAGAGTAGAGGGCCATATTAGCATCGAAGAAGCTTGGTGTGCTAAACAGATCGAGACAGAATTTTACTCCGGCCCACCGCCTGCAACTTTATAAGGCGCAGGTTCGGCCGCACATGAAATACTGTTCTCATCTCTATGCAGGTGCACCCCAGTACCAACTTCTCCCTCTTGACCGCATTCAACGGATAGCGACTCGCATCATCGACTGCCAAGATATTTCTGATCAGCTTGACACCTTGGCGTTGCGTAGAGATGTAGCTTCACTCTGCATCCTCTATCGCTTGTATCATGGGGAGTGTTCAGAAGAATTGTTCTGACTTATATCGGCTGCTGGTTTCCGCCATCGTCCTACGTGACAAAATATCCATCCCCATCACCTGGACGATTGGCACTCCACCACTTGTCGCCTGCCGTATTTCCGAACCGATACGACCTTCAAACCTTCAAGAAGAGAGCGTACCTCTACCTAAAAGGCCCGCAACGCACTTGTGACTCTTGAGTTGCGGGTGTCCATGGGCGGCGGTAGTCACTAACCATCAGGTGACCCGTCTGCTCGTTTGCCCCATATCGCATAAAAAAAAAAAAAATTAAAGACTATAAATACCGTATGAACTACTCCGACTATTACCTCCCAATATTAAACTAAATTGCTAAATCAATAGATAAATGTGAGCTTGGTTCTTCTATTATGGTGATTTGTTATTTTTTCTCACGTATTACAATACAGTAGTTTACTGTCAAAACTACCTAAAACCACTATTCAAACATTCCTATTTGTCATCGTCGAATATATAATATTCAAAAAGTCTACTTACACTACTACACTACACTTATTAAAATTCATTCTAATAAATAAATATACTGTTTAACAAACATTATGTATGGAAAACGTGCTATCGTAAAATCAAAGTTTAGGACCAGGACCTGCACCCTGCACTTATAAAAAGTTGAGCCGGCCTAATTAAATAAAAAAAAAATTTAATAAAAAAAGTTTTAACATATCAAGAAACTGCTTTCCTTCGTGCTGCCTTCTCTTCATCAATATTTTTAAACTTTTGTATCATAATCTCAAAAGTTTTGTTTAGTTACTATATTCCCTCGGTATATTATTATATACCGATTGAATATAGGAATAGGAATATATATATATATTCCCTATCAATTCAAGAAAAATATTTTACGATTCACGTCACAAAACTGATATGAATACCGATGTGTGCTCTGCTCCTAATGATGTGTTTACAGTTCTCAAAATAGAATGCTTTATAATTTGTGTTTCACATTTCCTATTAATTTAACAGGTCTTATCGAGTTTGAGATGGAAGATCCAAACGTACCGAGCCATGCAATCATCAAACTGCGAAGCAAGCAGCTTGTGGAGGCACAAGTCAGCGAGTTTGACGTGCCAGATGTACCGGCGCGGAAGTAGGGTTCATATTTATTGAGAAAACGAGAGTACATATTGGTTATTGCAATGTAAAGCCTTATATTAAAAACTTATGAATTTAAATTTCAGTAACCTAAAAGTGCATTTTTACTGTTAAGATAATTTTTGCGTCAAAAACCAATAATCCCCATCTTCGAAATGGAATAATTAAACTAATAGGTTATGATTATGATACTAATATTTATTTAGATAATAAGTAAAGTAATTTATAATAAGTGGCTCATTAATTTATAATTAACCTACATTTGTTGTTTGCCCGAACTAGATTGAACCTTTTTCTTTGATTGAAGAAGTGCTTATAAACTATGTTACCAATATAAATTTAACAACGTTTTTTTAAATTTCTTTATAACACAACTATATAAGCACCATCGTTTTCTATCACCTGTCGCCAGCGCGCTGGCAAAGACATTGCCCTCCTCGTAGAAGTTTTTAGGCTTTTGATCAAAAGAGGTGGTAAGCTCACTTTTAAGCTGGTCTTCATTTTTTAATTTTTATCTGCTGAATAGTGGGCTAGAGAACGAAATAGATGATAATCTGAGGGCATAATGTCTGGAGGGTACGGTGGGTAAGGAAAGACAAGCGAAAGTAATTTTTCACGAGTCGCTTTTGCTACATTTCGTGCAAAAAGTACACTTTATTTTGATTTTTCGGTAATCTCGCTGCTACTTTATCCAGTAGGTCACAATAAATATTAGCCGTGATTGTAGTGTTAGATGGCAACAGCTCCCAGTATATAATTCCGTTTAATTCCCACCCCACACTTAAAAGAACTTTTTTACTCGTTTCGGTTCATCAGATAGGACATAATTTCCATCCTTAAATCTTCTGAACCAATGTTTGGTGGTATCGTAAGAGAGCACACCTTCGCCCATCGTTGCACATATATTGCACACTGCTTCAGTCGCTTTTCGACCTAAGCGAAATTCGTGAAGTAAAGCAGCCGACTTTCTCTACGAGAAATATCCATAATTTACTGTAGTTTTACTATTTGAGATCCAGTTGTAAACGGATCCGACATACAACTATTGATTTATTTATATACTACTCCAAGAAATTCGAGATAGTGCTATAACGTTTTAGAAACTGATCGAACAAAGTGGCGGGTTTATTAGTTGCCAACCTAATAATATATATTATAAAAATTGACCTAGAATAGAAAAAAATAACAATTTGTATAAATGAATTTTGAGCCTGATTGTGTGGCACAGACTATAATATCTTTTTGTCTTTTGTTAGTAATATCAGCGTGATATGTAAGCAATGTTTTAATACTGTGTGATTTATGATAGTTGGGATGATAGTAAACGCCTTGCACGATTTATATACTATACTTGTGTGAAATAGGAAATGTTATTAAGTAGCTACATGTTTCAAGAGCGATTCTACTCTTTGAGCTCTTTCTAGAGGCAGTATAATAGTTTTTAGTGCTCAACCTCATGAGATTATGCCATATTAGATAATTGGTAGGCATAAAGATGAATAAACTTGAGTAATCAATTTTAACTGCTTGTTGTAACTGTTTTTTGAATTGAAAACTTCTTTTAGCGCGGTACGCATATTTTTAGATGAGATAAAATCTATAGACTCGTGACATGGTTACGAGAATCAACGCTATATTAGCACGAGATATAAAAGTACAATTGATGCGGTATTCACGAGATATTTAAATAACTTCCAATCAAAATTGTTTATTTCCTATTTTAGTTGCCATGAACCTACAGTTTCTATTTTAGATTGTAATAATTTTAATAATAATGATGATGATACAAGAGTTGTCGAAATTGTTTTCGATGATTCATAAAAGAATATTAAATGTATTTTAAAGTTTCTAATAATTAACAAAATACAATTCATAAATAAAATGCAATTCATTACCCAATAACCCAATATAAGTTTTCACTTCTGTCGGCACTCCCGGAGTGCATTTTATTTATCATAATAAAGGAGAGGGTATCGTCAATTTTGTTTTATTGATTGATTATGGAGATTTAAAAACACTTAAAAAAAATGCTTATATTTTATCATAAATTTAAAAATGCTGAAATAAACGATCATCTTGTCACTTTCCCACATGTCATTAGTTTTAAGGAGCAAGCAGCTGGAACTCACTGAACGGCAGTAATTTTGCAGTAAAAAAAGCTTGTAGAAAAAAAATTAAAAAGGGCTTTCTTTTTCTAGTCTAGGTTATATTTTAAAAAGAATTAGGACTTGCGCGGACGTGACATGGTTCTATCTGCTATATTCATATCCCGAGATAAAATCTTTTGCTTTCGGACAGAATTTCTCCGAATGCTCTCTTTCGCAGCTTTGATCGTCTTTTTCGTAGAAATACTACGTGGACGGCCAGGTCTTTTTCACAAATATAAGAGATTTCCTTGTTAATCAATTGCCCGGTACACACACATTCTAAGAAAAATAATACTTTAAAAATAGCATTTGGCTCCATACCTACTTTGTGTAACGCTATCACAGCAATTCGGTTCTTTTTATCACCCCACTCCATTTTAATATCACAAAAATATTCAACACCGATTTTCACAAAAATGACAGATTTCAAATTGAAATGTAAATAATATATATATATATTTTAATTGTAACAGTATTTATGGCCAGACTAAGGAGCTACAGACTAAGGATATACATATCCAGCATACAATTGGAAAAACTATGGTCTAAATAGTCTAAAAGAGATAATAATACAAATGATATATTTTTTTTATGCGATAGGGGGCAAACAAGCAGACGGGTCACCTGATGGTAAGTGACTACCGCCGCCCATGGAAACCAGCAACTCAAGAGACACAAGTGCGTTGCCGGCCGTTTAGGTAGGAGTACGCTCTTTTCTTGAAGGTTTGAAGGTCGTGTCGGTCCGGCAATATGGCAGTCGACAGTTTGTTCCATAAGCTGGTTGTGCGAGGCAAAAAACTTCTGGAGAAGAGCACAGTGGTGGAGTGCCAATCGTTTAAGTTGTCTGTCTTGCTCTGTCTATTATGTATATGGAAACTGGTCAATAGTTCTGAATATTGGCTTTGTCCCCTTTTTATAGACAGATATCTTAGTTTTCTTTCCATTCATCAGGAAAAGTACCACTCATAGATAAACTAGTAAGTAAGTAGTGCAGATAGTTCACTGGCGTAGGTTTTAACGAAAATAGTTGGGATTCCATTAGGCCTCGGCCCTTTGGAAGAATCAAAGCGTTTCAAAGTATTTTAGTTTTGGCTTTTTCCAAAGTTTATTATTTTTAAATAATAAATAAAACAGTGATAAAGCTCTGTCCAAAATATTTTCTGTATCCACGCTAGTTAAACATTGATGAAAAACGACTCGCAAATACATACATATTTCTTGATCGCTACCTTGTCATACACGATGTCACGGTGTCCAACGTCATAACATCTGGAAATCTACTTGTATTGATTTTTTTTAAATTAAACATTATTATAAAATTGCCTAGTATCCGAAACATTTTCATTCTTAATATTTTAAATATTCCAAATCTTTCTATCTTATAAGGGATTGTCAAAAAATAAAATCTCTAGTCATGGAGAAGACAATAAACAACATAGAGTAAAGTTTTATCGAGTTCCGTGAATGATAAAACCATCAGAATTCTCGTGTTTAAGCTGCGATGTAATGGACAGATAGCAATTTGTGTAATGCGAGGTTGTAACATTAATATCGATACTGTACGCCTACCGCCTGTATAATTCTAGTTAACATAGCAAGCCAAATTGAAAATCACACGTAGCTTTTAATAAAAATGGTTTTTGTATTGAACTATATCTGAACCCAAATCTTTAGAAAACTACACTTATGCAATATTATTTTCTGAAGATACTTGACAAGTAATTTACCTTGCCTGATTGGTTCATATTTATCTAGTGGATTAATTTTAAGTTTTCAAAAACATAACGAAGAATATTAAATTTAACTTCAAAGCTCTTTTCAAGTAATAAATTTTCTGCTTTCACTAAACAATTAAGCATTTTAATCAGACTTGTACTATGAATATAGATCTTATTCTTTTTTGATAAGAAAAGAACACTACGATAAAATTGATATGTTGTTTCCATCTAGTGAACAAAAAGTAGCGTGTTCAAATGCAATAACGGCCTGCATAAATAATGCCTGAGCCAGCCTTGGTTGCTTGTATTGCGAGCAAGTTCTATAGCATATTTTAGAAGGGCGCGTCTGACATAAAATGCAAACCACTCCAGTTGCTAAAAACTCTATTAAGTTAAAGTAATACCTATAATAAGCGTTGTTAGCATTATTTATCGCTAACTGAAGTGCCTATACTCATTGATATCATTAAGAAATCACTTGCTGATATTTACTATTTTAAAGAGATGAAGAGAGAGTGTTACCGCATTATTTTGGGTAAGACTTGGATAGGCCATTGCCACTGCAGCCTCCTTTCGCAGGTAAATCCAAATAATTATAAGCAAAGCCAGCAGCACATTATAAGCCATTTTTTTTTCGATTTACTGTTGATCATGGATTATGGTTGAGTGAGGACTGGTAGCAATTTGTATTATATGTCATGGCTAATATATTTCAGTATGGCGTTGGGTTCACTAAAAGAATAATAATAAGTGCAATTCATCAAAAAAAAAAAAAACAACAGATTATTTAATTAAAATTAATTGTGGCTACATTTGGCTGTAATATTTTCAACTATTATGTATCACTCTTAAAAAAATATGTTTTATAAAATAAAAAGATAGGTTTTAATCAAGTAGTGGCAATGTAGACATTACATACTTATTAATTATTTATTCGGTTGCAACAAAATTATACTAAAACACTTAGCCGTGTACATAAAAAAAGTACATAAATATATTAAGCCATCTACAAAGCTCTTTTCTACCTATAATCACTTTAAAGGAAGCAAGACTTATATTGATCCTTTTATCGGTTAGTGATTCATTTATCAGTTTTAGACAATTGCATTTCATGACGTAAAAGTTCACATGTGGTAAATATTCATGAGATTACTATTGGATCGAGGAATAAGTGTCATAAACAATTGAATACCTACATCGTTCTAATTCAAAGTAATTCATCGTTTTCTTTTTTTTTATATTTGGACCTTAAAACGAGTAAACAAACGACGAAGATAACGCAAAATATACACAAAAAAAAAAAAAAAGTCAAATGAAAAACCTCTTCCTTTTTGAAGTCGTTTAATACAGAACAAATCCATATAAAGGATTCGGATTCAACTTGATATATAAAATAGCCATTCAATAGTTCATTGGTAGTTATCATCCAGGCACTTCGGGAATTAAATGGGAGAGTTGGTAGTATACCTATCGAAATTGAAATGGAGGACAGAAAGCAAGGAAAGAGACATTGCTTATACGGGTGGATTTGGGATTGTAAGTTTAGGTTTAGGTTTGGCACTATAGTTTCTGGACCTGTGGCGCATAACTCCGATCCCCTCCTAGCCAATTCGTCCGCTACATCATTTCCTCTAGAGCCGCTGTGACCCCTGATCCCTTGGCGAGTTACTTTGTAGAGTTCACATACCTCGCTTAGACATTGGTAGCACTCGTATATTAGACCCGAACAGATGATGTTGTCATCAAGGGCTTGTAATATTACTGCTAAGCTATGTTTTTTCTTGTTTATTATTTGGGGATCCGTTATTTTCTGGCCATCACAATCGCAATCGCTTTGGATATTTCTTCCCCTTCATTTCTTCATTCTCTTTCCACAGATGCAACATTCTTGGACTTTATGCAACTAATATTACTTCTTGCTGTAAATAAAGATGCAGAAAGGCCAGATCCAGCATAAATTTAAGGAACTCGAAAAAATAATGGCCATGCATGCTAACCTCGGGGAGTATAAGTTCAAGTTGGTCAGGGTCGCATACCAAGTAACTCGAACTGGCTGACACTGTAAAGTTTGAAAATAAATGTGTACTAGTTAGAAATAAATGTATACCAAATGTATAAGATACACTATACAAAACGTTAAACATGTAAAAAATATGATTACTATTAAAGAAGATGAATTGGAACCAGTTGATACCAAAAAAAAAAAAACATTGCTGCAAAGCTTCAATGCAGCCCACATATTGATAAATTGTCGAATAGACTCAGCTCTGCAGCATATGCAGTTAGAAAACTTTGTGAACTGACTAATGTTGAAACAGCCATTACTTACTTATTTTCATAGCATAATGTAGTATGGTATTTTACTTTGGTGGTGCCTCTGATACTCAATCTTTGTTCTGCAGAAGAGGGCTTTGAGAGCAATTTATAATTTAGATAATTAATCGCGATTCGCTGAGGCAGGAATTCAAATAAATAAATATAATGACGGTGGCATGTCAGTATATCTTTAATAACTTAATTTACTTTCATAAAAATAAAGGTCAGTTTATTATAAATAGTTATATACGCACGTAATAAACATAAAGTTGATGTACATGCCTCCAAAAAACGCTAAAAATTCGTTTCTGGTTCAATGGGCGCGAATTTATAATGAAATCCCTGATAATAAACAGACTTTAAGTCTAAATAAAGTTTAGTCGACAGTAAAATGAAAGTTGTGCTTTAAAGTTTAATAATCTGTGGTGGATTACATTGAAGATAGAAGTGCTTGGGATTGAACTGTTAAAGATTGACAGGCTATTTCAAATATTCAGTAGTATAATATTTCTTTCATTTTCCTTTTAACTTCTTTTATCCCTGCCTATCAGTTACCTTATTTTAGTAGCCTAATTTTATTTTATTTACTTTTAACAACATAATAGCACACGATAAAATAGTATCTTATTGCATAGTATATGTTGTATAAGACATATTGTAATATCTATCTGGTGATTTAATAGAGTGGCCAGGAGTTTCTTTGTCCAATTTCTTCTCACAAGAATCAACCATTTGGAAATCGGCAGTTATAGATCAACACAGTCAAGTATTTAATTTATTTTTATCTTTTTAATATTAGTTTCAATTTTGACATGGCAACCTATAGTTGCAATGACACTGAGTGTATTCATATTTTAAATATTTTTTTAATAGGACGATTTCAAATAATTGTTCAGCAGCTATATTTATACAATGAAAAGAAATTTAATTTAAAAAATTTGAATATGGTTAAACTTTATCAGTCTTTTGCTGTCCTACTGGAAATATTATTGTTATTATGGCTTAAATCACGCTAAATTAAGTTAAATATTGTCTATCACTTTTAAGTTATAAAATATTTATAAAATATTTTTTACACAATTTAATAATATCGAAAGCTTACTTTATTGTCGTACATGAGTTATTATTTGATAAGGAATGAACAACAATACTATTTTTAAGAATACATATAAATATAGGGAACAAGATCAACTTAGAGAAAAGTAAAAATTATATTAAAATCGGTTCAGTAGCTTTATGGTATGAACTAACACGTGTAAGTGTAACGGCCGGCTTACCGATAGATATAATATGGTGGGTGTGTTTCAAAGACAAAACAATTCAAAACCTTCTTCAAATTTAAAAGGACATGTAATATTACAATGGCCGTAATCAAACTTGGGTCGCAATTCAAATAGTTCCCCTGAAACTAAATATTAATAAGGTTGAAGAGAAATTCGCTTTGGAAATAGTTATTTTTAACTAAATGACAAACGAGATGATTGCAGCAGAACATTTGATTTCAATTCCTTTGCAATGCAATGCAATGCAGAAAAAACAATTAAATTGCATATTTTCACGTTCTCTTTCGTTGTCTCTCTTCGCTCGTTGGTCTTCCAAGTGTTAGTCAACTGAGTGCAGGTACTGCCCGAAGCAGGCGGACTCGGAAAGAACCTGAACCCGGTTAACTGACACTCGGAAGACCAACGAGCCATCGTGGGTCGACGAGCGGCCTCACACCACTCGCGTACCTCTTCAAGGGGTGACAGACGCCCTGTGACTGCAGTGAAGACTGGGCCATGCATACGCTTGCAAATTGCCCCGCTTGGATGTCGCAGCGTCGGGTCCATGAAATTGTAGAGTACGATGACCGGTTGTGACAGGAATTTTACCGCAGTCACAACCTTCTGGGTTTCTCCTGCACCCTGGTGAGCTTGTGGACGTTGCCTAATTGAGAGTTACCCGAAAGTGGTGCCTGTAATTTTGGGTAAGTGGGCAAAAAGGGCTAGTAGGGGTCAGGATATCGTGTTATAGCTGTTCCTGGATCTTCCTAGTTTAGACGCAATATCACATACCGTGTGATTTTAGTCTGTCCGGCACATCACACAAAGAAGAAGGCTGAGGCCCACCTCAGCCTTCTGCAGCCTTCAACAGTTACTAGGTATATCTACTTAGCTACTTCAGCCTCCTTTTAACAGTTACTAGGTATATCTACTTAGATTACTGAATATTATAAAAATTACAAAACAGAAACAAAAAAAAAACTTAAAATATTGTTTTTTTAGAGAGCTAGTAAAAAATTACATTCTTAACATAATTTTTGATGCCGCAGTATATTATTAATTATTTTAAATTATTTTGAGTGGTAAATAACCCGGTTTTATATTTAATGTATGTCACGCTTATAAAAAAATGTTATTTGTAAAGTATATATTGATATACTTTACAAATAACATTTTTTACTTATACGTTTATTATATTAACTGATCGCAATGTCAAATAAAATTAAATAGATTCAGTTGTTATATCTTGTAAATATTAGAGATGAAGCCATATATATTACTTACCCAAAGATTTAATTTCACTCAAACCATTTAATTGCAAGTGTACATTTTTAACCACTTTTTAGTTCTAGGATAAACTAAATACAATAAACAGGATACTTGTTAAAAACTTACATATAAACAAGGAGCAAACACTGCAGCAAAACAAAAGCAAAGAGCAAATTGGAGGTCTACAGTTTTCTTCAGGAAGCTACCATTTACTTATGATTTTTTGTTTTTTAATTTAAATACTAAATTAATTACTAAAAATGAAATCGCAAGTAGGTTCTATGTAAATCAGGAGCCAGTCAGTACCGGCAAATTTTTGGCGTTACACACGAAACTAAGAATATATTTTTCTAAATAAATATTCATTTAGAAAAAAACATCATTTTTCTGGCTCTAAGAAAAAAAAAATCAATAAGTAACAACAGTATGTAATCTTATCAAATTGTTTACGCTTCGAAACATTTATAGCCATACAGAAACAAGCGAAACCATTGCACAACTATCGCAACATTCAAATATAATATTTGTAGAACAAATATTGACTAGCTACATAGTTACTGATAAATTGTAGTGGAAAATTAGCGCTATATATGTAAACTATGTGATCAGAGATATAACAGGTATAGTCTCTTACCGACATACATTCAACATTGACTAAAGATAAAAGCAAAAATGTATATAGATACGCGATATCAAAGATTATCACAAGCTTCGAGATATCGTTAAGTGACACTGGTGATACTGCGCTAAAGATATGTAACCTAATCAAACGCGACACTGGAAGGAGTATGTTTACTTTTATATAATTTTATGACGCTATTATTTATACACGGGTCCCGCTTTGGTGTGGCTGTGTAAATGGCAGCAAGCGGCTAAATAAAATAATTGAGTTATTTAATTGAGAATTGAGTAGCGGAAAGCTGCCCCGTGTAACAACATTTATTAGTTTGTGATCCAATGCCTTTTTCATTTCGTCAATATATTGTTATCGTGGCTGCCTTCACTATGATTAAGCGGTTTGTACAGGTGTAACGTTGTTCGCTGGTTACGGACTGACAAACTATGTTGAACAAAAGTGATGACGTCGATTTGATGGCCTAATAAGTGATAAGAGTAATGTTTTGTCTCAGTGAAAAGTGTTCTGTGTTGTGCAAATATGGATAGATTCAGGCGTCGATCTAAAAAAGAAAAACCTGAGAAATATGCCGGGGGAGATATATCTCCCTTATTTATAACAGACGTCAACACTTTAAAAGAAAATCTTAAAATGAAAGACATTCTAAGAACAGTTAAAATAAATAGCAGTATGCGTATAAAGACTCCAAACGGTAGAAATGTCTTTAAAAAAAAAGTTTCTGATGACGATGAGGATATTTTTGAAGGTTATGTGAATGCTAAAGATCTCGATATGACAGAAACAAGTGCTTCGAACCTGGACGTAATTACAAACAGTAGCCATATAGAAATAAGGGATGATGTAACTGAAACCTGTGTTGTTAATGGTACAAAAGATAACGCAGTAGAAAAAACTGTGAGTGACTCCAGTGTGAAAGATACCCCTACTGATACAATGTTACATGAAGCTAATAGCATGCCTGAGGGCATATCTGATGTCGCACTAATTAGCGATGAAGATAAACAAAAGGATTCTGTTATCCCCGAGGTCAAGATCAATTCGCTCCCGAGCGAATATTCACAAGTCAAGACTCGTGATAGAAAACTATCCTTAGATCAGACTATGTTATCTAGACGCGAAGGATTATCACAGTCTGAATTCGATCTGAATTCAATAGGAAAATCTCCATTGGAAAGAAAATCTTCATTTTTCAGAAAGAAAATGGATAGTTTTTTGAAAAATACGACTGAAATGTTTAAGCGTCAGACGAGTAAAAATCAATCAATTCAAAGACGAGGCTCAATGTCTGTATCCCTTCAGTCGTTGAATGAGAGTGGCAGGTGTAATAGTGACTTCGGGGCAGGATTACTGCATAATCATCAGGTTGGTATTCTAAGCTCATGAACATAATTCTAATTACAAATACAAATTATTCATGCCTTCATTTACTTCAAAAAAGTTAAATATTGTGAAAAAATGAAAATAAATATTATACTTTCTCTGTTAATTGTTATGCCATTGAAATTGGAAAAATAATTAATCCGAACCAAGATCGCATATTTAAGAACAGAGTCAAGTGGCATGTTTGAGATGTGTTAAAGTCGATTGTAGGTCCTTTTAAAAAACAGTTGCAATGCATGTATTGGTCTACTTACTTAGTTTCTCGTTCCAGGATCTCACTTTTAATCCATGCGAAGTTTTGAATGAATGTTTGTTACACAATCAGGTCTGAATGGATGTATGAAATTTAGCGCGGAGATAGATTTTTCATTTTTTATTTTGAACACCAGTAAACGTGGATCACACATTACTGGTATTCTATTTGTCTGTGTGTTCTTTATGAACCTTTTTTCTATATTTGTGCAGTCTTCACGATAATAGTATCATTATTAAAATGAGAGTCGTCTTTAAAAAAAAATCATAAGCTACACAAGAGACAATAATCAATATTAATTTAATATTTATCTACTTCAAAAAAACATTAGGTATACAGATATTGCAAATATAATCAATTGTAGTCAAATTCAAAATTTTTATTTAAAAATATTATCAAACTAGTAAACATGTTAATGACTGTTTATAAGAAAAGAGCGCGCTCCCACCTAAAAAGTCGGCAACGCATTTGTGACTCTTGAGTTTGCAAGTGTCGATGGACGGCGGTCGACACTTGCCATCATGACCCGTCTGCTCATTTACCCCCTATATCACAAAAACGTTTTCAACACTATATTTGATACTAAATAAAAGACAACATTTACATAGCTAAATACATATGTACTTAGATATAATAACTTTGAAACTTTCACGTTCCATTATATATTATAAAATTGCTCCAACGTGAATTAACGATATACAGGCATGTTGCACGTCCCGCAAATTGAAAGGTATGTAACCTTTCAATTTGCCGGACGTTTCGACCAGGTTGCACGGGCCGTGGTCACAGGGGTGACTCATGCACGATGTCTGACTGAGGACGCTTTTTCTATATTAGAATTGAGTCCTAGAATTTTCGAGTACATAATCTATAGAATCAATGTCGTCATGTGGCAAGCTATTAATATGATTCCGCAATTTACAAACAGCGTCTTCTACGGCGTATTATGTTATTGCTTTCTAAAACTAATCCCAGGTCAGCGCTTATTGAAGGACCAATATAATAAATTATATTACCAATATAATAAAGTTAAAGAGTTTTGTTTGTTTGTTGATTTAAACGGTCTTACTTAATGAAAATCACTTTAACTGTGAAAACAAATAGATAATAATTAGATAAATTTAGGGATTTTCGAATTTATAGCATTAGATAGTAAGGATAATTTTATTTATAGTTCCAATATAGATAAAAACAGTTACAACATTTAATCAAATTATTATTTATTATAAAGGATTTATACAAAAACTGTGAAAATTGATTTATTTTACAAAAAGTTTTGATCACTAACATGAATTATTTTTGCTATCTAGTACTGGGTTTTATACATTTATATACATTTTCATTAATCAATATGCGTAATGATTATATAATGGTTTTAGCTCCATTTTTTTTATGTAAAATACAAGTTTCTAAATATAGTGTTTTAATGTTACAAACAATCGTTACCGGTTGACTTATTCCTGTAAACAATCCTATGAATGTTTTTACATAGAACAATAATACAACACTTAATTAAATAAATCTTTATTTATTTATTTTAAACTTTTTGCACTATAAGTACATAAGGGTGACTGTAGGCGATGCAGAGAAAAGAAGAAGTAGTGTAGGAATTACATGTTGATAAATTGCTAAATATACGGAATACAAATTAAAAGTAGATCACAAAACACTAATGTAACATATCTCTCTGTACACAAAACTATTAATAAATATAAAAACAGCACAGATTCTGATAATAAAATAAATTATTTTTATTTCACGTCACAAGCTAGTAATTTATCAAATATATCAAAATGATTAAGGTTCATACCTACCTTAGAGGGCAAGCCTATTGTCGTCTATTAGGCAGTTTATACTGTATATGCAGAGACAGTTTATGTCTTGTATCCTGTAATCCTTGACTTACGACACCCAAGGAAAGTGGGTGACGGTGAGTGACGCAGTGGGTGGCACTATACTTTTCCACCGAAAACTACACAGATTAAATATTTTTATTTTTTAAATACATATAGTTATAAAAACTCAATATTGTGTAGTAAAAATACACAATGTTAAGATTTTTTAATTCATACAATAGGCACAAGTTACTTAAATAAAGTATGTAATTTGTATAATACAATATGAATTTTAGTTTGAAAGTTATAACTTAGTATAGCAGAATTTAATTAAATTTAAACATGATCAAACACTCGTATGTAATTACGGAGCAAAATGTTAGTTAAAGTTGAAAACGTATGTACATTTTAAAGGGGAACTTGCGTATAAATGTAAGAGTTTGTTTGTGTTTCACCATTTGCCTCATTTAATTCTAGCCCGGTTACCTTTGAAGTAACCGAAACGATGGCTCATGATTCGGACAGCTCCAACGATATAAGTGAGACACCTAATTACCTTTACTACGTACGCACGTAGATATTATATTTTAAGTGCCCAACCCCATAACATGTTAACCGGACATGTTTGTGTAGATACCGTTTATATCATGTTACTCCAAAATGGATGCAGACTTTGATGGATGAATCGCAGGACGGACATATACATATGTAAAACTATTTATTTTCCAGCTTAAAAGCATTCCTGTCACACATAATATCCATGGATACCTATTTATTGTGAAAGTAGTTGATATGACAGTTTTATAATTGATGTGAATGCTCCCTAAAAGCGATGTTCATATCAATTTATTACAGCACATTTATTACAATAGTTACAATAGTAACACACACACACAATTCATTACAATAGTATACAATAGTAATCATAACTATATCATTACGGTATTAGAGACATGGCACTCGCTGGAACTTCTTCTTATCGTAGTAACAGGATTCAGAAAGTTAATATTAATGCTACTCTAAGCTATCTCCAGGGTTTGTGGTAAAAATTAGTTCAGTAGGTTTCTGCACTAGGACCTTTTTTGTTCTTAATTCACATTAATGATAATACCATAAAATAGTGTAGTTAGCAAATGATACGTCTCTCTTATTTAAACTCTTACGAAAGTGTTTCACTGGTTTAACGTCAACAACTTACATCTTAATGGATAGAAAACCAAATGTATACAATTGACATTGTGTGTGTTATCCCTAGTAATGTCGTTGCTATTTAATTAATCTGATATTATGTAAGTTAAATTGTTTACAAATAGCATAAGAAAATTGGATTCTTCGTTGTGAAACGAGAAAATGAAGTAAGTTTTAAACGATTTAACAGCACACAGAGCCCTTTTTAAGAAGTAAAATTATTAAAAAAAAACTATTAAACCCGACTTTGCCCTACGTCATTCCCATTATATCTCACATGTCGAAATCCATTAAAGCCATCTGGGCTCTGAGGCGATAAAAAGAAACATTGTTCATAAATACAAGTACAATAACAATCCTCCTTCTTGCGTAGTCGGGTAAACATTGAAATAAAGCGGCTCGTGGCTTCTCTACTTCTGCTTCTCTCGTGGGTCGCTAGTGAGTAAATTACAAGTGACATAAAGTATTGCAGACTTATTTCAATTTATGGGTGCGTATTACGTGGGAATCTGGACCTCTATTTATTCTTATATAAAAAAAATAATAATTTATGGTACAGGCATTTTTGGATAAGGCATCGGACTTACGATTAAGTAGGTGTGGATCCAAATCCCACCCAGTACAATACCGTCGTGAACCCACTCCTAACATAACCATTTAAATTAACTGGAGGGCTTAACATTAATACTAGTAAAGTTAAGCCCATGTTACTAGTATTCTTTAAAAAAAATATTATTATTATTGTTAGCAACATTCCAAAACGTAGTGGCTGCGGGGATAGGCATTTTATTAATTTTCATATAACATACCTACCTCATATTGTTACTCCTTTCTAGAACAAGTCCACCTCAAAAAAGGGTACCGAATTAGTTTTCATACAACATTTCAAATTATACCTTTATAACAACAAAACAGGATAACCGAACCATAATTAAGCCGACCTAACTCCAGCCTCTTACCGTGATAATACGTAATAGAATAATGTAATCAGTTTTCACGCTATCCCAAAGACTTTTATTTCTCTCTTCTCTTCTCTTCTCTTCTATCTTATTTCGGACACGTACACTAAGTTTTGTGTGCACCTACAGTGTCACCTGTAGTATTAAGGAATCTTTGCTCACTTGCGTTCATGTCAATCAGTGTGTAATCAGATTACACAATCGTCAATCGTTAACAAATACCTATACCTAATAATGATTTTACAGCATTTTTTTTTTGACACATGATTACTCTTTTAAAACCCAATACAACAAAGTCGGCATAAGTGAAACAAGACAACGAATACTTTTATCAACTGAATAAAATAAACAAAAATATGAAAACAACTAATTTAGATTACCAAATTAAATCGAATTCCGCAGATGTACAAGTAAATATGTGTAGAGATTCATAAATTATTTAGCACTGATAGCGTAGCGGTTGAAGTGGTCACTTCGCCTCTACGCTGCCGCGCCGAGAGTTGTGGGTTCGATCCCCCCACGGGACAACATTTTTGTGTAATCCTCAAATTGTTGTTCTAAGTCTGTGTGTTATTTGTGCCCGTTGCTTGAATGTTTGTAATGTCCCTTGCGACCCGGAAATTAATCCTAGTGCGGGAGTTGTCTCTTAATAAAAAAGTTCTTAACTTTCAAATTTGCATAACC
This sequence comes from Tyria jacobaeae, assembly GCA_947561695.1. Taxonomy (NCBI): domain Eukaryota; kingdom Metazoa; phylum Arthropoda; class Insecta; order Lepidoptera; family Erebidae; genus Tyria; species Tyria jacobaeae. The sequence continues at coordinate 20,233,907 of OX387207.1, read as the reverse complement.
ATTTGTTGAGAATATTTTTTTTCTAGCTTATGGCCGCGACTTGAACCTTTGCGTGAATTTTTATCCGGGATAAATAGCCTAAATGCTATTCCAGTCTATAATCTATATCTGTGTCAAACTTCATCCATACCCATTCAGCTATTGTGACGTAATTCAGTAATAGACATCCATTTATTCAACCTTTCGCATTTAAAATACTACAGATTAAGTAGCGAATGCATTATGACCATTCATCAAAGAGATCATCACATCAAAGAGTAATTTGATGTCAATATGATATATGAAAGGTGGACCTTGACATTAATGCTATAAATTGTAAGTTAAAGTAGTCTTAATAGATTTCATAGAACTTACATACAATGTTTGTAGACGTTAAATTTTATTATAACTTAGTCGTTGTAAAATCAATTCTTAGTTCAGTCATGTGCTTATGTGCAGTTGGTCTAGTAGTTAGTGATCTCAGAGGTCATGGATTCGATTCCCGCATGGAACAATGCGTAATCCATAAATACTTGTCCGGTGTCTGGGTGTTCTTGGTGTCCGTCATATGTATGTTTGTAAGTTCTCCTGCAACCCAGGAATCCTTTCAGAAAAGGGGTGTTGTCTTTTTATTAAAATATAGAAACATATAAAAAATATTGTGACTTTCTTAACAACATAAAAGCATGTATCACTTGACGTTTTAGCAATATACTGCATAGCAAGGAGCGGTAGTTCTCGGTAGCGGTTTAATTGAAGTCGTACATAAAGTTAGCGAAGGTATACCTGCTAAGGTTAACCTTAGTTTGATCTTCATAATCAGATCCTATCAGACTTTAAATTGTTAAGAAGTTTGGCTGGAGGCAGCAACTTATTAACGACTGGGAGCATGAGTGTATTAATTAAATTAGTCTATTGAATGTCGTCTCTCCGGATATAGAGGAACTTGTTGTTGTAATAACTGACTATGAAGTAACAAGTCTCAAAATTTTAGATATATTCAAATACGAATACTTACATACATACGCTCATGCTCGTTTCAAGCACCTACATTTTACCAATTAGAATTTGGTCCCAATGACGTAGAAAGGTTAAAACAAGGGAACGCATTGGAAGGAATGGGTGTTGCTTATACGCACGGATGTGAAAATGTAAGCAACAGCTTGATTACTTCAGGGTCGCATACCTGTAACTCGAACTTTCTTTCGTTCGATTCCTAGCCGGGACGAAACTTTGTGTTTAAAAATTAGTTGTCCCAAGTCTTGGTGTCATTTGTTTCGCGAGTTTACGCGCCATAGGAATTCCTAATGCGGTAGTTGTCTTTTTAATGAAAACAAAAAAAAAACGACCACCGTTTTCTCGTTTGTATGAATGTTATTTTTGCTAAACGTGAACTCGCAAATCCTCTCACAAAATCTAGTTAACTCACATAAGTTCGGTAAGTATCTTTCAGGATAATAAAAACGGCTAATTACTATTGCCTTTATTTTTAAACGTTGAAGTTGCAGCAGCCAAGAATGCACACCGTATACTGATTTTGAATCTTTGTAACACCCATAAAACACTGAAAACAAGAGCTCTATGATAGCACATAAAACTCTTTTTTCTTAATATATGTATATATATATAAATATACGCATTTCGATCATAGTATTAAGTAATTTAATTTAGCTATGTTTTTTCAGGAGGAACTGCAAGGTAGCGTGTTGAGCCTGCAATCCTCATTGACAGCTGCTCGGAGTAACTCCAGTTTATCAATGTACCAGAGTGAACGAACTCCAGACATTCAGAGTGAAGGTGACAGCCTGCCTGGTAGCCACCCTATACTCACTAACAGTCAACCACTCGAAATCATGACGTCAGACAGCGTTCACAGTAAGTTTATTATACAGGCACAAATATTTAATTTATTGTAATACTACCTTTTACCCCTCACTGCGTACGCGGAGAATTTAGAATCGGCCTGAATGTTATATATGTATATATATTATAATATAATATTTAAATATATATATATATATATATATATATATGTATATATATATAGTATAATATATATATATATATACATATATATTATATGTTAGGTTAGCATTTTTTTATGTGTGGAAACCCCCTCGGGCTGTCATCCCACCGATGTGTTCCGTCAGGAGAGCGTCTATTGCTAGGACCCGGGATACCCTCAGAAGGGAGCTTCTGAGAACCCCGGCAGACCTTAGCCACATGACTATCAGGCAAATACACTGGGGAGAATGTTGACCTTACGCCCCCCACATCCGATAGACGTGCGTGGACCACGTACGCCACGCCACCGTTTCAGGCCCGCTTCTGGTGGGGTAGCGGTCAGTCCGGCCCGGTATCTCAGGCCTGCGCTCATAGAGTGTTTGTTTTTCGACGTCTGGTGCTCCTTCTGCGGGATAGGAGAGTACTTTGACCTCTCCCTTTCCCATTCCGCCGCCTCCTTGGCCAACATCACCTCCTCGCAAAACGAGGCTGCAGAATCCCATGCACTCTCACTTTGGACCATGGACAGAACCATGGTCTTTAGCGAGAAGCTTCCCACACCAATAGCGATCACAAGGACGTGTCGCTATTGCACCTACACTGAGCCCTCCGCTAAGGTGTGGAGTGCAGTATCCTCATGACAGTCTCCGCAGTGGTGGCACGCAGACGTTGGTTCCCGGCATATGCGACACAGATACTTACCGAAACAGCCGTGACCGGTGATCACCTGTGTCAGAGGGTAGGAGAGATAATGTCACTGTAAATGATTTATGAAATATCTGCACGATTATACCAAAATTACAATAGAATTATCATCATGATCATCATCATCAACACACACATACACACACACACATATATATATATAAAGATGTATATATGTATATATATGTAAAGACTAGAAACTTATAATTCCATATCAAATTATCATTCGTTCGATAACGACTAACTGCTATCGGTCCAAATTCAGTTCAGTGATTATGTAACTAATACAATCAGCACGTATTCTGCATTCATAGACTATTGCCAATAATATTGAATTACCTATAGGTAAACTGAATACATAACTCCTAGGGGTTATAAGAATACACTTTAGCGGCAAGGCAAAATAAAACGAACGCTAATGACGTTGCCGAATGCATGCACCGGGTAAATTCTCTTGCAATAATAATTTAGTATGTAATTCATATTTTCTACTCGTTTCTATTAGTGAAGGTGTAAGGTGTTCACCCCTACCACTCTTCATTTGTTATCATAATAATTTCTAAACGAAGAAAAAGAAATGAATATCCAGTTAACAAATTTTAATTGCACTAAATGTTGTAAAAGGAATGTAATTATTTTTAACCTCATTAATATTATACACACGTGGGAAGCTGTTACAGAAAAAAAAAACGGTAGTATTGGGGGGATATATATTTATTTTATCGATTGAACTACGACAGGCCAGTAACTTTAGACAGAACGAAGTCCGTCGGGGCAGCTAGTTAAATATTTATTTTGAATATTTTTCAAACTATAAAACTCAAGTAATTAAACCGATTATGACATTATAGATTTTTTTACAATTAAATGCGAGAATCGGTTACTTCTGTTAAACGAATCATTTTGTCAATCTTTAACGTCACCGTGATCTAATGTGTCAAAACGAACCTATTATTTTGTGAAGACTAACCTACATCTACATAAAGGTGGCTACCGCCCGGAACATTTCCAATTTCCTCGAAAGCATTTATCAAGATGTCACGGTTTTCGCATGGTTGTTACTACGAAGTACAAATATTTTTAATCGGTTACGGTGTTATATTTTATAGGTAAATACATAGTTTTCATATTGATAAAACAAATGATAAAAAATGTAAAACACACATTTTGTAAACAAGTATAATATAAAGTGACAGATATTTATGTAAAAGCAAAACAAGGTAGAAAACACGTCTTATTTTTCAGCGAAGGCTGAGAAATAGTTTTTTTTTGTAATTACAATAAACAATTGAGTATACAATATTTCAATAAAATGTGATAGAATTGACTTTTGTTCAAGAAGATACAATGTTAACAGAAAAAGAAATCAAAAAGTGCGAAATTGATTCGCGCACCGACGGTTCCACGCAATCTTGTATGATTATAATTTACCTAGTTTATAGATATGTAAACACAGATTTTATTCGCAAATAATTTACATCATGAATTCTGATATAAAATCTTCTAAACAATATTCCCTGATAAAAGACATCGCATTTCTTAAATTAACTTATGAAGATGAAAATCATTCTAACAATTTGAACGTTGTGTGAAGTTAATGATCCTAAATTATTCTCTGACAAATATTTTAACACTTTGTCCACTTGTAAATGATTGAGTGTGGTTAAAATGTACTGGAACTAGAATAATCATCCTACTATCGACTCGAAAACGGTAGGTATTCGTCCGGTCGACACTGTGCTGTCACGTATTCACGGTGCTTCTAATTTAATTGACATATGTAAATCATTACTTAGGAGGCGATTGGATAAAGGGAGTTTAAATCCAACCACAAAAGTTCTTCAAATACATAACGTTATATTGAGAATACCTTAGAATATTTAATAATATAAATGGGATATTTTTGTTTTCATTCTAAAAAATAATTATAATAAGGAAAAGCAAATGAAGTATTTTGATTTGATACTCGACATGTAGGATGTTAATTCGGCAATCATTGTGCTCATAGTCATTCTGACCCACCTTGGCCGCAGTTCACAATGCGGATGTAAATCCATTTTTTATATTCTCAAATATATTTTGATTTTCTTTAATTTAAAAAGAAATAATGTTATTTTAGATAAACAAAGTATACTAGTATGGTAAACAGACTGCTGATACAGCATATTTTTATTAAATACATATTATAGAAAAATACACGCAGACGGAACAAAAATACTCGTGTTCGTATAATATTCAGGCGTTTTTAAATTTGAACTCTGATAATTTCAAATACACGACGTCACGGATCTTTGCTGTATAAAAATAATATAAAAAACCGTACAAGAATGAGTCTGAGTGGCACACCGAGGGTCGGTAAGCAAACAGCTGAGTAAACCGGACCAATCTTGAGTACAAACATCGTAGTAAAACAAATATTGAAATTGATTGACAAATTACTAAAATACTGTAAAACAACATGTCCTCGATGTTCCCTGATTTTCCTTTTTGGGCCACACCTATGTCTGTCTTGAAATTTAAACTGGACCAATCTTGATCAAAACCAGTTCTATAAAAAATAGAATTATCTATTTCGATTCAGTAATTTATCGCATAATGTGTATGGTCCTTACTTTACCACCTTAGAGGCTTAGAGGTAGAATACTTTCTAAAAATTAAAATTCGACCAACCTTGAGTAGAACCAATTAAATTAAAAATATACTATTTTAGTAATCGGTTCACAAATGGTGAAGATATCGAGTAAAATCATAAAAAACACTAATCAATTAAATTACGATTAGTGACGGTTAAAATGCGGTTAAAATTATTGACTTTATTTTTATTTATTTTAATACAAAACAAAGACATTCTCTGCCAGTCTACCTTAGGGTGGTGTAGAAATAAATGATGTAGGCGAATGAAAAAGTATGATAATAAGTGTGCTACAAAAACTGTTAAAAATTGTAGTATAAACATAATTATAAACATTAGATACGTACATGCATTCATTTACAAGTATATAAATACAATAATATATAGTTATACACAGAGATATACATACATACTTATGTTTACACTTCTAGCGTTTTGATGACTCTGCCAGTTTACGGACGAGGAGAGTACGAACCTTTACTTTAAGTACATCTAGGTGCCATCCTGATTTTCTGCGGCAGTGCGTTCCAGAGAAGAGCTTAAATACCACAGAGTATTTATGTTACAAATTAGATATTAAACTAAACATGTGCGAAAAGCACATAGATAAAGCCACCCTTACAAAAGCGTTAATCCCTTAATTTTTAATTGGGAATTAAAAAAACTATGTTTGTTCACACTCACCTATATTCGCTCGTATTCACAAATTACATATAATCGTTCAAGTGACCTGTAAACTTTCCTGTATACAGCCAGCTTAATATAACCTAATAGCATTTAACAAAGCTGTGCAATCATCGGCACAGGAATACTATAAAAATGTACGAATATTTTATATTAATTATGGTGTTTATGATACTAAAAAAATAATGATAATTTTATTACTTGGCTGTGTACAAGTAGATCTTATACTATTTTTTCCGATCAACAGCGTACTCTTTCGGACATACCATATTAAAAATAACATACGGTATGCTTAGTTCTAAAATAGTCTTACAAATGAACCACTAAAAAAGGTCGGCATTTGTGAATCTTGAGTTGTGGGTGTCCATGGGCGGCGGTAGTCACTTACCATCAGGTGACCCGTCTGCTCGTTGGCCCCTTATCCCATCAAAAAAGAAATAAAACTTTAATTTAAAATATTGATAGCTTTTGGTAAGTGATTTAACACGCGGACGACAGCAATATACGTACTTTTTTAAATTTCACTATAATAATATCCTGAATAAATTAATTTTAGACATTTTTTAAAAAATATATAAATGTACATAGCACGTTAGGTGTTTCCCAAATATATTGTACCAAAAAAAAAGTTTATATTAATAAAAAAATATAACCCATTTCATTTCACGTCTCATGATAGAAGAGGGACATTTTATAATTCTTCACATTTAAACGCAAAAAACACAGTCTTATTGAAAACTATTATTCCTGCCTCATGAAAAGTAATACTTGTTTTGTCTTTATCAGGCTTAAACGAGGCGTATATCCAAGAGTCACTTCTAAATTCTCGAGCTATTTCTATGAGCTCTGGATTAGATTCAGCTCTTGGACAGAATCGACGGAAAAACAGATCAAATAGGTGAGTGACATAATTTCTATCTCTAGAGAGTTTGAGAGCCGATTACACACAATTATAAACATAAACATACATGTGTTCAAAGAAGCTTTTATCGGCCCACAATCGTGGTCATACTAGCCCTTGAACTATCGATTGTATAACTCAATATGTGTATGTATGTATACAAAGGAAGTTCAAGTGGTTACTTACTCTTATTACCTAGAGTTCAACTGTAGTTCTAGTTAAATACTTAAAGCTAACATATAACGACTGTACTTAAGGATAATGATTAAATTGCTTTTAAATGAGTACAAAACTGATTTTTGTATAGTATATATTCACAAATATTCGAAAACAGCTATTGTATATATGTATGTTACATACAAACCTACAATCTCAATATGGTACCTACAATACAATTCACTTTTGTAATATTATAATATTATTATAGATTTTGTTAATATATCGGAATTGATTTTTCACACAATCAACATTAGTAATAAATAATCAGTAGACAATTATCAATATCTATGATATTGGGCTTGATCAAAATAAATTTTGGACAAAATCTATAATATCGACTCGCATTAGAATTTCGCACCAAATCGAAATCGATTTTTGATACAATCAATATTATCCATTCAGATCCCTAATTCTTACCTGAAGTTGCCGTCTATTCCATAGTTCGTTGTGATCTTTTGTTTTCTTCTGAAGGACTTTTTGCAATTCGATCTACTCTGGCTGTCATTTCTGGACTCTGTGTACTACTTTTATGATAACCTGGCTTTGATAACGGATATAAGTCTTAAGCATACTAAATGGGATGTTTATATTTAACTAATTGAGGATCTACTGGTGATTATGTGGTTTTGGAAATTAACGCTAAGCAATTTGCTAATGATTATCTCAAAGGAAGTTTTCGGTCATATAAATCATTATTTTGAATTCAATTATACTTGTATTATAACAAACATAGTAGAAAAACTATATTACTTTTTTGCATTCTGGCTACATAACATGTATGTGACAAATATATGTAACAATTTACTTTTTTTGTACAATATTCTAATTACTAACATAGAAAATGAATATTACACTATTGACTCCACTTATTGTTTTCTGTGTGTTGTGGCTAATATATAGAAAATAATAATAATAATAAATAAAAAATGTTTGAAAAATGAATTTTAGTTTGAAAACCTACATATATTTTATTTTATATTTCTCTGTAGAAATACTAACGTAGAAAGATACATAAATACGACGAACTCTTTGGTCTCGTGGTTAGTGACCCTTATTGTCAAGGCTGAGGTTACGAATTTGATTCCCACACCGCTGCAAAATCTCTGTATGATGAACATGTCTGTGTTCTGTGGGTTATTTACCTGTACATTTGTATCAATAAACACTTACCGTATTTATAGATTGTTTTGGAACGTCTCGGTCTTTAGCAATCCATTCGGGTCAATGTAACAAATAGTAAAATAATGATTCAATCGTAAGTTCAAAATCTAATATATTTTTTAAATAGAATGTGATAAGACTTCATATATAATTCCAAATATACCAATTATTTCTTCATTGCTGTGAGTTCTGAAGCGAATGATGTATGGAGGCAGAACAAATAGTTGTACTTACATAACGATTACTCGAATCGTCTTGGTTGGAATCCAAAATTATAATAAAAAAATGTTGGTCTTCAATTATCTATATTGAAGACCAACAATATAATCAAACAATACGTGTGGTACGTGCATATTACTAAAAGCTGCTTTGTTATGTCCGTGCGCATGTTAAAAACAAATAAAGTAACTATTCATAAACTTTGTAAAGTACTTTCTGTATCAAAAGACCTAAATGTAAATGTGTAAAAAAGCTAGAACATAAAACGGAATATGTAGGCAGCTTTCCTAATAAAAATTAAATATAAAATTCGAAGCTAAAAGTAAGTAAAATCTCGTGGCTTATCCAGTCTGGCGACGCGTCTCATGGGTTAAGAAATGGTTCAGTTGGAAATTATATACTTAAAATAATAAAATTTATGTCTTTTTATTAAATTCTTAGTCATTAAAACGTTCTTTTCTCCCTCAGCTTCAGTATATAGTTAGTTCACACTTGTTATACATTGTGTATTAAAAATGACACTGTGTCATTGTGTATTTTTTCCCCATTGTGTTTTCATACTTTAAGAATACCCCCGGGTATTCTTAAAGTATGAAAAGGATTCAGGACGAATGAAATGATATACTGAATGTTAACTGAATAGAAATGATTCGTAAACAAATTATTAGGTTGCGAAAAAAAAGTCAAGAGTTACTTTGTATACAATATAAAATCATTCAAAAGGACTATAAACTTATCTAATGAGTTTTATTGAAGCAAGTGTGGCATAAACAAGTTGACGAACAGAACATCTATACAATACAAATAAATAAAATTGGAGTGCCTGTTTATAATATTAAAATAACCGCTTTTTACTAGGTGCATATGGACGTATACACGGTACATATACCAAAACGATGTTTTTTTTTTAATTTTTGTCCGTCTGTCTGTCTGTTTGTTCCGGTTATCCCTGAAATGGCTGGACCGATTTTCACTTGTGACTTTCACTGGCAGATAGCTGATGTAACAAGGAGTAACTTAGGCTACTTTTACTACTAACAAAAAAAAATTAAAACCAACCAACTAATTAAAACCAAATTGAAAACTGTGATCTGAACAATAACTTTTATTAAATACCACGCGGACGAAGACGCGGGTAACAGCTAGTACTGTATAAATTTGAGGTGCTCTCTTATTTTTTCCCTCAATTTGTTTCCCCTGCCGCCGTATATTATATACACTTTACACAACGGCCTCAAATCTACTTACTGTTTACAGTTTTGTCAAGATCTTGAGGGTCTGACTTCATCAGTTGAAGAATTTGTCTCCAATAACGCATTGATCACTTTTTCACGGTATGCAATTATTGTAAGTTTCTTTTGATGAGAATATTCGTTATACAGAAATATTCGTTGTGTAATGGGTATTCACTATACTTGTCTCAATAATTATTTCAAATGTTAATAAATTTCGTGGCTCAGTGTATCATTTCTAATACACGTTCCTGAAATCCTGAATAATGAAGGAAAGATGACCGTTTATAACAAAACAGTGATAAACAATATTAAACAGCATATTAATAATTATGATGCAAAATTATGGCAAATGAGGCTTGGCGCTAAGGGTGTCAAAGCGCTGTACACAGACTAGTGAGACTACGACTAGGTCACGAGAGGCTGTCACATTATAAACATTTTGGACCACACAAAATCTTCCTCATCCAAACAACACTGACAAGTGAGACTAGTATATTTACCTATTAGTGTACTCGTATGTCTTATTGCTAAATTTATAGCCTAATGGGAGGCTAATCACATACCTTCTCTTCTAGTTTCTACCCCTTGTTTTTCTTTATAAACTATACAAAGATAAATCTATATTTTTTATGCTTACATTCCCGGTCGCTTTAAAACCACTCAAAGGCTTTGCGAGGTTTATCGAACTGTATAAAGGTATTATTTTTCAATCCACAGTTTAGAAAGTAGTAACATAAAACAAAATATACTTCTTTAGTAAAATGTAATACGAAATACTACTATATATTACAGTATATCATAAAAAAGTGAGTTAACCTTTATAGTTTCGTAACATGTAAATCAATATAGAAAGAAACGGTTAGACTACCTATATTTACAAGGCACGATTGTACAGATATGTAGATTGAGGTTAAACTGATGTAAAATTGTAAAGAAAAAATATGGAACCCCGTCACTTTAGCTAACTATAGATGACTATAACTATAGTAACATGAGTAAGCCCAACTCAAGAGATGGTGGTGTCCATGGGCGGTGGTTGTCTCTTATCAGCACGGCACTCGTCTGCTCGGTTGCCCCTATTCCTTAAAAAACAGATACGCTGCTCGAGACGTTTTACGTGTTATTTGCACAAACAATAAATTTAATTACATGTTACTAATATTCCAACATATTAAGTAATCTTAAAAATTATATTGCAAAGAATATAATACAATAAATCAACACAATTATTGGATATTAACGCTTCTTATGACTTACAAAAGCTTTTAAGAAGGTCTGACACTCCCTTCGGAACTTGTGATAGTATCTTACGCTTGCCTTGTCTTTCTTACTCTTAGTCCGCATTCCCACTGTGTCGTACCAGATAGTAGTCGTATGTAAAGGGTCATGGTTTATTATATATATATATATATATATATATATATATATATATATATACATATATACATATATAACGCTACATTATCTATCGTTCTCCACTTTTTTTTTTTTGTATAGTGACATACTGTCAATACAATTTGAACATCTAAATGATAGCGTCAAATGATAAACGAGACGACCCGTCAAGATCGTTACGAAAAAAGTTGTAGCCGCTACTATCTGAAACAGTTATTTTCTTTTCTTCGCTTACTTCGTCTTGGATTTTCGTAAAATGGGATACGTTATTAAAATACCATCTTCATTGTAGACTTGAGCTAACAGACACTAATAACTTCTAAAATAGTAGTGTAAGGTGACTGAACTAGAATAACATGGATACGGTACGATAAACAATAAATTGTAGTCACGATCCAATAGGAACAACAGAGATACAAGTGTGTACAACAGTGTTTCGACGATAAAATTTCGGCTACACAGCGATGAAAATCATTTGTGATAATTTGCTACAGCTTTTCAACGGTAAATAATCGTTGCAAGTGTTACTACACAGTGGAAACGCGCCCTAACTTGTAAAAAGTTTATCCTAATGATTTAAGTGGTCGGCCTCTGCCCATGCGCCGAGTTTTACGGATTGGATTAGTGGCAATATTATATACTTTTACAAATCATTTTGGTATGCTTATTAATTGATTTTTAGCAAGCTCTAATTGTATTTGCTCTACGCGGGCTAATATCCTCAACTCGACGTCTTCTGTGCGCCTGTTTTGCGTACATCTAATTGTCTTTAAATTTCTTTATTCTAGGATTGCGTATACATTTCTGTGTCGCGGGGGACTTGACACTTCACTTTGTGTCTGTTATCGGGAATAATGTACATAATACAACTTTTCTTCCGGTGTGGGAATCGAGCACACGATCTTAAGCTCAGGGTTCAGGATCAGTAACCAGTAGACCAGCCTAATAAAATGTATCTGACAATTGTATTAGTTACAATAAATCTTAACAGACGGGTCACCTGATGGTAAGTGACAACCGCCGTCCATGGACACCTGCAACAGGAGAGTTGGAATAAGGACAGGGGAGTTGGGCCTACAGAAACCTCACTAATTTCGAGGCCGTGCTATTGCATCGGTCGAGCCGGCCCATTCGTGCCTAAGCTTGGCTCTACCACGTAAAAAAAAACTGATGAATTTTGTATGTAGGTTACCTAAGTTTTATACGTCTAATGAATATTAAGGACATGGTACTTATTGTTGAATGCTTCCAAATTAAAATTGATTGAGTTTCGTTTTTGAGGTAACTAATAATACAATTTCGAATACGCTTATCTTAATTGAATCGATTGTGATTGGCAATGGTCACGGAGCGAAGATAAAGATTTTATTTTTATTTTTTTACACAGTTCTTAATGTTTAATTGAGATAAACTTAAATAGCAACTGCAAGCCAAAACTAACAGTTCACTTGTTCACTATCTGCCAACCCCAAGACTAATATAGAATTGATTATTCATGTGCACGTCCATTTCAATAGACACACAATGTTATGCCCCTGTGATTTTAATTCAGAAGCCTCCAGAAATTGTTTTATTGTTTATTAATTTATGGTATCGATTGACCTTGTCATAATCACGAAGAGCAATATTACCTGTGCTTTCTTATGAATACTTAAGAAAACACGAGGAGTTATCAGCCTTGCTTTTCGAGCTATGCGTTTCAAAAATAAATCTATCACCGTCTATATCCACTAAGGACTCAAGTTTATTTATTTATTAATTCCATCGGCATTAATACTACTGCACGGTGGACATTCAAGCAAGACCCTTAACTCTGACACTATCTGTCAAGCTTCTAGAATTCGTTTAAAGCATCAAAATCTAAAATGATGTTAACCCTTTCACTCAGAAATTCAATTAGCGTAGACTATCAGAATATTAATGCGAAAGCTAAGTAACCAAGATATTTAAAACCAAAAAATCAAAACAAATAAAATAATGGTACTGCAATGCACAAAATAATAATAATTCTAATATTAAATTCTTATTAATTCTGCAAGACTCCTAAGGTGTTGTGACGCCGAATGTTTCATTGTGACGCCCTAAATTAATGGATTTCGACAAATGAGGTTGAGCTTGAGGTCGTTTTGAGTCGTCTTAGTGGTGGGAGTGAAATAAGGTAGAACATTTTGAGATAACATCAGCAGAAAAACGAAGGAAGTTCATAATGCAGTCGGTATGTGTTGTTAACTGTAAATTTTGTCTAGGTGGTTTGTTCTTCGTGTGTTCTATCTGACTAGAAAGGAGTAGACTAAAAATAATAAAAATAGATACTATTTACATACCTACATGCATCATCAACAGCATCAGCATCAGGTAGCGTTCCCAGGAGGCTGGCAGCATTACCACAAAAAACAAAACAAAACGGATAAGTAGTTATACGTGTCTCAAATTTTTTACAACTTGCGTTTATTGCTAACATTTGTGAGCACTGCAATACACAGCCTCTTCGCAAATTAAAAGAGGTAAAGTTTCCGTTTTTGATAAACGGATCAAACGCTGTAACGACATTGCATACATTTCTACTTAATGCGTTAAGACCTAATAGCCGAAAAAAAATTATTACTACACAAGTATCTATTTAACATCTGTTTTCCTACATATAAATATTACATCTATTTTCTAGCAATATGCTCGACATCAACATCTTTAACAATCTCAACGAGAATCGGTTTCGTATAATTACATGCGTAGGTACTTAATTTAATTTATATCACGAGTCAAGAAATATGCCCCGAAATGTTTGTTGATTTGTGATAGAAATTAAATTAATGTATATAATACAGTTTATTTTACCCATATTAGTAGTAACTGCCCCCAGGCTCCATAAAACTAACAAGTAATACGTTTCAAGGTACATGTGTGCAATTTTCTAATAAAAATATTATTATAAAATCCTTGAAAATATACAAACTTTAAGTCTAAATAAATGAAAGCCCACTGTATAACACAGGCTATTTCAAATAATCAGCAAAATGTAGTCTCATTTTTATCTTCTTTTATTACATTTCTCTCTTCTTCCTTTTTAACTTCTTTTGACGCTGCCTAACTTCATTACTTTAACAGCCTAATTTATACATATAGCACTCGATAAAATAGTGTTTTATTGAGTACTATATGTTGTACACGACATATTGTACTATCTATCTGGTGATTTAAAAGAGTTGCCCTAAGCTTGTTCGTCCGATTTCTTCTCATAAGGCTCAACCATTTAGAAACGTGTGGTAATAGATCAACACAGACAGGTATTTAGTTATTTCATCTTTTTTATATTATTTTGACATTTCGCAAGGCAACCTTTAGTTGAGGTAACGCTGTTTTTATTGATATATCATTTTAAATATTTTTAAATAAGTAATAAAAGTTTACAAACATATGTTATACTTACTATTGAAGTATATTTATTTTTACCACATGTTTTCTAGAATAATGAGTAGCGTCTTTAACTGCAAACCTACTCTGAGGTAGGTATTCTAACTTGTCATAGGACTGTAAATCTTTATACCCTGTAAATCCATTGTGTACTCTATTTTATGTATGTATGTATCGATTTCAAATATCGAGTAATCAGTGTACTTCGCCTCCCACATAAAACAGTTGAACATATGGAAATACTGTAGAGTTCGACAGCTGACCTTCTTGATAAGGCCCTACATAATTAAAGCAGTGTCACTTCTAAGATGTTTAATGGAAGAATATAAACAAATGGAGAATATCCAATGTATAAAACTACTACTATTTAGTTGAATAAAGCTTAATAATTTAGCTTTAGTCAGCATATTAAGTGATTTAAATGTTGATGGCAAAAATAATTGAAAAAGTTATCCCCACGAACATCTAGAACTTTTTATAAACAAAATTCTTAGTATCTTGGTAATTGCTTTCATTATAAAAATGGCCACCCTTATCTACGTACTTCAGTGCAGAAATGTTAAACATAAACACAGGTTCTCTTCTCTCTGGGTACATTTTAGATGTTTGAATACAATGTTAATGACCTGATCACCTGATTGTTAAATGATGATGACAATAATATACTTAATAGTATTTTACTGACGCTAATGAATACTTGACAATGCCTTTTCAATGACTGGTGGCATGTAGACAAGTTGTTTGGAATATTCGTATATTTTTCAAATAAATATTTTTACGTTTTCGTAAATGTGAAATGTTTTTTTTTTGTAGTAGTAGTATTACATTTAAATCAACATAATCTTATAGTTGTACGATAAACTCTAATTTTAGTTGAATCTTATCAATTTAGGTAATGTAATTACTTTTAATCTGATGGTGCTGATAGCAATGACAGATCAGTGACAGGCTGATGGATATACATACATTAATTATTAATTTAGTTACATATACATAGACCTGGAGGGAGAGACTCAAAGACCGGTAACGGGCTTGCGACACTTGATTTAAAGTGTCCAAGGCTAGTTGTAGTCACCTACCATCAGGTTACCCGCTGGCTTTTTTATCCCCTATACCATAAAATATACTGATAGCACAGGATAGTCATAGTCTCTGGATTTGTTGCAGTTAGACTCAGACAGTGCTCAGTCTTTACTCTCTCTCTGCCACCAGGCAATAGACAGGTATGCCATAATTGATCGCATGACCAAATACAGCCGTAGCGTGATTTTTGGTGATAGACCCTAACCTTGTAGAGGGTTCGTTTTAACTGGCAAAAAATAACGCAGGCTTTGTTAATTTTAGTAGCATACATTAAGTCAAGTAGCGTCCGTCCGTGACTAGAACTTTGCTGTCTAGTATCGCTCCTATATACTCGACTAGGGGTAGGCGTAGGCAACTGTTTAAGAAGCCTAAGGTCATCTAAACTACTTTTCTTTGAAAAACATGATCATATCCGTCCTTGCTAGGATCGCAGCTAAATTGTGTTTTTCGCACTACTGTCTTACAACCTTCAGAGCAGACCTTAGACCTTAGTTTTTATGATTCTGACTCTTGTAGCTCATGTAGCAACAGCTTGTCTAAGTGTAAAAACACACTACACACGTGCTATTAATGACTGTATTAAGAATGAATTTACATCCCTTGACGAGATGATATGGTCATGATGGATCGGCGTGTAGGTCTGAATGAGTGGCCCCTTGTTATGGTTAGTTTGGTCGTCCACCTGTATGCCACTGCATAAGCCCAATTATTTGGTCATGCAACTATTAATAATTAAATAAATCAAGACAATTATATAACTGCAAAGCAATCTCTTAGCAACCTATTTAGCAGGCGATCGAACATTCAATTACATTATACATCATTATTATGCACTAACTATTGACCCTACTTACCTCTTAGCGGATAGAGGCGTAAGCGAATGTATGTAACTGAGCTTGTAAGTTCTCCTGCATTTATCCATAACTATCTTCAGACTTCCATGCAATTATCCATAGCTAATTGTCAATCGTAATAACATGCGAGAAGAGATCAAAAAGTTTTTGGTAATGTTATATAAATCACAAGAACTATACAAGCAAATATTTTATTTTTCAACATAATCTCCTTCTACTTCAAAATCAAATTCATTTAGAATTCATTTTTCAACTTGTTGTATTCCGGCTATAAAAATCTTGTTCCGGAGTCTCAAAAACACCTACACCGCAGTCATGACCTCGCCATTGTTCTCGAATTTGGTGTTTTAACTTAGGGAATAATTATTGTTCGCTAGGAGCAAGATCTAGTGAATATAGTGGATGTTCTATCAATTGAAACCCTGCATTCTTAATGGCAGCGAGGAACACATTGGATGTGGCGCGGGAACGTTATCTGGATGAACCAGAACACCAGCACGTAACTTTCATCATCGTTTCATCTTAATTTCAATGTTGTTTTATAAGGTTGTCGTTACTCCTTTTCTTAATAATCAATGAAATTAAAACTTCAGCGGCCCAGAAGACTGAGACCATAATTTTGCCCGCGGAAGGAACAAATTAAAATTTTTGTACAACCGGTGAAGATGGTCGTTTCCGAGACATTCTTTGTTTTTGGTCTCAGGATCAAAGTCACCATACCATATATACCCATGTCTCACCTACGATCACAAATCGTTGCACAAGTTTAAATAGTTAGAAAGTATTAAGTGAACATTCCCAAAGAAGTCTTTAAAGCGTTTTCGTTCTTTAAGCTTGTTCTTCCACATTTAAATTCGGAACACCAACCCAATATTTTTTGGGAAGCACAGAAAGTAAAGTTTTTGGTGACTTTTTACACTTTACGGTGACAACTAGCAAAGATAGTCGAAGTAACATGAAAATAAATGAACTTCAAATACCAATTTTCCAATATCTAATACCGGAAACTCTTTGATTGCTTCTCGTCTACACGATAGTTCTGTTAACAACCTATTAGGCTCGGCGATCGAATATTCTGTTATGCTATACATTGTTATGTTGATTAAATAGCTCTATCTGCTTACTAGGTACACCTCTTTTTTTGTTTTATTTGTTTTTCGGGCACCACCTACGGATAACCTATCTATAAGGCGGCGTCCAGACACACGCGGACGTCACCTCCTCGCTTCTGGCCTAAAGCGGGGCGACTACCTGCGGCCACACTCAGGGCGGCATGAGGCGCTGGTAACGACGCTGGGTCCTCCCAAGTTGAGCAAAAGTCGCCCAAAGGTGGTCGTAGCGCCGACCAGCTTTGGAGCAAGCTGTCGAAAGTGCTCGTCGAAGAGCCACCTCCCGTCAAGGTTCAGGACCAGATATTTTATGTGGGCCCGAATCGGTACGAGAACCGAGTTGACCATGATGGAGGCACTAGCGGGCCAGGACGGGGCCCATGGAATAGAAGGACCTCTATGTCTTGTCCAGAAACACCCGCAAGCCTGGCGTCGCAAAGCGACTGACCACCAGTGAGGCTCCTCTGGTGGCGAAACACACCGCCTCCTGAAAGTTCGACCCCCGGGCCGTGACCAAAGTGTCATCAGCGTAACAGATTACGCCAAGCCCGGGGGGGAAGTCACCTCGAAGGGCCTAGTCGTACCCCATGCTCCACAGGAGCGGTCCAAGGACAGATCCCTGAACAGACACAGAACACCGCACGACATGGGCCGACGACTCAGATGTCCCTCTCGCAACGATTTCGCCTACTGCTCGTCCCCGGGGCGTAACCTTTTGCCCTGGAAAAGACGGACCCGGTCGGAGCCGAGATTGGCGTGAGTGACCTCCATCGCCTACTGCTAAGCACTTTCGGAGGTAACATGTCTTGCGATATGTCATCATCTTCATCTCGTCCACCCTTGCGACTTTCCATGTCGCGGGGTTCCATCTCAATTTCCTCGGCCGAATCAGCCGCAGAGCTGGCGGCTCTTCGATGCACTCTCTCCGATATTTTTCTATTCCCAGAAGTCAGATTCAAAACTTCTGAATTAGGTGTCTGGGACAAAACGTCCTCGTTGTTGGACGAGATGTCGTCCGGATTTTTAACATTCTCTTAATATCATGATTTATATTTTTTGGATTTATTGTAGTTTGCATACGAGCGGGCAGTCATCCCCCAATACCCGGGTTGCCCCTGGTAGGGGTGCGCTCGCGACTGGACTACCAGCGCTAGCTTTGGAGAATCCCCCTCTTGAGATCCACCCTCAGTACGCAATATACCTGAGCGTGGATGCCCAGGCTGCCCCTCGTACTCTGGGGGGGGCTCAACTGCGCTCTCAAAATCTACCTTCAAACCTTCAAGAAAAGAGCGTACTCCTACCTAAAAGGCCGGCAACGCACTTGTGACTCTTAAGTTGCGGGTGTTGATGGGCGGCGATAGTCACTTACCATCAGGTGACCCGTCTACTGGTTCGCCCCCTATCGCATAAAAAAATGAAAAAAAAAGCCATGCATCCCATGGTCAAGCACCAGAACACGAGATTCGAACACAGTCCGGGCGGCTAAGCCAAAACCCTCGCCCCGATCGAGGCTGCGAGACTCCTTCCGAGATTACGATATGCCGACGGTAGCACCGAGATAAAAACTCCAAATGCCTGCTCGGTGGCAGTATGAGTGCACGCCGAGCCCGTCCTCATTCCTCCGCTGAGGACAGCGGATCAACTCTGAGTGACCCTTGGAAGGGTCCCATAGGGTATCCTGCTTAGTCTGGAGTCTCCTCCTGGGCCAATACGACTTGATTGACTCTACCGGCGCAGCCCCAGGGATACAGTTGGGGGAGGGGGGTTACTATATACCCCTGCGCTAACCTATATTTATGTATTAATGATATTAATATATGGTCTGTGTTACTTTATTCATGTTATCTCTCACTGTTATCCGTCCCGCAACGCATTTTCAAAATTCTAAATATTTTAAAATTTGACATTACAACACTTTACACGTTTTTATAAGTACTGTTCAACGATACCAAGCTATTTGATAAACAAGCAAAAAGTAATCAGTGAAATCAAAGTCAATTGAAATTAGTGAATTCAGTTTACGTATAAGAATAATATATCTATAATAATAATCTGCGCTTTGATAGACAGGTCCTTAATCAAACGCTCCGTCATTAAAAAATCTTTTCATCAGTTTGGAGTTGAGTGACTGTGTTGTGGTAGTGAAATATCATTGGAAACGTGCAAGGACTATAAGTAAGTGATAAGAATATACATGAATATTCTGAACTAAGTAATAAAATAGACAGTATTGGTGCCGTGATTTTACAACATTTTGTTCATATACCCATCATCAAGATCTCTGGCGGTGTTTAAGAGGTGAACGCGTAAGCGCCGTCCAATACCGTGTACATACGACCTTTTGGACTCGAGTTTATCGCAGTGCGTGCCGCGAGTACACATCGAGGGCATTTTTTGCTGTGCTACTGCTGTATAATTTAATACAAAAATTGTGCAACGCAATATACGTGGGCTTTTAGTAGTGTGCACCTCTTTAAATAAGTAAAAATATTTCGAAGCGTCGAATCCCATCCTGTTCTCGAACCGAGTGCAAGCGTCACTAGTTATTTACTTGCCATTCCGTTGGGTAGCGATCCTCAAACCCTTCGGTTTATTAATTGCGTTGCACGCAATTGTTTCACAATGGTTAAGTGTGTACGCTGTGGTGATGAAGCAAGAGATGCCATCGAGTGTTACTATGGTTAGTTATACCACGGTTACTATGACTATCTGTGCTCAGGTATTACCGAAACGGGGTATAGGAAGCTTGGAGCCGATAGGCAGGCCACTTGGAGATGTCCTTCATGCAATGCGAGTGGCTCTTGTTCCGGAAGCTCACCAAGTGTAAAATCCAAGCAACACAGCAGCCCGTGAGTGGTACCTCCTTCTACCTTGGAGGAAGTACTGAAACAGCTCAACAACTCTCTATGTCAAATTTAGCTGCAAAAATGGAAGGCATAGAAGGCATCAAGAATGACCTAGGAGATCTTAAGAACTCTATGGGTGACTTTTCTTCAAAAATTGACAATCTTGAGCAAAGAGTCCAGAGAACTGAAACATCTCAAGTGGAATTCCAGGAACTAAAAGATCGTGTCAATCTCTTGGAGAGCGATCTCAATGAGAAGAACCAATTCCTGCGCCTCAAAAATGTCGAAGTGAAAGGAGTTCCTTTGAAGGACCGTGAAAATTTATTTGATATAATTAGCAAGATTGGTAACAAGATTCAGTATTGCGTTACTAAGAGGGAGACATCAACTTCATTACCAGGATTTCTACCCGTGAAGATCAGACGAAGCCGATCATTGTTTCTTTTCTGAGTCGCTATATGAAAGAAGACTTTATTGCTGCGGCTAAAGCATATAAGAAGCTTTATCCCGCTGATCTTAATATGCAAGAAAGCCATCTACGTCAATGACCACTTTACAGTGAGGAACAAAATACTTCTAAAAAATGCAACAAGTTTAAAGAAAGAAAATAACATTCAGTACGTGTGGGTAAAAAATGCAAAAATTTTCGCGCAAAAGGACTCCTAATCAAAAGTAATTTTTATAAAAAACGAGGAAGATTTGCTCAAGATGCGTTAATTGTAGTAATCGCTATCTATTTACTTTTTTTATTAACTTATACTTATGCTGTTTATTATTTAGGTTTCAGAAGCACTGTTTTGCTAGCTACCTTTAGTTTGCAACCATGTGGCGCCTTTGTATTGCTCGAGTGGGTTCTTGGTGTATTGCTCCCTTTTTTGTTTGTGTCTATTGAGTGCTTACCTGTGATCATATCTGCGCGGTGCGTTTTACTAAGTTACCTTATTACCTCTTATTATTGCCTTGCACCTGACCCTTTCTATGTTGTCTTTGTGGGATGTGAGGATTGGCTTCTGCTATGGTTGGTATTAGTTAAACAGATTTTTAATGGCTAATCTTAGTATATATTACCAAAATTGCCGTGGATTAAGTACGAAGACAGTCAACAGTCAAGCGTAATATAGGAATGACTGACTATGATATTATTTTACTGACTGAGACTTGGCTACTGGATAGTATCTACGACAGAGAACTCTTTGACGATCGCTATATTGTGTACAGAGAGGATCGGAACTACGATCTGACGGGGCAGAAAAAGGGTGGCGGTGTGGCGATTGCAGTACGGAGGCAACTAATGTCAACAGTTAACTATGACTGGCACTCTTGTGCTGAGGATATGTGGGTTTCACTTAAATTACGCAATTCCCCTGCTCGTACCGCCTTAATACTACATATCTGTGTCCTTTATCCATGTAATCAAAATTTAGGCAATCCTTTGAGATACAATTAAAAAAAAATTAAACAACTTGACTAACATAATAGACAAACACCCATGTGACAAGTTTTTAATAGTAGGTGATTTTAACATGAGTGACATCCAGTGGTTAAATTCTAATTCAGGCCTTCAGCCGACAAGTGTCACCGAGAGTAGTAGAATAGATTTTATTAATATTTTAAGCGAGTGCCACTTAAGTCAATTTAATTATCACAAAAATAACTTGGGTAGTATCCTGGACCTCGTCCTATGCAATGATTTCGTCTCTGTATCAGCCTGTTCCGATCCGTTATCTTTACCAGTTGATCCGTTACACCCATGCCTAACTATAAGACGATATACGATTTTTTATCGA
Source organism: Tyria jacobaeae (assembly GCA_947561695.1). Taxonomy (NCBI): domain Eukaryota; kingdom Metazoa; phylum Arthropoda; class Insecta; order Lepidoptera; family Erebidae; genus Tyria; species Tyria jacobaeae. The sequence goes on along the minus strand of OX387207.1, from coordinate 20,211,683 downwards.
ATTACACGCTCTTAAGGTGAACAAGCGGACTGTTTTCTCTTACTGTCGTGGAAATTATGATGAAATCTGTAAGCATCTAAGTGAATTCGACTGGGAGGCAATGCTTAAGATTGGCAGCATTGAGGAGGCTGTATAATACTTCTATACGACGATATTTAGGCTAAGGGACAATTTCATTCCAAAACGTCTCGTTACACCTTTGAAATACCCTCATTGGTACAATTCCTCGCTTATAAAATTTAAGTATCACTCAAAATTTTATGTTTACGGTAATAAGTCAGATGAAAACACATTTAAATTGCTTAGTGATAGAGTAAAAGAAATAGAAGAAAATTGCTATAGTAGTTATATACTTAAAATCGAAAATATCATTTCCGCTAACCCTAAAATGTTTTGGTCCTTCTTAAAAGATAAACGGTCTAATTCCTCGTATCCAGCTTCTATGACCTATCAGAGCCAAATCAGTGACACAGATCCCGAGATCTGTCAGTCATTTTCTTCATATTTAGGTTCAACATTTTTACACTCTGGGGGGGGGGGGGGGAGCTGTTCCCACCATTAATCAATTTGACTCAAAATTATCCTATGAGATTTCCTCTATTGATGTATCAAAAAATTAAGTATCTAAATTATTAAAACAGCTTGACCGAAATAAGAGCGCTGGCCCGGACACTATACCGGCTGATTATCTCATTAATTGCGCTGAGGAGTTGGCGGTGCCAGTATCTTTAATTTTTCCGCGTTCACTTAAAGAAGGTATCCCCAACATATGGATATCTGCATTTATAACACCCATCCATAAAAAAGGTCCTAGGAATGCAGTAGAAAACTAAAGACCTATTTCAAAGCTCTGTTTGATTGCTAAGTGCAACTGTATACCTGCATCAAACCTGTTTTTATCCCGCAGCAGCACGGTTTTTTTAGGGGTAGATCAACGGTATCCAATCTTGTTCCTTTCAATGAGTTTCTCACCTACAATATGGAGAATAACAACCAGGTGGACACAATTTACACTGACTACAGCAAAGCGTTCGATCGAATTGACCATGATATACTTCTATCCATATTACTTAAGCTTGGCATACGCGGAGACTTGTACCGCTGGTTTTGTTCTTACGTCCGAAATAGATCCCAGGTAGTTGATCACATCACATCTTCCTGGATCAAAGTTCCATCTGGGGTTCCTCAGGGATCATTACTGGGACCTCTTTTATTTGTAATTTTTATTAACGATATTAGTTCCTGCTTTTTACATTCTAGCTTCCTTTTAAAAATATTCAAAGTTGTTAATAATGGACTAGACGTCTTGATGCTGCAGGATGATTTGAATCGATTGGGGGAGTACCGCCTGCGTAATAAACTTGATCTTAATACTTCAAAATGCTTTTCTATGTACATATGTCACCCGTAAGCGTACTATTTTCAATTATACTTACCACATTAAAAGCCAACCCCTAAAATGTGTTGCATATAGCAGAGACCTGGGAGTTATCCTTGATGTCAAGCTTTTGTTTGATCAACACGTTTTTGCTATGGCCGAAAAAGCTTATAAAGCACTGGGATTTGTGATTAGAGCATCTAAGAACTTTAAAAAGATGAAAACAATAAAAATATTGTACTGTGCGTATGTTCGTAGTCACCTAGAATACGCGTCTCAGGTATAGAACCCATGTTATAGTGTCTACACGGAATGTATTGAAAAAATTCAAAGGAAATTTACCCGCTTCTTAACGTTTAAATTTAAATTACCATATCTAGACTACACAGAGCGTTGTAAAAAAATTCATTTATTGCCGCTGCATCTTAGACGTGATATTTCCGATGTTAGCTTTTTGATGAGGATATAGAAGAAATTGTTTCTTCCCGCGCTGTTGCTATAGATTTAATAACCTTAATATGGATAACCGCTTTGACCTATTCGCAGGTAGTATAAGGGCCACTAAGAGTGCACTCACTAGAGACTTCATGAACAGTTGAGCGATTTCAAACTGGGCATACCTTTCTATTTTGTGTATACTTTAGACGAGTAGTTCAAGCATTTTGATTTTAAATGTGGAAGCTTGTAATTGGCATCTACTACCACATATTTTAATGTAATACTATTTAAGACGTAGGCTTCTCAAATAAAATAAAAAAGAAGAGTTACTTAAAGTTTGTTTTCAAAATTTGATTTTACTATTTTATTGGCATGATCAATACAATGTATAAACTAAAAAGTTAACGCCAAATGTCAGTTTTCTAGTAGTAACAGTCTCTACATTTAGCCGCGGTCGGAAGGAACAGATAGATAGTGAAATTACAAGGTTACCTTTTAGCACAATGGAACCCAAGAATATTTCAATGGATATTAATTTATATGAAGTAACCCTATACTTTTTTACAGAGTAACGTGGCTGGCCAGCGAAGGTCTGACAAACTACTTGAGGCGTATTATTCAAGACGAGAAAAGTAGTGAGATACAAGCATCTCACTCATATCAGGACTTCTCAACAATCCAGCAGAATAATCAGGGTAGACGACTTTCATACCAAAGAGCTGTATCTGGTGAAGATCCTCGGTATCATGACTCGCTTCGAAGAAGGCATCAGATTCCCGAGAATTCAGAGGTAAGGAAGTTACTTTGATTACTACTTGAGGCTGTAATTTGACAAAAGAAAGATCAACTCACAATCACAGTTTTACTTTTACTTCCTATTATCAATCTTTTTACAAAAACCATCGCCTAATTAATGATGAGGCCCACATCTGTGTACAATGCACTTCTGTTAGACTGAATTGTGTTCCATTATTTTTTTTTATATCTATAACTTTCCTCATCATAATTATTAATTCTGTACCTTTAGTTATATTTAAGAAAGTTTTCATGCATCATTGTACGAAAGTGACAGTATTTTGGCTGTTATATTAATAAACTAGAGCAATCCCAAACTTTTTCAAGTTGTACCTATATATACATATATAGGTTTGTAACGAACCCTAGCAAGTTTGAAATAAGACTTTAACAATTTGGAATTCTTATTTCTTTTCCTTTGATCCTTTCAGCCGCCGGCAATCAAGTCTGTTCACTGAAACAAACTTGTTGTTGCCACCTTTAAATAACTTTTTTCATAAATGGTGTTAGGCATTCATTAAATAGACTTATGTAATTCCGTATGTATAACTTTCTATCCATTCTAACTAGCTTTGTAAATATGCTACTTTCCTTGGATGTTTGACGTTAATTCAAAGTTTGTTTATGTGGTAATCGCGTGAAACATGCACATGTTCTGGCTGTATTCAGTATTTCAGTTCAACTGCTCTATCTTGGACAAATGTATAAAATCAATCTGCAATATTTTCGATGCGTGTTAATAATATTATGACAGAAACTGAAGCTATAACTGAGAAACACATTAACGAAACTGACTAAATTAATAGCTAGAAACTTGAAATATTCCCATATCATGTTAACTATCATACTTCACGAGTGTTTATCCTATTCTAAAAATGTTACATTATAATGCATTGTCTATTTCTGAAATAGATTCAGAGCAAAAGTAGGTAAGTATAATAAAGTATTCTAGAAAAGGTAACTATTTAACGCATGATCTCTAAAAATAATGCGCGTCTAGAGACTATAATGAAGCTGTAAAATATATATATTTTTTTTTTATACTATAGGGGGACAGACGAACAGACGGGTCACCTGATGGTAAGTGACACCGTCGTCTATGGACACTTGCAACTCAAGAGTCGCAAGTGCGCTGCCCGCCTTTGAGGGTGATGAGGGATGGGGGATGCAGGGAGCGGAAAGAAGAGAGGAGGGATGAGGAGATGGAAAAAAAGAAGAAAGGAGACGAGGGGAGAGAAAAAGGTGGGAGGGGGAATTGGGCCTCCGGAGACCTCACTCATTTCGGGGAAATGCAACGCAAGCATTACTTCACAACCGGTTTTCTGTGAGGCCGTGGTATCGCACCGGTCGAGCTGGCCCATTCGTGCCTAAGCATGGCTCTACCACTGTGAAACTTAATTCATTCTACTTAATGGCCGCTAAGAGCGTTGATCTCGTTTGTCATACGTAACAACTATAAGTAGATAATATTATAAAAAAAATAATGTTGTTAAAATTTGTTTGAATGTTGAGTATATTGACAGGAAATCGAGGATAGAAAAAGAAGAAAAGGGATATTGCTTATATTGGAGAGTATAAGCTCTAGCTCAAGCAAGGCGGGGTCGCATACCTGTACCTAGATAGTATTATAAAAAAAGATGCTACAGTTTACAGTGCTCATCCTCCTCATCACCGAAAAATTTCATCGGGCTATAATTATGTTAAACTGTGATTGTGAAGTTAGTTAAACATCAAAACTCAGAATCTAAAAACGATGACATTCGCATCAAGATATTAATGCTTATCTAGTTAAATATTTTCTGATGATTCCTCCGACATATACATATATCAGAGGTTTTTATACGTGCGAGGACTATACGAGTTGAATTTAAATGATAAGCAGTGAAAATACTGAAGTACTGACATTATTTATGCAGTAGTAGTAAGTGAAGAAGGCTAATTTTTATCCCGATCTACCAACGGGGTCGCGTCTATATACCTACTGTATTGCTATATACTAAATTACACAGCATGTTTTATTCATATTTTATTTAACTGTATTTTACGTTCATAAGTACTTGCCTCTCTAACATTAGGGTATGTGAATCACAAGTTTCCTCTACTGTCCCTTTAACCTTTCAAACAAGCCTCTCGGTTTCGGGTACTTCTGACCTGTCCCTTTTACGAACGTCACCAATTATATCGGTATATGTAAACTATATTTTAATATAAAAGAAAAAATATGATTGTGTGACGCGTGAACAAATTTGTATGTATTTATTGTTGTATTAAACTATTATTCAAAAGCTACTAAAATATAAGTAAAAATAAGTGCTTAAACTTTTTTAATCTGTGATATGAGAAAATATTTTATAATTTTACAGTAACTAGCGAGAACGTCATGATGCATCATTAGGTGTAACTCGGTGAATTGTCTCTTTAAAGGTGAAAAAAAACTTCAAATCATAAGACAAATTTATATTTAGAACAAAAATATCTACATATGACATTAATTCAACTGTTAGTAGTGTTAAAATACCTTAACTAAAAAAATACAACCATTTTATCATAGTAATATGTTATAATCTACTCATATATAGATTTTGTTCGTACACCTATGGTGAAAAAAAATCACGGCTGTTTTATTCCATTGTAGTAAGATTCATTTAAAAATCTAGTTAAATTTAACAATTATTAAAGAAAATATTATATTATATTATATATATTCTTCTTCAATGTGTACCTTAATTTTAGTCCGTGCCAATTAATTTAATATGTAGAAGTAACGACAAGAAAACTACATATCCCAAAATATTTTTTATAGCTTAATAACAATCAACCAAGGCTTTTAGTATAGAAAATATTTAGAACACAACCTAAATTTAAAAAAATGCAGTAACTATTATCAGCGTGAGAGAGAAGGGGCAGGGGAGGACTGCGGCTGACGTTTGTATGCTTACTTAGTTTTTTTTTTTTTCTTTTATGCGATAGGGGGCAAACGAGCAGACGGGTCACCTGATGGTAAATGACTACCGCCGCCCATGGACACCCGCAACTCAAGAGTCATAAGTGCGTTGCCGGCCTTTTAGGTAGGAGTACGCTCTTTTCTTGAAGGTTTGAAGGTCGTATCGGTTCGGAAATACGGCAGGCGACAGTTTGTTCCATAAGTTGGCAAAAAGCTTCTGGAGAAGCGCACAGTGGTGGAGTGCCAATCGTCCAGGTGATGGGGATGGATGTTTTGTCGCGTAGGACGATGGCGGAAACCAGCAGCCGGTATAAGTCCGAACAATTCCTCTGAACGCTCCCCATGATACAAGCGATAGAGGATGCAGAGTGAAGCTACATCTCTACGCAACGCCAAGGTGTCAAGTCGATCAGAAATATCTTGGCAGTCGATGATGCGAGTCGCTCTCCGTTGAATGCGGTCAAGAGGGAGAAGTTGGTACTGGGGAGCACCTGCATAGAGATAAGAACAGTATTCCATGTGCGGCCGAACCTGCGCCTTATAAAGTTGCAGGCGGTGGGCCGGAGTAAAATACTGTCTCGATCTGTTTAGCACTCCAAGCTTCTTCGATGCTAATATGGCCTTACTCAATAAGTGACCGCGAAACTGGACTTCGCTTGATATATCGACGCCAAGGATTCCGATACTGGCTGATGCAGTTAGGGAAGTGCTCTCAAATTGAGGTGATACGACCAATGGCATTTTTTTAGCGGTGAACGCGCAAACCTGTGTCTTCGTGGGGTTAAACTGGATTAGGTTAAGTCGACCCCAATCTGAAACTTTTGATAAAGAAGTTTCGATTTCAGACACAAGTTTGGATCGGCTTTCGATGACGTTTACGCGAGAAATGTTAGCACGGCCGGTGTAAAGGGCATCACTCGTGCTATCGTCTGCATAGCAATGGATGCTGCTAGTCTGCAGCATGTCATTGATATGCAGAAGAAACAGCGTGGGTGATAGCACACAGCCTTGTGGGACACCAGAATTAACAGACTTGAAGTCGGAGCATGCATCGTCAACAACGACCTTGATGCTTCTGTCTGTAAGAAAACTGGTGAGCCAATTGCACAGTTTCTCGGGAAGCCCATAGGAAGGAAGCTTCGCAAGGAGCGCTTTGTGCCAGACCCGATCGAAGGCCTTCGCCACGTCCAAACTAACAGCCAACGCTTCCCCCTTGGTCTCGATCGCCTGTGCCCACCGGTGAGTCAAGTAAACAAGAAGATCACCAGCTGAGCGACGACGACGACCCTAACGGAAGCCGTATTATCGATCATTGAGAAGCTGGTGGTCTTCTAAGTACCGGAGGAGCTGGCAGTTAATAATGGATTCCATTATCTTGGAGAACAAGGAGGTGATGGCTATGGGTCTGTAGTTGGACGGATCCGAGTGATCTCCTTTTTTAGGGATTGGGTGCACTAGAGCTGTCTTCCATGAGTTCGGGACTACGCCAAGAGAATAGGAAAGCCGATAAAGGCGCGTTAAAACCGGTGCCAACTCTGGAGCACACGTCTTCAGCACGATAGGAGAGATTCTATCGGGCCCACTCGACTTAAGAACGTCGAGGGAAAGAAGCGCTTTACGCCCTTTGCCCTTTGTGTAAACCGGACTTCCGGCATGCGGCTCTCGCACTGCGGTATGGTTGGCGGTGCGTTTCCCCCGTCGTCCAGGGTCGAGTTGGACGCAAAGAGTTTGCCCAGAAGATCGGCTTTTTCTTTAGCGTCGAGGGCCAACGAATTATCTCCTATGTGCAGAGGTGGAAGGGATGGCTTACAAAAGTTCCCCTGGACAGCTTTGGCAAGAGACCAGAATGCACGAGTTCCGGAAGGGAGACTCACTAGTCTCTCGCCAATTCTGCCGATGTGAGCCGACTTCGCCCCAGCAATTACTCTTTTGAGGGACCTGGAGGCAAAGTTAAATTTCTTCTTTAATGTGCTGGTCTTTACATCCCGTGCTGTCGCTGCATTAGCCCATGCTTGGTAACATTCCTGCTTTTGGCGGGACACCGCTTTGCAGGTTAGACCAAACCAGGACTGGGACTTGCCACCTGTGGGAATCAGGGAGAATGGAATGAAAAGTTCCATACCCTGAAGCACAACATCCGCGACAGAGTCGGTAACGACATTGGGATCATCCTTCGAGAAGCAAACCTGCCTCCATGGGTAAGATGCAAAGAATGTTCGCATTCCATCCCAGTCTGTTGACCTATAGTGCCATACGCGGCGACTGCCTGTAACTCTTTCTGTTTCTGTTCTAACTGTTTCTTAAAGTACGTTTATATGATTAATTTTCATATACATTATTAATTATAATATACATATATTAAATAAAATGGTTCCCCACTTGACCAAAAGCTAGGTACTCCCATGGTAACTATAATAATAAACCCTGTAATCAATTTTGAGGTGTTAATATTGACTTCAATTACGTGGAATTACGACTAGTTTAAAAGATCTTTTGTCACATACCCATAAAACTTCTTTACGAAATTATGTCATCCATAGGAGTATTGTATTGTTGTGTGCGGTGTGGATAATGTTTTGGTAGTGTGTATAATATTATTTAAAAAAAAATGTCAGAAGTAAGGTGCCGAATACCGTCCGGAAATGTTAAAACTACCAGCTATGTGCTTACAGTGGTGAAACGTGAAAAAGGTGAATCGCCTTTATGATTGCCGCCATCAGAGCAAGTGGAGTCAAGAACATCAACTAAAGAATTATCTGCAGCATAATAAGTAACGCTGTAGGTGCTTGCAAAATTATGTCATTCAAGATAATGTAATTTTAAATTTAAAAAAAAATGTTAAAAATGTCCATTTTTACTGTCTGTTTCATTCTAGAAAAGCATCTTTTATGAAACTAAACATTGTCATATTTTGATCATGAATATAAAAGCGAGCTCGAATTTATTATAACCTCACCAATACCTGTGGTTTGAAATCCTTTGCGAGTCTCTTACACGCTTACTTCTCTTGCAGAATATCGCACAATTTTAAGTAAGTAAGTGCCCGAAAAACTATGACTATGTATGACCGTGATGTGTGAAGCGCTTTGCTTATTTAAAGTTAGAGAAGCCGCCTCTGAATTTATCCGTTGGGCATGTTTACACAACAAATTTTGGCAACTGTCACATAATAAAATTATAAGTGATTATAGAGTTTGCTCCCTTTATTACACAAAATTATTTTTTCAATACGCAACGGTCAACAATGCTAACCTCTCAGCACTTTTTTTTCCGAATCACTATTCTTTACTTAAAGCAGTACAATATATTGGACACAAAACACACAGCCATGCTTATCGATCATGTAAGTTACTTTAACTGCACTAAAAATAGTTACATTTACATTAACGTTTTCCATATTTTACCGGACCGCCAACATTTCGAACGAGTGATGCCGCTCGCTATGTCCGTCGGCCGACGGCAAACTGTTTCCATATTAGTGCCTGAATAATCCACTTAGGCCTTTTTTATATATCTCATGTTTGATTTTAATACACGGTTTACTTCTTTAAATATAATATTAAAACTTTTATCAAGTTTTCTAGTCTACTAAAGTATTTTTTAAGTAAAAAGTAAAAAAGTATTAAATCCGATGACTAAAACGATAAAAACACAAGAGTATTATACATTTTTATATATTTTAAATTTATTCATGTTAGTAACTTAATGAGCCTAAAAGCAATATTTAATAATAAATCTAAATAAAGAAAAATAATTTAAGTGCAAATGGCGGGGATGATGGGAGGGTATGATGATAAAATAGTTTAGTGCGCAAGTGCGAACCTCTTCAGAGCCCTCGAATGAGGTTGGACTGTTGAAAGCTTCATTGTGGGTCGAGACATCTCTTAAGGCACACGTGGCTCAAGAGAAGCTCTCCCGACATAAGTACTATACTTAAATATATTTTATTATTATTATATATCCAACTAATTTATATTTTCTATATAAAATTATATGAAGTAAATCTAAAAAATACTAAACTTTAACTGATAGCCTTGGCAGCATTTCTTTTATGTTATAAACTTTTGATACTTTCGGGTTTAAGTTTTCCGCGAGTGTTAGAAGAAAAATTCGTCGTTGAGGTAAGGATCTTTATAATGTGGTAAATTTATTTAAAGTTCAGAATATACAATACTTTTCAAGTAACTATAATATTATATTAGAATAAAAAATATAATATTATTTATAGTATATTCTGAAAATATTCATTTACCACTTTGAATTGCATATAAACGTGTATTTTGCTTACTATATAGGACGATATTCCAGCTCTTCGCGATTTCGTGAATGTCGGCGAATCATGAACGACGGGTCATGAAATGAAGTTTTGAGGTTCGCGATAAAATAGGGCTTTATATTGATTCGGGCCAAGGTGTTTCATTAACTACACCAACTTTACGCACGCCGAGACACGCGATTATTTAAGATATATTTTACAAAACGAACTTTGAGCATTAAGGCCTCATATGAAAATCTGATTAAATATTAATACTATATATATACATAATTACTAAATACACACATTATATATAAATACCTTACAAAACACGTTTTGTTAAACAACATAAACATTGATAAAAAAGACTCACAAACTCAAAAGTTTAAAAATTTTATTTTTAATTTTCTTTTCATTTATTTGTTTGAAAGCTATGGAACTATAAGCTGTGAAATTTAAGTAATATCAAATGACTTCAAAATGTTAAAGCCCCGGGCGCCTCAATGTTAAAGAAATTACATAAATTTGTAATTTCTGATGTAATCATCTGATCGTCTTTTATAGACGTTAAATGCAGTTTATATTAGCTGGCTATGGTTTTCATATTATAGAGGCATATATAAATTAATTATAAAATTTATTCTCAGATTAGATATTATATTATATCTTAAAAACCAATACTTTGATATTTTTATTTATGTCTCATCTTCGACGACGTGTGCATATTAATATTTTCGATGTTAAAAGTCGCGTTATTACATCGCGTCACGTTAGTTTTTATTTTTTAATTACTTTCTTTAACTAACTTACTTTTTTTCCTAATATTATGTTTTTAAATAGTAAAAATATTTTGAAATATGAAGGTTTTTTACTGAAACCTGACTACGAGTAAACTAGTAAAAACTTAAAAAAAAAGAAGTGTTTTTGTATTTGTAAAAACAAGTATATAATCCTAAGGCATCACGTCTTAAATGATGCTTTCACTAAATATAATTTAATTAAAATTTATAAAGATCTTGTGCCACTAACGTTGGTGTGACACTAATATGATGGGTCAATTCAGAATGTATTAAAATGCTCAAACATTCTTAAAATGTTAATAAAATAGTAAAATTATCCCACTGAAATTGTATGTAAAGATTTTAATATACTCTGGTACAGTAAACAACAGCGGGTGTTTTTTGTTTATAGTTCTATTTAAATGGAATAAGAGTAATAAAATAGTAATCTTTTATTTAGTATTAAAATATTTATTATTCCTTAAAACATTTTTAAGATACTGTTTTTCGAACGCTGTAAGGTGACATATTCTTTATACAATGTTTAAAGAATATGTGTCGTCATATTTCCTGATATGGCCTGAATACAAAACACATAAAGACATTTTTAATTGTGACAAAGAAACCAAATAATTGTAGGCCCCAAACTAGCAACTATACGCAATAGTTATTTTTTTCTGAAATTAACAATATATTTGCTTATGATCTAACAAAAACTTTTGATTGTGTTTAATAATATTATATATATATATTTCAATTTTGTATTGATGTTTTGCTTTTTTGTATTTGACTTCGGTAGAGAAAAAATGTAACGCCAACAAGTCCAACAGATAGTTAGTAAACTAGAGTAAGTTTTTAGGTATAGTCCAAGCAGCGCGTACCCCATGTCGATTTGCACCAAAAGTATTAATTATAGCGCCTTTTGTTGTGCTTAAAAATAATGAAAAATATTTAATTTTCGTTTCCCTTACTTTTATTAGCCAATAAAACGAGTAATACTATTAGTTTATAACGGTAAAAATATCGATAAAAAAAGACGTTTATTAGTCTTATTGATTTAGTTCGAACAATGTTTTCACCAACCAACAATGTAGACTATTTTTTTAAAATAGGACTTCTCTCTGACTCTCATATTTATGGAAAATATAAAATACACATACTATTTAAGTTTGGTAAGTAATTAGACATTTTTACGTAGGAGAGTCACGCTTAAGCCGTATAGCCTGTCTTTTTTGATTTTATTAAAGTATCGATTTATTTATTTTTTTATTACCGAACACTAGTTATTTACCTTAATGATCCTATATTTATTTTTTTGTTAATATATATAGACATGAAAATAAGCAAAAATTACTGAGTTGAATAAGTTACATGCGAGTTGGGTTTAAATAAAAATAATTTAATAATATTGTGATTTAATGTTCACGGCTCATTTCATAACGCGGAACTTATAAGAATCGTATTTAGTTTACTTTTGAATATGAGCCCCGTACTTCGTTTTATACTACTTATATAATAATTTGTAATTATAATAATATTTTATATTTTAACCCTTTAAGGAGTATACAATTTTATAATTTAATACATTATGCAGATTGATTGTTAAACCTAGAATTCTAATATAAATAATCAACCCTCGATTTTTAAATAAATAACATTAAAATTCTCATTTAAATATATTTTTAGAGTACTACTAGCGCTTTACCGTAATATAATCATCAAAAATTTTAAAAATTGCAAATCCTTTAATTTCCTTAAACCTTCCAATAACATTAAATAATCGTATAATTGTCGAATATTGTTGGCTAAAGTCACAATCAACTTTTACAAATTGTGTCTCTTTTATAGGTGCCACGTACAAATGACTAAATGGTGGCGGAAAAACAAATTACGCCCTTGGGATTTATTAATCGTGCACTTTAAGTTTCAAAGTTATTTTAATATCATTTGAAAGTAACACCTTTATTTACAACTGTTTGTTATTAAGCTGATTTATCTGATTTAAAAGAATAGAAACGAAATTTAACAGTAGAAAGTTGTATATAGGCCATTGAGTTAAATACGACCTTTTATTATTTGAGAAACGTATCTTACTACTACTATAAATGCAATAGTTTGGAAGCAGGTTTGTCCTACAATTACGCCAGAAGTATTGAACGGATCTGGACAAAATTTGTAACTAAGATAAATTATTATAGTATGGAATAGTATCCGAACAAAGTCGCTAGCAATAGCTAGTTTATTGAATTTGAAAATTTGAAACAAAATATGGCATAGAATAATAAAAGGTGGACTGAAGGAAGACTTCAAAGATCGACCCCGGGTTACTAAGGATATCTCACTTGGATACGCAGGCATCTCATAGTTGATGCCTTTTTAGTGTCTCATGTTACTTTTGAATGGATTGTACATTATGATGACTAACACCGACAAGTGTGGCAATTTGACCACGTAATGACGTCATAGGTAATAATAGCTATTACCTATGACGTCATTATGTGGTATTCAAGATGCCATATGTACTCAGTCTTGCAAATTAAGTTGATTTTTTGTTGTATTGTTACAAGATTTATATGTATAAAAAATAATTTGCTAAAATTTGAATCACACTGACCTCAGTTATCGATCGATAAATGCACATTATCAACAGGAAAAATAAAAAAAATCCAAAAAAAATTGTGAGTGCAATATAAAGGAATATTTTGAAGATTCTGACTCTGACTTACATATTATATAAAAAAGAACATAATTCCTTTTGTTGATTAAAACACACCATAAGATTGTATTAAACGGATAAAATCAGTCCTATTAGAACAGGTTAATTGATTTGCTTCAACAGCCCACTTTAATATCACAAGAATATTTAACAACGATTGCCAAGAAAATAAGAAAAAATAATAAAAGAAGAAATATACGGTGAATGACAAGTTCCTAATCCAAATGATTTTTTATGGTTACATCATTTAAGGCCAGAGTGTATATTATAACTAGCATTCCGTAATACAAGACCAATAATGACTGAAAAGATGCATTAAACATATATGTTTTAAAATTTGTAAAAGGATTTTTTACGAAATAATAACAATTTTCAATTAACAATGTTACTTATTAGCCTATAAATAATAATTAATTAATAAAGGTAATTTAATATTACACACATCAAAAGTGTCTAGTTTTCAAATACATTTTTAATTCTATAAAAATATAAATCTAGTTAATATACCACGCATTTTCATGTTTCGTTTTCTAAATAACAGGAGTGACGTCGGCTGTAACATTTCGAAATAACGTTAGCAAAGAAGGGAGGAAGCTAATCATAGCGACGGGTTTTATATTATATTAAAAATGTATTATTGTTGTTGTTCCTTATTGTTACATATATATGTCATATTATAGTCTCCGATTGACGCCAATAGGCTTGCCCCCTATTACGTTAGTGTGACTAAATTCTTATTGCAAAATGGGGGTGTTTTATATACCACTGCCTACCCCTTAGGGGATACAGGCGTGAGCGTATTTATGTGTACTTGAACTAGGGCCTTGAATGTATCGGATAAAATACTCTTATTATATGTTACTTTAGCTATCGTTTCTAAAGTTAACATAAAAACTTTTTTTTCGATGTGATTGGAAGAAAATGTTTCTGATTCTCATTATGTGCTTCCTTTATTATCTGCTAGCTATCGCCCGCGGCTCCACTCCCTTAAAAATGATTTTGTCTTTCCTGGAAACCAAAAACAGTACCTAGTATTTTGCTAGATCAAAAGAACCTTTTATATAGCCCTTGCAAAGAACAGGTAAAATTTCATGATAATATAATCGGTTCAGTAATCAAAAGTGAAAACATAACAAAGAAACAAATATATAATATTATAACATAAGTAAAAAAGTTATGTTTACCAATATGTCCAAATTGGCATACATAATATAAAGAACATATTATATATTTATTCATATTTATTATACATGAAAAATGCTGAAGAGTTTATTTATTATTTCCACGAACAGAAACGGTTTGTTTAGGCCGATTTTAAAATGGATTTAACATTATGCGTCGACCCTTGCAAGGCGGAGCAGTGACCACAAACAGGGGGAAAGGTGGAATGTGGAAAGCGGTTTGTTGTTTAAATTATTTTCCCTTTTATTACATAATTACATTACTGTTGCGCTTTCGTACCTCTGTTTATAAACTACTTTAGTAGAAAACAAAATGGAAATTAATTCATTTTGAGAATTTAAGAATACTTAAATAGTAATTACACCCTTTTGATGTATAGGTGAGAAATACAAAGTTGAATTTATCATTCGGAAAAAGAAAAGGTAAAAAATCTTGGAGAATCGCGACTGTGTAAGAATGAGGTTTATGATTTTCGAGTGTATGAATGTATGAGCGTGTGTATGTATGTATGTAAGTATACAGTATCAATGAACGGCTTAACGTATTTCAATACGTGAGATATTATTTTAATAGTATTAATAGTAGGAGTCATGAGTTGCTGTTTTTTTTAATAACATGCCCAAAAAGAAGAAAATTGTTCTGGGCAATGAAGGAATAACTTATAGAGTATACGCTATAGCTTCTCTTTAACGGTTTAAACCGAGTTGCAACTTCTTTGGATATTTGAAGGAACACTTTCAAAACCCCGGAAAGAAAAGGTGTTGCTTGCAGTAAAAAATAGTATCTCTGTAATCAAAGAAAATCCTATCAATATTTTTTGTACTAAATCTCTAATAACTTTAAATATCAAATGTCATAGACTCATGCCATGTGACTTATAATAAAAGGAAAATAACAAGGCTTATGGTAGCGGCCTGAAAAGCGGCAATATTTTTTTTTTATTTACATCAAAGTATTAGTAGAGAAATGGATAGACGACGAATAAAGTAAATTAACTCGAAAGCTGGTGTAGTAGAGCATATTTATTTATTAATATGTTAAACATTAAACGAGCACTGTGTTATATAAAAAAATGTTAATGCCTTAAAGAGGGGTTGGTCACGGCAATAAATTGCAAGCATTAGTTATCTACCGGCGTTTTATGAAGCCGAGGTAGTCCGGTCGAGCCTGCCAATTGCTCTCCCTAATTGAAGGACTTGCGAGGTGACTAGGTTAGGTGACAACTTACATCACAGTTTTTGCTTGTGGCTGCATAATTTAAAGCGGAAATGTATTAAAACGAAGCTTCTTCTCTATGGTATTGTTACTTTTACATAATTATTTAGTATATAATATTTGTTCAGATTATCAGATAGTACTAAACAAGTGTTACAATATCATGTACTATGACTCAATATAGCTGTGTTAAGATTTGATATGCCTGCATGTGATACAATCGTGCTGCAGACCAGATGTAATTTATAAGAAATCACATTACACATATATGTATATATATTATATATGTTACTGAACTCCTCCTAAACGGCTGGACTGATTTGAATGTTTTTTTTTGTATGCGTTTGGATGGCGCCCTGGATGGTTTAGATTCACAAATCAGCCCGGCAGATGGCGCTGCAGTCGGTGTCTAGGTTATTAATCTATACTGCAACTTCAGGACAACGTCTGTCGGGTCCGCTAGTACATGTATATATTTCGAGAATTAATTTATATGTACATCTATAATATGGCGAGGTTATGAATGGTTTTTATGAAGCCTACATACTAAACATAGTGCTAACACCACATTATATAATTTCGTAAAACAAACTATACAAATAATAGTTAGATAACTATACAAATATAGTTTTTTTTTTATATTAGCATACCATAATGGAACCTCTGCCTGATGGAAAGCAATAAGTGGAGTCTAACAGTGATCCTAGCATTATAAAGTTCAAATTACATTGTTATTAAGATTCATTTCTACAGTAGTATGACTTTAGTAGTAAAGATAATAAAACTAAATGATACGACAAATAATATTATAATAAATTTCAACATTTCAGAGATTTGCAGTTTGACTTGATCTTAAAATTGAAATCCCATTTTAAAATAGAAAAAGGCCTGACAACTTATATAAAACTCCTTTCAAAGGACTAATGATCTAGTTTGAAAATATTTCAATTATTTACCAGTATTAGAAAAGTACTAGTCATTCAGTCAAAAACAATGATATCTAGCTAAAAAAAACAGTTTTTTTTATATCATAGGTGGACAAACGACCAAGCGGGCCACCTGATAGTAAGTGACTTCCGCCCATCCCGCCTTTCCATGAACACTTGTAACTCAAGAGTCACAAGAGTGCTGTGAGCCTTTTCGGGTAGGAAAAGGAAGGGGAATATAGGATTGGAAATAGGGTAGGGAAAGGAGGTTGTGCCTCCAATAACTTCACTCACTCGGCCACATGATGTAAACATTGTCTAACAGCTGATTTTCTGTCAAGTCGTGCTAATACACAGGTGGGGGCGGCCCATACACGCTGAAGCATGGCTCTCCCACGTTAAAAATTAACTAAGAAGTCCTTTACGGTGCTAGCGGTTAGACTATGGAACAACTTGCCTGTTACTATCCAAAACCTCGCCCGTATTTAAAAAACGAGTTAAGGACTATTACTTATCTCTATAATTAATGATCTATATTATTGTGTTTATATTTGCATATGTATTTATGTATGTATGTATGTATGTATGTATGTATGTATGTGATAAGACCGCCTATTGCTATACCTAACTGTTTGTGACATGTTTTCTGTATATATGTATAAAAGGTATACAATAAAGAATTAAATAAATAAATAAAAAGGTTAACTAAAAGCCCACTATAGGTAGAAAGTTGTACAGGGTGATAAATGGAAAGTTGCCTAAAGTAATCCCTTATAATTTTGAGATAGGTGCATGGAAAAAAATAATTTAAATATACATTGAATCACTGAAGTAGTAATTTTTATTTGTAATAAGTTTCAGTTTAATTGAATATTTTTAACAGACGCAATTCAGTTTTAAAAAAAATTACAAAACCTGGCTATCGAATGACTATTAATGGTTAATATTTTCGAAGTGATCTCCATCTGAACTTCCACAATAATCAAGTCGTTTTTGAAAGCTATGAAAAATTTGTTCAATTGTAGATGAAGAAATATTAGAAATTCATTTTCTAATAGCTTCTCTCAAATCATCTTTGGTCTTGGGTTTTTTCGCATAACAGTAATCTTTCAGGAAGCCCTATAAGAAGAAATCACACGGGTTTAAGTCCGAGGAATACGGGGGCCATTCTATACCTGCGTGTGCAAACTTGGCATATCCTAAACCGATGACGCGTTCACCATAAACTTCGTAAATTGCTTCAAATACCTCTTGAGTTCTATGCGGCGTAGCACCATTTTGCATAAAATAATAGTTCCTGACTAATCCACGTTTCTTAGCAAAAGGAAAAAAATGTTGTTTGTAGCATTTCTCCTGCACCTTAAGAAGATGTAAGGACTTTGCCTCAGTTAAATTTGGATTTTCAGTACCCCAAAAATGGTAATTTTGTTTATTGACATATCCGTTTAAATAAAAGTGAGCCTCGTCTGAGAAAAATATGTGATTAATATCGATCTCGTTGTTTTCAAATTTATTTGTCATAACTTTACTAAACTCAGTTCTTTTCTCTTAACAATCTACGGAGAGCAATTGATGAGTTGTGATTTTGTAAGAATGTAACTTAATGAACTTTTTCATTATTAGTTTTAGTGTCTCTCGATTCAGTTTTAAAGCTGCTGCAGCTTTTCTTATTGAATCCGTTGGGTTATCTTGAAATGTTCTTCTACCCCGACAATCTTATCTTCTGTGGTAACTGTGTATGAAGGACCAGGAAGATCATAACGATGATTGTCAAGAGTATAATAATTGATGAAGTTATCAATTACTCTGACAAAGAAGTTAAAAAAAGTGAATACTTTATTAAAGAATGCGGTCATACCATAAAGTCAATTTTTTTTCTCATTTTTAGCTTCTAAGAGTATTTTAACTGGCTATTTTAACTTGGTACAAAAACCTCTATATGCTTCAGTATAGTTTTTACCTCTAAAATAAAAGCACTCAATGAGATACGCCTTTTCTTCGTTCGTATATCGATAAGGTCATTCATTTTAAAGTACACGTAGTGCTCTTTACGGCGTCTTAATAGAACCTGCAACATTCTAGAAAATACTTACGTGGGCCCAGCCTTATAGGGTAGAGTAGAGGAGGAAAGAGATGCATATACTTTAGGCAACTTCCCATTTGCCACTCTGAAGAAATATGAGAGGTTTTAAATAAGCAATATAGTAATAAAAACCGTCTAGTAAGGGATATCAACATTTTTCAGAATCGTTGCTCAGGTGAAAAATCTAGCGATGACCCTCATGACTTGCGGCGCTCACGTAATGTTTCTGAATTAAGGCTGCAGTTTGCTTAAATGGCTTCAGTTAAATAATAGAAGTCATTCGTGCAATCTTACAGAGATAATAATTATGAAGCTGGTATGTTATGTATAAATTAACATATCAAATTTATTACAGTTATAAATAGTATCACAAGTTTCAAAAAACTTAACCATCATCAAATTAGTACATCATCAATAATTTAACCAAGCCTTTCTTTTGTCAAGAAGCCATTTATGAATAGCCTTAAATTGTGAAGTTACTTTACCTATATAATATATATTCGATATATAATCAAACACACTCGGTGTGCCAAAAGAAAGTTAAAATTACTTTGGGAATACGGAACAGTATTCAGCTTATTAAAAGAGGATCAAAAAAATTTATGCATCAGTCACAAAAAAAGAAAAGAAATGCTACTATTGACACACTTATACATACATGGCATATACATAGTTTTCATTTTTTTTATAATATAGGGGGACAGACGAACAGATGGGTCACCTGATGGTAAGTGACAACTGCTGTCCATTTAAACCTGCACCTCAAAAATCGTAAGTGCGCCGCCCGTCTTTGAGGGTAATGAGGGATGGGGGCTGCGGGGAAGGGAAATAGAAGAGGGGATGAGGGGAGAGGAATGAGAAAGAAAAAAAGAGGGGGTGTTGGAACTCCGAAAACCTCACTAATTGCGGGGAAATGCAACGCAAGGTTTGCTACACAACCGGTTTTCTGTAAGGCCGTAGTATCACAGCGGTCGAGCAGGCCCATCCATGTCTAAGCATGGCTCTACCACTGTTTTACTTATAGTAATTTTTTAAATGATGTAATGCTCCATAAAATAATCTGGTGAATAAACCCAAACCTAATACTAATCCTCAATATATTAAAAATACTTTTTCTTTTTATTGTTTCACTATTGATTTGTTAGTCGCCATGCGAACACTAATCTCTCTTTGAGCTCAGGGTCAGTAATATTCACAATCAATAAATCGCTATTTTTGTACATTTTTAAGACTTTTGCTCTAAAATCTATCAATAATGACTAAACCAAGCCAATTTAAAATGCATAGAATTTTCCGATTCTATTAATTTTTCATTACGTGCATGGATTCTCCTAATTTTTCATTTAATGTAAATATTTCGAATCAATTCATTCATAATTTCCTAGATTTGAGACCAAAAACTTATTAAACTGAATTTACAGAGATATTTAGATTGAAAACAGATACGAAACGATTTTATTCGTATTGAAAAGATTTTTTTTTAATTCATGGGGACAGATGACCAGACGGTTCACCTGATGGTAAGTGACAACCGCCGTCCATGGACACCTGCAACTCAAGAGTAAAAAAAAAAACAACTAAAACGATACATAACATATATGTATGTGTATAAACTTTTGGGCTCTCCATTTTTAGCATTATTTAAAACAAACTACTAATTATTACTAAAAATTATGAGTAAAACTAAACAAGTGTTAAGTTCACACACTTTCTGTGGATTTAAGCAAACTTTTGTATGACTTTGCTCCGTACTAACAAAGGAGGATAGGCTGAAGATTTGTTTATTTTTCTTCTTCTTTGTTGTTTTATGTCTTTCTTGATTATTAATTGAGATTTATTGAAAGAAAAACCTGTTTCGATAACAAAGCGCTGTTTAAGAAAAACCAACCAACCATTTAGTATTATTTTTAATTGGTCCATAAAACGGGTCTTTAAGTATATATATATATATATCTAATATATCCTTAGAAAATGATATGATTTTTTTTACTACAAAAATAGATTTTCTAAAAGTGGTATTCATTTCATTTCAATATTGGTATTCATATACTGTACCCATTACCTGCAGCTTCTTGATGCCCTTTTCGCATTAATTTAAAGTACACATAAATATTGAAAACTGAAGCTTTCGCACTTTTGCTAACGTATTTTAAATCAAATTCTCATTCCTCCTAAAATATATTTAAAGTAAATAAATTTATTTATACCCCATAAATAAATTTATTTACATATTAATACTTAAACTATAGACTACAGACGTACGTTGTATTTTGAATTAATTATTGACAAAGCCAAATTATACTGCTAGCACGTAAAAAAGGGTCGTTCCCGGCGCTCCAAAATTCTATTGTTCTTGAATTCTCACTAGCTCCAAAAATATAAAAAAATATATGTAAAAATAGTGTTTTTAAATCTCTATACATTTATTCCCAGCAACTCCAAGTGTTATTTAAAAGAATTTCATTTAGTCCATCCATAAATTCTCAACAGCTCCAGAAAATTTTTAAATTTTAAATATTAGATGAATTCTTTTTTTTTTAATCGTGGAGCCGCAGGGTATAAAAATAAATAATATTTATTAAAAAGCTTGGAGCCATTGGGAATTCTTGTATGAACTTTATTTTTTCGAGAATAATAGAATTTTAGAGCGCTGGGAATGACCCGTAGTAAGCAGGTTTTGGATAATATTTTACATAATGACCCGCATACAATAAACAGAAAAAAACAAAAAAAAATTTCAAAATGTAACTATGGAAATGTAAATTGAACTTTTTTATACAATCTACGGTGCACATCCTATGTTGTCTATTTGATTTGTAAATTGGTAAATTCAATTACAAAAGTTGCCATATAGAAATAAAATTTGTTCCAAAAAATTTAAAAGGTAAGATTGATCTTGAAAAGAAATACACGAAAAGTAATAAAACAAATATACCAAATGTAATGTAGCAAAAAGCAAGTAGAAATTATTATATGTATTTAATAATAACAGGGCTCCAAACGATAATCATATAAATTAGTCGATTAAATATAATATTTATGAAATGTAAAAAAAAAACATTATCAACATTAAAATTATGCTAGTGTATCAACATTAAATTAATATGCATGCATACACATGTATATATACAAGTACGTAAAGATATTACATGAAAATGTATGCCACCGATTTAACCGCAGAATGAAAAGTGATGAATCTTTAGCTTATACATAATACATAGTGCAGTCCACTCCCTTCTTTATTTTGTCATATAGATTTACAAATGAACAGACGGGTCACCTGATGGTAAGTGACTACCGCCGCCCATGGACACCCGCAACTCAAGAGACACAAGTGCGTTGCCGGCCTTTGAGGTAGGAGTACGCTCTTTTCTTGAAGGTTTGAAGGTCGTATCGGTTCGGAAATACGGCAGGCGACAATTTGTTCCATAAGCTGGTTGTGCGAGGCAAAAAACTTCTGGAGAAGCGCACAGTGGTGGAGTGCCAATCGTCCAGGTGATGGGGATGGATATTTTGTCGCGTAGGACGATGGCGGAAACCTGCAGCCGGTATAAGTCCGAACAATTCGCAACGCCAAGGTTTCAAGTCGATCAGAAATATCTTGGCAGTCGATGATGCGAGTCGCTCTCCGAGGCTCTCAAGAGGGTGCTGGGGTGCACCTGCATAGAGATGAGAACAGTATTCCATGTGCGGCCGAACCTGCGCCTTATAAAGTTGCAGGCGGTGGGCCGGTGTATAATGCCGTCTCGATCTGTTTAGCACACCAAGCTTCTTCGAGGCTAATATGGCCTTACTCTCTAAGTGACCGCGAAACTGGACTTCGCTTGATATATCGATGCCTAGGATTCCGATACTGGCTGATGCAGTTAGGGAAGTGCTCTCAAATTGAGGTGATACGACCAATGGCATCTTTTTAGCGGTGAACACGCAAACCTGTGTCTTCGGGGGGTTAAACTGGACTAGGTTAAGTCGACCCCAATCTGCACCGTCAACAACGACCTTTATGCTTCTGTCTGTAAAAAAACTGGTGAGCCAATTGCACAGTTTCTCGGGAAGCCCATAGGCAGGAAGCTTCGCAAGGAGCGCTTTGTGCCAGACCCGTTCGCCTTCGCCACGTCCAAACTAACGGCCAACGCTTCCCCCTTGATCTCGATCGCCTGTGCCCACCGGTGAGTCAAGTAAACGAGAAGATCACCAGCTGAACGACCGACGACGTAAAAATGAATGGATATATAAAATACAATGGATACCTTGCCTACCTGGATATTGCTCTACTGGTTTTCTGTAATACTCCGGCCGAGCCTAAGCATGGCTTTTTTTTCCTGTGGAAATCCCCTCGGGCCGTCATTCCACCGGGGTTTTCAGGGGAACGGTGTGTCGGAATCGAACCAACTAGTCACACGGTGTGCCGTGCGCGCTTATCGCATGCATGCCTAAGCATGGCTCTCCCAAGGTAGAACTATTAGACTTGCGAATCTTATGCGTATACCGCATAAAGTTCTAAGTTTTCACGTGGTAATATTACACATAAATCCACATTTTGCTATTAAAGAATTCGATCCCACTAACGTTATGGGGGACCCCTATTAAGTTATTCCTATTGGCGTCAATCGGGCACTTTATGACTGTATACATACTGTCTGATAAATAACAGGGTGATCCCTTAGTCGCCTCTTAAGACATATATAGAAAGAAATGGGATGTCTCTATTCTACTTCACCGAGAGCCACCTATTCATATTACTTTTGTACCAACCTTATGCAGCATTTGAACAACTGCTTGGTTATGGTTCTATCATTTCTTTCTCCATCTTGCAATAGTTACGGACTATTTCTACCTACTTAAGTGTTATAATGATATACCTTTGAGACATTATGATATTCAGAATTTTCATTATGTGGCTGGTGTAGACCAGAAATGTATACTGTAATATGTGCCTCTCAAAATAAAAAAGTTACTGACTTTTTGCTGTTTATCTGGGCCAGTTCTATACATACAAGCGCCACTTGTATCCACTAACAAGCATTTGTTAGCCAGCTTAATTATAGATAAACAAATCTGTGTAGTATTTAGGTAGTCAAACATAAAAATAAAGCGATTATTTCAAAATAAACATTTTGAAATACAATCGCTTAGTTTATTTCCTCAAGTAATAACAGTCTGCCTCTTCTTTATTAAAGTTACATGTAATTGAATATATTCGTTGACATTCTGGCACTACATGTGAGTTCTCTAGCGATTACACAACCACAATTATTTCAACACAAAGTAGTTGAACGATACGAGTGGCTTACCGATGTCTTCCACTAGACTTTTCATGCATAACGATAGAATGTTGTCCGTATATGCCCGCAATAGAGTCTAGTTTAGAATACCTTACATTATAAACAAACAGACACCTCATTTTGTTTTTACGATGCCGCCAAACTACTGCACGCTAGGCCGAGTCGGTAACTTGCTCAGTTGATTTAAGTTGCTACATGGTTTTATTTGATGTCAGTCGATTCCTTTTTTTAACATTCAGGTTACGCAACGTTGAATGAGCAAATATAGGCGCTTGCAGTTACGTAACTTGTACGAAAGGTTAATAAACAATTACGGCTTTTACCCTACATTTTCATTTTAATCCTACACTGCCCTAATTAATACTAACGTAATATACTTCAAAACTAGAAGATCCTTAACGATATTTTATTAAATCTACCGGGTAGTTATAGTTTACACGTTTGAATATGTATTACTCTAATTGTAATGAGAGCTGTTTTACAAACTAGGCTATAAGCCTGCATGTTGGAAGGCAGTGTTCTAACGTGGGGTTCTGATACAATATTAACTAGAGACGTGAAAGTCCTTGTGGAGTCATTTTTAACAAATTACATTCAGTGAAAAAGTAAATATTATAAATATATGAAAATAATATTCAGTAAACATCCAAGTACGCTTATCTGTCTGTGTGTTTGTGTGAGTGAGAGAGAGAGAGAGAGAGTGCGCATATGGGTAGTATGTGTGAGCGTGCGCATGCTGGTTGTATGGGTTTTGATAAAAGATGAATGAAGATGTTCTATTGTAACTTACGAGATTACCCAATACATGTTAGTAACTCTTCTGTCGTATGATAATCGAGTTGTTGGAACCACACTGTCACTTTGTTTTTTTACTTCATGCCTATGCGGTCAATGTTCACTTTTATGATTACGATGTTGTAATCTTTGCAGTTTAGACTAGAACACTGTCGTCTACAAAAAGAAGTCTTGCACACAGTTTCTTGCTAGGTCTTATTAGGTTAGAAATGGGTACGGACAGATGCTTTACATAGAATAAATCGGAGCACATAAAGCTGGCGAAAAATGTGTGTGTGTACGGTGGAAAATCTATACGGGTTTTTAATTAGAACTTTCAGCACAGCCCTCTGTGCTCGCTCTAAGCTTATAAGGTGCGCTTTGGCTGCCCCTCCCTCATGTGGTAATACATACTGGATGACAGATTAGCCCAGCGCAAAGTATACAAGTTTAAGTTTTGTTGCGGCATTGTATCTCTTAGGGATTCAAATAGGTGTATTAGACATCTTACGCGTGTCGTCATCAAGTTTATATGTTTATCCCATTTTAAGCCACTGTTAATCTGATCACATATTTTTTTCTTCTTTTTTCTCCTAAATAGAACTCCCGCATTAATAATAATTCCTGTGTAACGGGAGACTTTCCAAATATTCATACAACGGACACAAATAAGACCCAGACCCGGAATAACTAATTGTGGATCCCACAAATTTTCATCCCGTGTGGGAATCAAACCCACGACCTCCAGCTCAGTAGTCAGGGTCACTAACCACTAGACCATTAGTCCAGTCGATGTTTAGCTGATTCGGTTTTTTTTAACTTCGTAACAGGAACAGGTTTGTGAGGCCGAGCAGGTATGGACTTTGACTTGATTTGACTTTTGTGATTGAAAACGGAACGTTGTGTATTTTGGACATGTTTAGGGTTAATAGGTTTTTGTTCAGCCAGTTCATGATTTACTTCTGAGATATATTCCGCTCTCTCTTTTAACAAGTTGCCAAATTGGGCCCAAGACTAAAATTACTGTCGTCTGCGTATGTAAATATATGTGTATGTAGCAGTGATAGTGTGCAGAGGTCATTTATAAAGAGGCAGAAGAAGGTGGGGCCCGGAGTACTCCCTTGTAGGATACCAAAGGAAATCTTGGAGAGCACAAGGTCGGTCACGTAGATTTCTATTTTAACCCTGACTGTTTCCAATCTGTGAAGTAGTCTTTAAAAATTTCCATGATACCCAACAGTATCACTTGTTGAAAAAAAAAAAAACCACCAATACCTACAATAAAAGGTTTCCGAAACAACCTGTCGAAAACATTCTTGGAAACGCTGTAAATATTTCAATATATATATTCTTTTAATATGTTCAAAGCGAATATCAGAATAAAAATATTATTTTACGTGAACTATATCGAGTAACTGCAAATACCTAAATGTATTATTTTATTTCATCGCTGGAACGAATGGTATAAAAAATGCATTTTTGGTAAAAACGCAAAAGGAAATGTATATTCCACATGTGTTTCGGGGAAGCTCGACTAGTTTCAAGCCCGACAGAGATTCTTTATTAAAGGGTTGAAACGAGCTATCGCATTGCGGAGCGCGTCTCCAACACGTTGGTGTAACCCGTATACAGTCGTGGTCAACTAATTAAGGACATTCAAGATAGTGGACAGCAATAACCGGCTATGTACATATAAATATAAAACCCTGTTGATTTCTCAGTAACTATTATTTGCATAATTTGATCCGATTATTATACTATAAATGGCTGTAAATAAAAGATTAAATAAATATAAAAAAGTGTTTAATATCAAAGGTTAACCATGTATTCAATTTAAGGTACAATTCTGTAGCTGGACATTTAATTAAGAACAGTAAAGTAAAATGAAAAATAGAGTTAAACAGAACTAATAATCTGCAGTATTTTAATTTCTTTAACAACTTCATTTTATTACGGGTAAAATCAGTACCCAGTAGCAAAACCTTTGTTAGTAATTACCGCTTGACACCGATGTGGCATAGACATTATCAGTTTCTGACATATTTCAACAGGAATGTTTGCCCATGCCTCACAAAAAGCTTCATTAAGTTCATCTAAAGTTGTGGTACTATAAATGGCAACTTTTTTCTTAATTTCGTGCCAAAGGTGCTCGATTGGGTTGAGGTCGGGGCTATTTGCTGGCCAATCTAGCACTGATACCGACTGTCTGTTAAGAAACGACTTGACTGAACGGGCTGTATGTTTTGGGTCGTTATCATGCTGAAAAGTCCATATAATAGGAAGATGTTCCTCAGCATAGGGAAGCATAGTTTCTTCTAATATTGCCTTGTATTGATGTTGGTCTAAGTTACCCTGAACTTTCCTCACAGGTCCCACTCCACGTCCAGAAAATGATCCCCACATTTTAATGTTTCCTCCGCCATGTTTCACCTGCTTTTTTGTGAATCTTGGATTCATTTCCGCTTTTACAGGACGCCGTACGTATTGCCTTCCATCTGAAGAAATCAAATTAACCTTGGTCTCGTCAGAGAATAATACATGTTGCCATTGCTCGTAGGTCCAATGTCCATATTTACGTGCAAACGCCAAACGTGCATTTCTATGCTCTTTCTTTAACAACGGTACTTTGCGAGCCACTCTTCCGAACAACCCTGCTTCTACCAGACGTCGTCGAACTGTTCTCGCTGATACACTGACTCTTTCGTCTGCCCCAAACACTTCATGTTTAATTAAAATAGAGCCTAGAAACGGATCTTTCTTAGCTAACCTGGTTATCATTCTATCTTCTTGCGGAGTTGTTTTTCTCGATCTTTTTTTTCTGGGCACATTTATAGTTGTGTTATTGCGCCTGAAATGTTGCACTGCATTGCATACCATAGTTTTTGAACAATTTAAATATCCTGCTATCCTTCGGTATGACCAACCACGCTCGACAAACTTCATGATAATTTTTCGTAGTGTTGCATCGCAACTTTTATTTTTGCCCATTGTTCTTCAAAATAACTTTCAAAACTTGAAATTACAAATCTAGATTGCCGCCAAAACTACCACAAAGAATAGGAGAAGAAAGAAAATAATAATTGAGATTCAGATTTTGAAACTAGAACGCAATATCTCAGTGTCCCTAATTAAATGGCCAGCCAGCATTCTTTGAACAAATAGCACTGTGATCATCTATCAGCTATACTGTAAAGAGGTTTAATGTTTAAGAAGTTGTTATTGTTTGTATAATTAGGCACATAAATGACTAATTATACTTACATGTAAAAGATGTGGAATATTGTTTAGACTCGTTGGAAAATAAAAAATAAATTCACAATTTGGATTAACTAGAGAGTGTCCCTAATTAGTTGACCACGACTGTATATGTAAGAACATATGTATTTTCTTTACTAAGAATACCACCTCATAGTTTAAATCTGGCAGTCTAGCCATAAATAATGATACAACTATTATTGTTTATAGTAAATCAGTAGTATTACATTTCAAAGAACGTGTAATTTTCACTTCTTCTGTATGATGTACATACATGAGTATTCAATGATACGATATCCGATGAATATTCATGTAGTATATGATACACTATATGAATATTCATTGTGCTTTCTTATTTTCTCCCATACTTTATTAAATATTATTATGATATTATAATAAATTGGCGTCGTAAAAAGTATATAATCGATGTGATATACACGACAACTGTCACACTACACTACAGTAATAGATATGAAAACTTAAAAATACTATATATAGGTAAATTCTATTATAAGTAAATGTAATATTGACTGGTTGTGGAAAGCTGGATATTCGATATGTTAGCGTTTTAAAAAAATACTGTTAACTGAATCCAAGTGACTGTTATATATGTATATATATAACTAATGCCTTTCCAGTACAGCATACTTTTTTCATTTCTTTCACACCCCACTGCTTCCTTATACACTATTCATCACTAGTAGTATAGTTATTACACACACACACACACATATATATATACATATATATATATGTATATATACATAAATATATACTCATATTTAAATACCTACACTATACAATAGTGAATGTGACATGAAAGGTTCATTAGCTGGCTTAATTTGAAGATCTAATATTCCGGTTATGAATCAATTTACATTTCCTCACTGCATTTTAATTATGACAGTGAGATGAATTTTGGTAACGTTGACAAACTGTGTTGATGCAGCTAACCTTTTGTTTGCGTTTCTTTCAAAGGAGTGGGCAAATGTAAATTACATATAATTTATCTTGACATTTTCATTAAAGCTCACTAACATTGCAAAGTCGCATCCATAAACTAAAATTTTTGCCTAAAACAACTTTGGCTTTTAATTAAATTTATAATGTTAGGTTTTATGCCGTGTGGTTCTCTATGGAGTAGAACTCTTCTCTCGAGCGTAAAAGGCGCCTACAAATTGCTCGCAGTCGTTGGTATCACTTGTAGGTTTGTGACCCTAGCTGCCTTACATAAATAGCTGCTAATGCTAGGCACTACTGCAATGGTTAAAGGTCAACCTCGTCTGTCCGTAGTATTAAAACATAATCATCTACGAAAGAAGACTAAATAACCGCTTGCATTTGCCATAGATGAAATCATTCACTTTTGCGTATAGAGAGAAATTAATCTTTATTTCAGATTATTTTTCCAATAGTAGCTTTAGTTGGCGGTACACATTTAAATGTACCGATGATGTATATACCTCTAATAACTTTTCACACGGTAGAGATAGATACATGTATATACACAGCTAAAAATGTTCAAACATTTATATGTTTGCGTTTTACCATATCAATATATGTAGGTATAATGTACCGTTTCGCAAACATAAATCGTGGAACGTGTCTCGGAATAAGTTATAGTCTCGTTTGTAGTAACTATTCGCTTTTACGCTACATCCATGAATAGATATTTTTACTACATTTTCATGCATATGCTTACGCCTGTTTCCCTGATGGGATAGATAGAGTTGTAATAAACACCCTCATTTTCTCAATTCGAATTTTTGTCCCACTGACGTAATAGTCTGGTCACTTTTGAAACAAAAGATGGGAAGATTGGGCGTATATTTAAAGGGAAAAGTAAAAGGGCAATGGAAAAAATGTAAGCAACAGCTTGAGGCCATCAGGGTCACATACCTTTAAGGCCAACTGGCTGAAGCTAAGAGCGCCAAGCCCTCTACCCAATTTTTACCTACCACCAGATGTACTCATAGTTGAAGTTTAGTGTTTCTTTTCTCATTTTAATATAAAAAAAATGTTTGTAGGGGGCTGACAAAAATGATTGAACATTATAAAGCAGTGAATGCTATATAGTTAGTTAGAAGCAGATAGTAAGTCAGTAGTACTTACCCAGCTGTGCAAGAAGGAGAGTTATTTTTTTCGAGCGTATGTATATTTGATAAGTCACACTAGACAGCGTGACGGATTTCAACATGTAAAGTGGCAAATGAATTTTCTTAACAGCGGGAGTGAAGTTAGTAATGCAGTCAGGCTTTATATCTTTTAAATATTTTCACTTATTTGTAACTGTATAGTTACGACATCAACAGCCCACACACCATATGATTAAAAATGTACTTGCTCCTAACTGGGCCGACGCGACGGTGGCAATGTTTAGACACAGTATTTCACTGTTACAATTGAGATGTAAGAATTATCTATGTTCGTTTAACTTGTCATACCCTAAAATGCTACAAAATAATTCGTGTCAGGCACAGCAAAGTGATTTATATTATTATTAGTAACTCCTTTATTAAACTATACTAATTTTATTCATATACATACATATATATATATATATACATATACATATATATATATATATACATATACATATATATATATGTGTGTGTGTGCGTGTGTGTGTGTGTGTGTGTGTAATAACTATACTATATTACATATATTTTTGAGGAGTATAGCTGATGTAAAATTGAGTGACAGTGATGAATAGTGTGATAAGGAAGCAGTGGGTTGTGAAAGAGGATGTAGTGACTAAAATTGAAAAAAGTATGCTGTACTGGAAAGGTCACGTCAAAAGTACCTTTAACCGACGAGCCTGTACGCGGAAAGGAATGACAGTTGATGAAGAAGAGAAAGGTATGTCAGAATCGTAGGAAATAGAAGGAAGTGGTCTCTACTTACCCCTATGGGAAAAAAGCGTGATATTATGTATGTATGTATGTATATTTTTAAAAAAATATGCCTTCGACGAGCAGTGGACGGCGATAAACTGATGATGATCATAATGATGAAAAATGGAAAATAAAATTAAAGGCACATTATTAAGAAGTAATTTAGGCTTCTTTTACCTCCAAATCTCAATGTTTTATAGTTTAGAATTAGTCACGATAGCTATTTTATATAATACAACACTGCAGTTATCTTTATATATATAATTCTTCTGTGAGTGTGTATGTCACTGAACTACTCTCAAAGGACTGGACGGATTTTGATGAAATTTTTTGTGTGTGTTCAAGGGGATCTGGGAATGGTTTAGATTCACAAATCAGCCCGGCAGATGGCGCTGCAGTCGGTATCTAGGTTATTTATCTATATTGATCCTAATCGCTTGAAATATCATGCAGGACAACGTCTGTCGGGTCCGCTAGTGATAGATAAAACTTTTGATACTAACAACTTATTTGAATCAATGAGTGCGTAGAAGTCTGGTCAGTGTAAGGAGGGGTTAGTCTCTAGTATTTAATAATTATCTTAGGCACAGAAAAGAATTCCTATCAAATGTATCAAATTAAGTTGAAATCATTCATTTCAATCAAAATAATCATAGGCTGATGATGATGATGACGATAGTCTTTTTTAATAGTTAAGAGAGTAAGTCATTCAGAGTAGGTTAATAGTGAAGTTGGTTGACTATTCTAATACGTAGATGAAAAGGAGAAGAAAAGGCAAAAAACTCCAAGGACACTCCTTTTTTTACACAATTCTTGTTTATATATATACCTATATGTATAGTTGTTCTTAACATCTGACTAATTAATTATTATCTATTGACGTACACAACTATCTTGAACATTACAAGCTTTTATTTAACTTACAATGTACGCAGTTTAGTTTTCTAAATAAAATATATGTACATATAAGTTCTAATATTAGTTTCAAGTGGAAAATTATTGATTATAAATCATGTCACGTAAATATGTATATAATGATAGTATAAGTATATAGTATGTATATATTAATTACTATACTATTATGTACACATGTACATATATGTTTGTCCAGGTGGAATCTTGCAAATTAATTTTAAATCATTTATCTTTAACCAATTGAGCTGAAATTTGGTATATAAGCTTATTTTGGATCACAAAGCATGTTTAGCTATGTGACGTCATTCTAATTCCAATATCGCGAATCATCCAAGATGGCGGACTAGTTATTTTTACTGCACTACCACAGTATGGGTATCAAATCAAAGGGCTTGCTGAGGAGAACACGAAAACTAATACAACGTTACATTAAATCCAAAATAGGGGGACCATCCAATATGTATACTATATAAATCCAGTATGACGGGTCCTTCAAGATGGCGGAGAAGTTATATTATGCATTACTACGATATGCGTATCAAATGAAAGGGGCACAGAAGAACAAGAATAAAACATCAAATATGAAAGATTAAAATCTTTAAGTCTAATTATTATTGAAGAATTATACTGTACTAAATTAACAGGCATGTTATGTAACAACGACGCATTTAATGAAATTTACAGAATTAGAAACATTCCTAATCATAGCTAAAAAATTAAATTAATAGTAATAATAATTAATGGTAAAAAATACTTTTTAAAAACAAGCTTTTATTTAAATGCCCTAATAAGAAAAAAATTAACTTCAAATTAAATCAAACCAATTAATTTAGTAGATGTAATACACAATTTATTACATGATATAAAAGCTGTCGCGAGATTTACCTGTGTACTAACTAGTCTTGCTTGACATGTTTATTATAAAAAGAAAATGTTACCTATAAAATATGCAAATCTCGCGACAATCTGAATGTCTGGTGAATTCTTTATAATTGACTTAAAAAAAAGGATGTTGAATTCTGTTCATTTGTGCGCTACGCGATATTTTCGCCATTTGTGAACAGATTTTAATCATTATTTTTTTACTGAAAGGGTTTTCTCTCGAGACTAATCCCATTTGTATTTGAAATTAAATATATCTAGGGGTTTAAAATTAGGGATTGAAGTAGTTAGTTACTTAGTTCCTTGCCTTGAATTTATTCCAGTATCAGTTTCAGCGAAACGAAATGAAAATAGAAATTTGTTTAATAACTGATTCACAAACTACTAACTTTTTTCTCGGCTTTTAAACAGCAAAACCATCTACCATGGGAGAACCATGCTTAGGCACGTATGGGCCGGCTCTGCCGGAGCAATACCTCGGCTTCACAGAAAACCGGTAATTAAACAACGCCTTGCATCGCACTTACTCTTGAATTGCAGGTGTACATGAACGGCGGTTGTGATTTTCACCCAGGTAACCCGGCTGCTCGTTCATAACAAAACATGTTTCTTTTGTATGTCTAGCGATGTCTCATGTATGTCCAAATTCAATTTGGCAAAATTTGTGTTATATGTTCGTTGATAATTCTTAGATACGGTCTTTAAAATTAAAAAAGTATTGTAAAAAATTATGATCCCAGCATTAAATATTCATTAAAACAATTTTCTTTCAACAACTGCTATCTTTACTTTTTTTTATATTATAAATTACCGTTACCGAATTTTTTAATCTCTCATTACACATCTAAAATAATATTATGTTTGTGCAAAAGTATTGTAAGATGAAAAGTATTTAAATAAATGGGTCTTATGAATACATAGACTAACAGATACAGAATCATGGTAATGATCCGCTATCCAATCCGGTTGCTCACCACTTCTGTTGCTCGTGAAATGAAAAAGACATAATATTTGGACTAACGTAATTTGCAGGCAGCATAGGAGAGTTGTGCAAATTAAACAAAGTCAGAAATTCGTTATTAAAAATGATAAAATTCATGCGGATACCGGCCGTACGTACATATATTAGGTACTATTCCTATCAATGATATTATATAAAAAAATCGCATATGATGTGTACAGTCTGCACTGAATGTTCAATCTATAGAGCCACTGAGAGTTAATAACTAAATGAGTACTTTAATTAGTGTTCGTTACGCCGTGTTAATGATCACGTATTTTGTAACGTTACACTGCTGACGGCACTAATTTAAAATACTTAAAGTAATTACATATTTTACATTGTGATACGAAGTTTTATGAAGGTAGAGTATCTTACAGGTTGTACTCGTTTTAAAATGTCCATTTCAATACTAATATCGTAAAATCCTGTTCGTTAAACCAAAATAATTAAAATATTTATGACATTATTGACAACATATATTAAAAATGTAGTTAACAATTTGTTTATAGTATAGTATAGTATTTGCGGCAAACGATACCGGCACCCACGGAAGGAATGGGCTGGCTCTATTCTACTCCACCAGGAACCACACGACATATCAATATATATTAAAAATATTTAAATCTTAAGAGACCAATAATTATAAAACCTACAAAAAACACACAAAGATTACTCTATTGAGAGAAGACCGAAAAATGAATGAATCACATCAATAAGTAACAAATTAAAAAGAAAAAAAAAATTAAGGATACACGCACTTTAGCAGTTAATTAATAAAATCCTTCATCTCCTAATCGTAAACATTAAAAACTTTTGTGAAAGCGTCTAAAATTGTATTTTACACATAATTTTAAAAAGTTGAAAACGTAAATGACATAATGACGTGAACTCAAAGTTAACATATGTACATACCTACCAATTCAAAAATATATATGTATTCAAAAATCCTATAACAATAAACCGATAGCAACATTTTTGGGAGGCCATTTTGTGCCTGTTTCTATTAGACCGTTTTTCTTTCAAATAGAGATAAGATCATACTATTTTACAAAAATAAAATCTATAAATCTAATTTATAGGTTAGCAGACACCCGGCGTATACTACTACCAAAAAAAAAATGTGCCTAATGCATTGTTTTAGTCGTGTAAAACCATATTCGCATTTCGCCTTTCTAATGAAATCTTTTGGGGCGAATCAGTTGGAACAGACATATGTAGGTTGAATTTTTTTTTTTATATATGTATATACTTGCGCTGTTTCTATTTACCGTAGGGTTCTCGATGAATTAAAATAGGGGCACACCATCTCTTCACAGTTGTACTACTAATAGAGTAGTTGTTCTACTACTAGACTAAGAGATTGGACTGTTCTCTATCAGACACAGTATATATACAGTCATATATTGATGATATTGATATATTGATGTTCATGGCAATAGGCTTGCCCCCAATTACGATAGTGAGATCAAATGCCAATTAGCAAAATGCGGGTGTTTCATACACCTCTGCCTACCTGCCTGCCTAAAGTTATTTCGCTAGTTAAATACTTCTTTTGTTCATTTCTTCGTTCTTCATTAATTTGTTCAAATTGAGATTAGTACCATTAAATATTTGCATTCCACACCCGGTCGAACACATAGCATTTATCGATTACAATATATTGTCTTCTTTATATCTGACGCGTAATATCACATACATACGTTATATTAACAAAATCCAACTTTAAAACCGAGGCTTAAGAGCTTGAAATTCATTACCACTAGGGTGTCAAAGGGTTGAGGTAATTGATGTCACTTATGTACCACAATTAATGAAGGTGAATCATGAAATCAAATAGTCTCGGAAATTAAATCGAGCTGTAGAAGTAGCCAATATATGACCACGTACCATGTACCACGTGTTAGATTAATTTGAATTAATAGAACACTACCATTTAGAACGAATCCAAGTACACTGCAAAGATTTTTGTGGTTGTTTCGTAGCATAGGTTATGTTATATTTAGATATCACAATAAACATATGAGACGCTTCAAAAACATCTATCAGATATCTATACAAATAAATAAAATTGGAGTGTCTGTTTGTAATATTAAAATAACCGCTTTTTACTAAGTGCATATGGACGTAAACATGGTACATATACCAAAACGTTCTATTTTTTATTTTTTGTCTTTCTGTCTGTCTGTCTGTTTGTTCCGGCTAATCTCTGAAATGGCTGGACCGATTTTGAAGGGACTTTCACTGGCAGATAGCTGATGTAACAAGGAGTAACTTAGGCTACTTTTATTTTAGAAAAAAAATAGGACCTCACAAAAAAAATTAAAACCCACCCACCAATTAAAACCAAATTGAAAACTATGAACTGAACAATAACTTTTTTGTTAAATACCACGCGGCCGAAGTCGCGGGCAACAGCTAGTAGTATATATAAATAGTACTTACTCGGTTGACGTCAACGTCAAAAGGCTGTTGACGTAAGTGAAGCTAACATTTTGTAAGCTAAATTCGTTTGATACATTTCTGCCAATCCCATCGGGTATATAGGTGTGAATGTGTGTATGTAGATATATGAGTATGTATAAAGGGCAAAACTCTTGGGAGCGGATGCTTTTCCAATTTCGTGGCAGAAGACCTCTGTAACAAAATATTATATTATAACATTATTTGTGTTTTGAATTATTTATATACATATATGGACAAAACAATGTACTTGGGTCTACTTTTGGATTGCCACACATTTACGACGAAATAAAACAAAGCGCCGGTTAGTAATAAATAATTTTAACAATGCGATGAGCAATTAACCTCGCTTGCTCGTAAATTTTGTTCAGTAACTTTAATCCCTTACCAAGGTTTAAATTTAGTTTCATTTTAGTTTGATTACAAAAGTACATATACTTATTGCTAAACTTACCTGAAAAAAACGCATAACCACCAGCAGCTGCAATTTTTTTTTATGCGATGGGGGGGTAAATGAGCAGACGGGTCACCTGATGGATAGTGACTACCGCCGCCCAATACAATTGCGTGGCCTTTTAGGTAGTAGTATACTCATTACTTAAAGGTTTGAAGGTCGTATCGTATTCTAGTTTATGGAGAGAGATATTATTATAGATATCGTATCATGAGAGAGTAATACCATAGCCTCATCGAAAATCGGCTGTTAAGTAAAGTTTGCGTTGTGTTTTACCGCATGAGTAAGGTTGCTGGAGGCCCAATCTTCCGTCTGCTCTTATCACTTCCCACTTGCCCCTCTAACTAACGGGCAGGCATGGCACTTGCGACTCTCGAATTGCAGGTGTCCATGGGCAGTGGTAGTTGATCACTTACCATCAGGTGACTCGTTGGGCTATAGGGGATAGCATAAATATAAATAATGTTAGTCTCACATTTCGTAACAAATTTACGTTAACGCGACTGAGCCCAAAGCAAAAGCTACAGAAATATACTTAAAGACGAGTTGCAAGGTCCAATACAACTGTTCTTTTTTATAACTGACTAGACGTGATAGTTTCAGAGATTGGGGACCTCAAACAAACAAGAGTTCCTAAACTTACTATCTTATTAATGATTTTTTTTTTTATAAGATAGTAAGTTTAGGCAGCTTTCTCGGGGAACTTAACAAACATTAAAACAACGGACAAAAAGAACACCCAGACTCAGAACAACAATTTGAGGATTACACAAAGTGTAGTCCCGCGCAGGAATCGAACCCACAACACTCGGCACGGCAGCGTATTGGTGAGGTGACCACTTAAACCACTATGCCATTCGTGCAGACATATGTTTTTTTTAAATATAACTAAATGTTGTTTTTTTTTTTTAGGTAGTGAAAATCTCTCTGTACGTTGTTTTACTTTCTCCACTTCTATAGTTCTAGGAAAATCAACTAGGCAACTCTTAATAGCATAGGAGAAAAAATATTATTAATAAATATATATTATATCACAGTATTACACAGTATATCACAGTAGTAGATTAAAGTCGAAAAGTAAGAGTTGCTCAGTAATCAGAGATACCTAAATAAAGAAATGAAGATTACACACGGTAGTTAAATTTACGTTATGTTATGTGTGTAGGTTATATAGTTAATGTCTTACAACGCTTAAAATGTTGTTAAAAGCACCCG
Organism: Tyria jacobaeae; assembly: GCA_947561695.1. Taxonomy (NCBI): domain Eukaryota; kingdom Metazoa; phylum Arthropoda; class Insecta; order Lepidoptera; family Erebidae; genus Tyria; species Tyria jacobaeae. The sequence goes on along the minus strand of OX387207.1, from coordinate 20,173,835 downwards.
AAAGCTGTGAAAGAATTTAGTTTAATTACTTGCTGATTATATAGGTTTTCTTTATTTCGGACAATATGTATCCCTTTTTTTTAACATAGCTTGACTATGCAATTAAGATATATTCTGTTTTGTTTAATTAAACTTCAAGAGATAAAATAACTGCAACCTCGCATCTATAACACAGAACTAGTCGCTAATGTGGTGTGGTGTGGTGATCACAACAAATATGTGCAATTACTTTACCGTACGTCCGTCAAATGGCGCAATGTTTCAATAACAGTAGTTGAGGCTCTGGAGTGTAGCATAAATCATTATCCACACATATGTATATAAATACACTCGAAAACCATAACCTTTCTTGCGCAGTTGGGTAAAAACGGTATAATACCCTATACTGTACTAAACTATACTATAGTGTACATAACTTGAAGTCGCTATAGGCTTTGCCTATATTACGGTTGTTGTTTAAACGAATAAAATTATTTTTTATTAGAAAGTGCGTAGTGTTGTAGTAAGTAGTCAAGATTTAATCATGGATTCATGACAGTATCGTTTAAAAAATACTTCTGGTAAGAAAAATGTAATATAAACTTATTAGGCATAACATAACTCTCTGTATTATGATAAACCTATAGAGCTTTTGTTCTTTGTTTAAGCGGGTTAATCTGTGGTAAAGTATCAGTGGGGTTCGAAAAGTTTCTTTTTTGTGTTGTAGAGTATTAATTAAAACATCACGCAACGACCGCTATGCATCTCATACTGCTCATCAGCAGTGAACTTAAAAGCAGGTGAACCTATCGGGAACGGCATTATCTATACGCCCGAATCTTTATGAAATGAACATATTATATAAGATTTATTGGTTTCTTTTAGTTAATCAACCGAGGTACGGCTTATGAGGTAAAAACTTACTCTACAAACTAAGTTAGTTAATGACATGTTAAAATTTCTCTGTACTACTTTACCGGCGTTCTTTAATAAATCGCTTTCGTACCTAAAAGAAATTGAGGTCAAATGAATACTTACTTGCAAGATTTTTATACCTAAGTCGTAACGCTGTTGATCGTCCGTGACCGACGAGGGCAAAGAAAATCGTGACTTGAGGAGGAGCTCTTGAGAGAGAGGAGATACCGTTGAGGGTACCCTATAGCCGTACTGTTATTGTAGTATACTCTTATTCTCGTAACTCGTGTACCTTACAACTTTATAGCATACTTAGGTTCTGAAGAACCGTAAGGGTTTATCTTAATTGGTCTTACCTATAAAATCCATCATGATAACAACTTTACTGTCTTTGATTTTCAAAGACAGCTAAGCTCTAAAATAACACTTAACGTTTTATTAAAGTAAGAACTTTTTGTATGTTAAGAAACATCTGTCAGAACTATATTGCTTAACAAAACAATGTTCGCACTTTCTAAAAATGAAAATATTTAAGAGTTACTTTCGTTCGTTCGCTCATAAATTATTAATGAAAATCTATATAAATTGTAAGTCTTTCATTTCGTGGAATACGAAGTTTATAGAGATTAATTAAAATAAAGCTTTTTGAAGTACTGACATAACATTGTATTAATTCTTATAAAAACTAAGTGTATGAATTTGATTATAGAATCCAGATTACGGACTTGTCAGAGAGTTAGCAACAGATTGATTAAATCAAATTTAATGAAATTTACAATATACCAAATTAAATAATTTAAGTACTTACCTAATTTTTTATTTTTTTTCTGATATATTATCTCTATATAAAGGCACATAAGAAACATACATATGTATATTTAAATTTCGATTAATTATATTGAATTATAGTGACGGCCCTTCTTCACAGTTTTTAACCGACTTCAAAAAAGGAGGAGGTTTTCTATTCGACTGTATTTTTTTTTAAATTTGGAACCTCAGAACTTTCGACTGGGCGAACCGATTTTGATGTTTTTTTTTTTATTTGAAAGCTGGTGCTTACCGTGTGGTTCTATTTCAATTTGGTCCAGTTCTGATACTGGCACCAATGAGAAAACCATATAAGTGTTAAATTTAATGATAAAGGCCACTGAAGTCGGTTGTCTACCTTTTTAAAGTGAATTATATAGCAGTAGCTTACTTGATAAACTTATTTGTTCTTACATTTCACCATTACGGTCGATATGTTTAGGCAAAATATTTTTTTGACTTAATGTTTAGGATAAATAACGCTATAAGTTTCGGCGTGCGTTTCACAGAGACTCTTGACATAATGTTTACAATATTTGATGTACAGGTCTGAACCTAAATTAATGTGTAAAGGCAGTAACAAATAGACGTTTAAAATGTCTTCATTCTACACCCGTGGTGGCCGCACTGAAAAGATGGCACAGGTAAGTGTCGTCTTATCTAAATGCACATATTTATGTTGTAGATCTCTTAATTTAAAAAGCAGATTCTTTGATGTTAAAGCTTAAAAGTCTACACTTTCTTTTGCTTTGAATATATAGATGTCTAGATATCATATAGCTAGCAATAAATATCTACTCCATCATTATTGGTGTTGTTAAATTATTAAACCCAATTTAATTTATATTTTTTCTTTCATCACTGGTAGCGTTTGGCCTTACAATTAGCTTCCTATAAGATAATAATATATAAAAATAAAAATAGAAAACGCATTAGTGTCGATGAAATGTACTTAGAAAAGAACTGTTACTAAACCTGACACGCATGCCTTCGTTGTAAAAAGCAGTATTGAAAATAGGTTGTATGTCAATTTGTGCACGGCTTTTCAGTCGCTGTTGGCGTCGCGACATAGTGGAGCCGACGCGACACCTGCCGGAGATACTTGCACTGTTCCGTTACCATAAATGTGATTATTTTATATTGGTTATTCGTATTACCTTCAATATTGGAACAAATAATTTATCTTCGGTGAACGATAAATCTTGCTTTCTATATTAGCAGTATTTGTAAGCGTATTCAAGTCTTGTACCTGCCATACGGTACGGTACTGCGCTCGTTACTGCTTATCGTGTTTATTTATGTTAGTTCAAATGATTCCTTACGAAAATATGCATTGCAGTACCTAGGGTATGATTAACATTTTACCAAATCCTGTGATAGTACATGTATAATAAACCTATTAAATGGGTTACAAGACGGTTGAACTTCAAAAGTTCAATTAAATATCCAACATTCCAACATATATACTGTTCATACAATTGTTTTTTTTTATATATATAGCCTACAATACTGACTCCACTTTGCCTGATGGAAAGCAATAATTGGAGTCCAAGTCCAAGTGGATGCTTTTTCACGCCCCGCTTAAAAGACCTGGGATCAAAGTAGGAAGGAAACACATGCGCTGGTAGTGAATTCCAGGCTTTCACCGATCGGCACAGACAAAACGAAAAGCCAAACCGTTTTGTTCTTGATCGTATATTTTCGACTCTCAAAAGGTGACTCTTCAGGCCAGCACGTGTAGCCCTGTAGAAAAAGGGAGAAGGTGGGACCAATTGAAAGAGCTCGTCAGAACACTCCACGTGATGTAGGCAATAGAGGACTGCCATAGAGGCGACATCTCTTCGCAACTGCAGAGGCTCAAGAGACTGGGTGACCTCAGGACAGTCGATAATGCAGACTGCGTGGCAATGCAACCGATCGAAAGCGTCAAGCAAATACTGCGCATAGCCGTCCCAAAGATGAGAGCAGTACTCCACGCAGGAACGAATCTGAGTCTTGTATAAAAGACACAGTTGCGGTCGGGCGAGAAAAACCGTCGCACCTTGTTAAATATGCCAAGCGTCTGCGAGGCCGCCTTAGTGATGCTCTCGATGTAATCGCGTTGGTTGAAATCCCAGCAAATGTCTATACCCAGGATACTTAATTTCTCCTGTAGTGGCAGTTGAGTGCTCTGAAGAGTAGGAAGGGGAAGGAATGGAGACTTTTTATTAGAAAACGCGCACGCCTGTGTTTTCTTGGCACTGAGGTCGACCAGATTCTCACAACCCCATTGAGAGATGCGGCTCAAGACCCGGTCGAGCTCAGTGACAAGCTCCTGTTGTTTTCCTTCAACTTCTGCTAGCTTGGCAGCAGGATGTCCAAAATATCGCCCGTGTACTGTACAAATGGTAAACTGAAATAAAAAAAATATCGCAAATATATCATGAGCACTTCAATCAGTAACCATTTTGCTTAGTTTACACTGTGCAGGCAGTCTACTACAGATGCTCAAACACACGCAAGTAGCTAAACACACTTTTCAAATATTATTTAATAATCATATATCGTAATATTTAAAATCATATCTTTAAAAGAATACTATTAGTTTACAATTATTAGTATGAACTGTACATAAATAGTTTAAAACATGTTATTAAATCACTTCTTCATCTATTGACGGTGTACTAGATCGAATAGTTACCAGCAAGCAACACGGAATAGCAAAATTACAAAATCGTTGTTTGATGGTTGTTATTTCCCTGAAATTCTCCCGTGATGGGAAAAGGTAGGGTGAAAACACTACACAAAAAGGAGATGAGGCGATGGGAGAGAAGATAGGAGGATGAGGGGTCGGTCGATGAGGGGGGAATTTGGGCCTCTGGAAATCGCGCCATAATCATACAAATATACATTAATGATGATATACATATCTGCATATCCCGTATGGGATAGGCAGAGGTGTATTCAACACACATAATTAAAATTTCATTCTAGAATGCCAATAATCTTTTGGGTTTTTTACCTATCTGCATTTGTTTCTTGCATTGTACAGTACAACAACTGGGCACTCTCCAGTTAAAGGACAGAGGTACTTCCCCGATTTTGTTATTTTTGGGTATTGTTATATATAGGTATACATATACAAATTTTTACGTCTCATAACTAAGGTTTAAAAGTAATATGTTAGGTATATGTATATATTTTCTTAATTTATTTAAAAAAAAGGCTCAATCGCGGTGTTATTGTCATTTTATTATTTATTGTACCAAGTAAATAAATAAAAATATCCAGTTACATGAATATAGTTTAATATACTGTTTACTTACTGAAGGTCTCGTTCCGCTGCGTTTAAGACTCCAAATGTCACACAAAGGCCATTCCAATAAGGTCATAGTACATGGTTCCGCCATCATAATAACAACGTTAACATCGTGAAATCACCTTTACGAAAATAATGAGCATTGTTAAATATAAACAAAGCATTCTGCTATTCAAAATTACTTATAAACAAATTTGAAATATATAACTTACATACACATTACATAAGAAAGCCCTGGGAAAATAGTTAATTTATAATAAGTGGACTCATTGTGCATTTTATGTATACAATATCTAACTCTGTATTTTCGTTTTGTTAGTGTACAATAAAGAATACTTACTTACTTAAATCCAGTAATTAAATTTCCTAATACGTACATTTCAAGAAGAGACATGTTTCCATTTTTTATAAAAAAATATTATCGACGTGGGTTAATATTAATTACAATATAAATACATAATAAATTTTCGACAGTGGTGGAGCCATGGTTATGCACGAATGGGCCGGCTCGACCGGTGCGATACCACGGCCTCACAGAAAACCGGTTGTGAAGTAACGCTTGCGTTGCATTTCCCCGAATTGAGTGAGGTTTCCGGAGGCCCAATTCCCCCTCCCCCTTTTCTCTCCCCTCTTCTCCTTTCTCCTTTTTACCATCTCCTCATCCCCCCTCTCTTCTTTCCACTCCCTGCATTCCCCATCCCTCATCACCCTCAAAGGCGGGCAGCGCACTTGAGTTGCAAGTGTCCATGGACGGTGGTGTCACTTACCATCAGGTGACCCGTCTGTTCGTCTGTCCCCCTATAGTATAAAAAAAAAAAAAATAATATCCTCGTTAACCCTTCCACCTAAACAAAATGCTTATGATCTATTTTTAATTTTCTAAAAAAGACTACTCCCTCATTAGGATTAATGCCTGTGTCGCGGGGGACTTTACAAACATTCATGCAACGGACACAAATAATCACATCCAGACTCAGAACATCAATTTGAGGATTACACAAAGTGTTGTACCGTGCGGAACTTGGACCCACAACACTCGGGGGTGCATCGTAGTGGTGACGTGACCATTTAAACCTCTACAACATCCGGGCAGTCAGGAGTGACGAATGGGTTCGCGATGATAGCACACTACGAACCCGTATCCACACGATCACAAGTCCGAAACCTTAGGTATTACGCTACTGCTGCATAATTACTAATGACATTGTATTTCTATTATTTCTAGACACAAATAACACTACACAATGAGGTGGGTTTTCGGCTTATATGTTTTGGCTGTAGAAATAAACTGTCTCACGTAAACCCGTTTAAACCCCAATTTTCAAGAATGTACATAAATTAACCCGATATAAATGAATGCTGGTGACATGATGATGGCTTAGGATTCGTTTCAGAATTAAAGAGGTTCGGAGTTGAAAGTTGCAGTTGAACCAAGTAGCTACCTCCATAATAATCCATCACAAAAATATTAATAATAACAATAACACACATTATAGTATAACAATTTTCCACACAACATTAATTGCTAAATTAGAAATCATCTACAATAACTAAAAAATATATCTTACTACCTGTGCCTGTTACAGTACCTCTATTAAACATTTCAATCTTTAATCTCAGCGAAATTAACTTAGCGATTACGAAAACACAAGAGGAATTATTATTTGTCAGCTACAACCAGCTACGCCACCCTACAGCGTAGCTACTGCTTCATAGCTACGAATATTATTTAAAGTCAAACGCTCCGTTCAGTTTAACTACACCGCCTGATAGGCACTTCGCATTGTTAATACAGTAAAGCTGTTCACAGCCATAATATAATGTGTTGTAACGAAACAAGCACAAGCACCTATCGCAGCATCCATATTTAAATAATAAGATAAATTTATTTCAGGATCATTACCATACGATGAAGGTACTGATTTAGATCAAATCACAATCTAAAAGAAAGAGATAAAGCTGTCCTCTTGAAATATCCTTAATGCATTGATTGTATTAAGTAAATTAAGGCTTTAGGTGAATCAATCAATTATTTTTAGGATCCTTTAAGTTGATACTTTTGCCATTGATAGTTTAAGCTCTCTTAATAAATTTGGTGTTACCCTAAATAAAAGACTTGACGAACATACAAACAACGGACACAAAGAACACCTGGACACGGGACAACTATTTGTTGATCACACAATTTTTTGTCCAGTGCGGGAATCGAACCCATATCACCTGGCTCAGCAAACAATATCATTAACCACTAGACATATACGCTAGTGAAGATATTAGTACATTACACAGATCTACATACACACATAAGCTCACGCCTTTCTCCCATCGGGGTAGGCAGAGACAACATCCAGCCACTTGCTTACCTACCTCACGAGCTTCCTCTACTATCATCAAAACTTTTATACAAGACATCGGTTTTGAATACTTCTAAACTGTCTTTTCTTCAGAACATCACCTATGTGCTCAAAATCTACGTCAGTCAGTAATAAGAAATGTGTACAAGTCGTAATTGGTTTTTATAAAGAGTTGGCAGGTTTTATTCTAAAGCCGCATTGTCATTTCATATAAAGTGAGACTGTATAAAAATATGAAATAATTTCTATTTGTAAAGTAAATATGTTTATCACACATTTTTGAGTAAAATATTTTAATTATAACACAAGGAGATGATTATCCTACAACATTCCAATATATAAGTATGCCGTGTGGATACTTGTACGAAATACCATTTTAGTTATGTCCTCGATATTAAATAACTTTGGAAGAAACCATCCCGTTGCATGTAATATTTTTAATCACATACAATCTTCAAGCAATCTTCTTTAGTAATGCGTATTTTTTCCCGTTTTCACTAACACCGCAGAATTATGAATTAAGTACATAGAACTAACTAAACGAACCACAAACAAATTTCAAAGTAAATTGCCAAAGCGCACATCCAATTTCCCAATCGCAACTCAAAACATTTTGCAACAAATTACAAACGAACGAACGAATTATCCTTTAATATTGATTCGAGGTGTGTTAATATCCTCCTCTTGCTAAAACATTAACACAATTTTAACGGTTCTGGAGCGTGAACTAATCCCATCTTTAATACTATTTGTGCGAAATTAGGTTGTCCGTTTGTTACACTTTCACGCCATAACTGCGTAACTAATCATCATATATTTTTCCGAGGGATATAAATAGCTTTAAGGCGATATGATGCCCGGAGAAAAATCCAGAATAATTTATGATCGTTTTAAGCTAAAAATAAAATTAACAATATTAAAAAGCTTTACGATGATACGAAAGAAGTTATATTACTTTAATGAAAAAATATGTCCCTCTGTATCTTAGTATTATGAGGTCCTCGTATGTTTAATTTGTACATATAATAGAGACATTAAATAAAAACACGGCTTCAATGAAAGCCTACTGTTTAATCAAAAGGGACTTTCTTAGTTTGTAAAGGCACCCAAAGTCTTTTGTGTCGTGAAAATAAAGAATTGTTATGCCGATAAATGGTCGTGATCAAAGACGCATTTACGAATTGTTGCTGAATTGTCTCGAAACCTAGACGAATGTGCTCCATTTTAAAGTAATTTATGATAATGACTACAATTAATTAAAAATAATAATAATAAATTTCTTCACAATGTTATCTAGTTTCTGAGAGTATTTTGCCGAACTAAATCTCTCTATATATAGATCCGATGAAGGGTGTATCACTTAAAGACTGAAAAGTCTGAAAAAAAAAACAGAGTATTCTGAAAACTTCAAAAAAAGCTTGGCTTATAGAGCAAGAGCCCACGACGGCCAGACCTTCGTTATTTTATAAAAGCTGAAAGTTTTTCTGTGCATGTCCCCTATACAGGTAAGAACGACCAGCGACTATAGAGTTTGGGTTGTGGTTACTTGGGCAGGTTACAGGTATTAAAGGTGTATAAAATAGTCTCTTAAATTCGTTAAAGTGTAAAGCTCAACTTTTTTAAATTTTCTTTGGGATAACTTTAGAAATCTCGTCATCCATTGCCAGACACTTCTGACAGTTGCTACCCCCTGCCAGACACCCCTAAACTTTAATTAATTATAATTATACTTTCGTCATAGTATAAAAGCTAAATTTTATATATGTTACTTGGGGACCTATAAAAAAATGTTACCTCAATAGCCGGACAGTTTCAACGGTTTTTAAATCTAGCCAGACACATTGAAGTTCAAGCGGGTGCGAGTGAGATAGTCATCGTCGCATCATCTGTTATTTTGTGAACAGTTATGCGTACATTGATTTGTTTTGTTTGTTATAAAAACAAAACAACATAACATAACATAACATGCATCACCTTAAAAGTGATTCGGTTGTTCGGATGCTTACGGGTACTGGCAATGATTTAAGATATAATTATAATTAATTAAAGTTTAGGGGTGTCTGGCAGGGGGTAGCAACTGTCAGAAGTGTCTGGCAATGGATGACGAAATTTCTAAAGTTATCCCAAAAGAAAATTTAAAAAAATTGAGCTTTACACTTTAACGAATTTAAGAGACTATTTTATACACCTTTAATACCTGTAACCTGCCCAAGTAACCACAACCCAAACTCTATAGTCGCTGGTCGTTCTTACCTGTATAGGGGACATGCACAGAAAAACTTTCAGCTTTTATAAAATAACGAAGGTCTGGCCGTCGTGGGCTCTTAAGCCATTAATAAATGTAAAAAATAAAGAATATCTTTGTTTATTATAATATCTAGGCACCAAATAATTCCATGAATATGAATTTGAAATTTCTGACTTGAGTTCATTTCAAGACTGGCATGTACGACTTTATTCTATAAAGAAAAAATATTTACATAATATTACAACAATGTACGTATGTATCTTTTAAGTATTATGACATTTAGAAAAATGAATACTGGTAAGTACTGCAATGTGAAAGTTAAAATTTTGCTGTCTTGTAATACTTTAATATAATGAATAATTTTGAAGGGGTTTAGTTGATGAATTTATATATATATTTATTTACTTATGTAATTATTAATTTATTCAATTATTTATATATTTATAACCATACACTACCTTTACAGGACTTGTAAGATTAATGCAATAGCGAGGTAACTTATTATTGTTATCTTTATCTTTTACTTTTGAATTCAATTTCGTGTGATGCAGGAATGAGAGAATGCTTCGAAATAGTTTGTTATATGTTTTTATTTCTTTTAGCTTATGATACATCCATGTGTAGTAGAATTGTAGTAAATGTTCAAATGCTTCAATGTGCATTGAAATTAAATGTACGTTTATTTAGCTTATGATGAGAACATTTTAACCAGTTTCAGCAAATAAAATAAACCGTTTGTTAAGATAAAAAGAAACTGTATAATACAAAGTACTGTTTCACTATAAGTAAAACTTTTCACAAGTCCGATCAAAATAGAAGTAATCCTTGACAGAAACATTTAAGCTATCCCCGCTTTACTGGTTCCTGATGGAGTTGTAACATTTCCATTTTATCATAGACTAAAATAATACCTTAAGAACATTGTTCTTGCAGACCGTTAAATAAGTTTTTATTTTATTATTATTCTTACGATTGTGACATCGTTTACGATCACTTATACATATATTGAAATTAACTATACCTTTATTTTAGATAATCAACGCGCTGGCGGCACGCCTCGCAGAGTTTCAGAGAGATGGGTTGCCAGCTCTACAAGGGTTCCACATCGCAGGGATACCTGATAAAGCCTTTGCCTACCTTTATTGGGCTGGAAAACAAGAAAACTTGGAAGAATTTTACGACTGGAAACGTAAGTACCTTATATATAATTACCTATTGTCATATAACCAGTGGCGCAATGCTAAACCACAGCTTAGTGATATAAAACGTTGAACGTCACTCATTCGTCACGTCACTCACTCGCTCTATAAACCTTTAAATATCGACTCTTGTAGTTGAGGAATAATTTGCAAACTAGCTTGTATATATTTTTATGTGCATTATCAGCAAAAAAAAACTTAAAAAATTACCATTTCACCGGTTTTCTATTATAGAAATAATTTTTTTTACTCCTCGTTCTGGAGAGTTAGGGATGTCACATGGTAATATATATGTATTTATATTATATATATCATCATAATGAGTGTGGTGGATGTAGTGACTTATAGTACCCAAGTATCATGAAAATATCACTGTATTTATCTCTACATTATGGGTGTACTGTAATTATGTTTATATAAATTTAAATCTGAATCATATTAGACTTTTACACTGTTATGAATACTCTTCGCAATAAGACAATGGAATCCGTACACTTTGTTCGTATGTATGAGCAAACATCGCTCCTGCCTAAAATGTGCAAATTCTCAGACTCTGCCTAGTCTTAACATGTACTTAGTATACGTGATTAGACTATATTGAGTGGTTCCTAAGCGTCGTCTAGGAGAATTTATGAGATGGATCTTCTTGATATCTACGATTTTGTCTGCTACCTAACCTCCTAAAATATGGGTATACACTCCCTCCATCAATTTAGTAAATAAGCTAGGTTTTCACTACAATAGTATAATTAAAACCTAATTTGATAGATTTCTAACCTTGCTATTCAAATCTCCAACTCAGCGTGTTTAAAATCGGCACAACACCAACTATTTTCTTCTTCATTACAGCTACAATACTTCCTTATACAAAATGCATTGATTACATATGTATATACAGAGCTATGTGATGAAATAAAAAAAAAAATCTCATTATCATTTAACGATCGAGAATGCAAACCGAAACATGCTTAAAAGAAATATTTCATAAATTAATACGTAACTTCGAAAAAGTTGGGTTTGTTCCGAATGCTCTCATAATATATGCCCTTAGAAGTAAATATCTTAAAATCTACCTGTACCCCATCATATAATAAATTATGCTATAGAATAATAAGATTATCTTTCGATGATTTGAAATTTTCATTTTCTTTTTATTTTAGCAGATGATTTTATTTTCTTGCTTGAGAAGCTGCTCCGTCTCTTTTGACTTTCTTTATTGGTTAGAAATATATCTTGAGGTTATATATATAACTGGGAGTTCTATATAACGTACTTCAGTCCTGTGGTGAACTATCCCTTATATAATGAGAGAACGTCCATGTCACCGCTTTCATAATGAAATGGCGGTGACAAGAAAAGTAAGAAAGTTTCTTAAATATCTTGTGTACGTATACTACAAGTTATTTTTTTCAAACATGCACCATACATGTTAATTTTTGAATCGGTAAACGGAAGACAGAACACCCTCTAGTTAGATCTATAGGATACGAAATACAGGCGGAACGTATGCGCTTTGGGTGAAACCCAGCAGTGGACTGCGATAGGTTGAATAATAATGATGTTTATCGAAAATGTGGATCTCTATGATAGTATAATTACTTTGACCACTACTAAAGTTGCCCTGAAAAAAATCCACTAACGGCTGCCGCATATTATCTGTCTCATAGATGAGACCTACTTTAGACCTCGTTTAGACTCAGCCATACTTTCTAAAAAGAGCATAAATAATAATCAAATAGGGACTAGATGTCCACCAATCTTTAGCTCTGATGTAATCCAAAACTTTTATTCCTTTTTTTCTTTTTTACGTCTCTTCTTGTTCCTCTCCAGCCACGATTATGTAGATTAGGCTTTATGACACGGTGTTAAGTCTTGCTAAAAGTACTTAGCTTGGTTGTCAAATATGTCGCTAAAAGGCTTAACCACCGTCTTAGTAATCGTACTTGTAATATAAGTCTATATTTTAATACATTTAAAAATAAATATGCCAACACTCCTTACTAGTCACAAACCCACCAAGCCAGATGATGACTGAAACCAGAAGCTAATTAGGAAAATTCTCTATAGCTTTAAGTATATACTTGGTCATATTGTTTTTTTAACTTCTTCTAGGAAAAAAAATGTCAGGAAGTAAGAATAGCGTAAGAATATAATTATTATGTGTCCAAAAATTGATAAGTTTTACATTAAAAGAAGCTCACATTAAATTATAATATATATGTGTATAATATACATGTGATATCAATAACTATTAATATTTGTTTAAAAATATGTAAGTAGATCATAGTACTGTCATAAGAAGAAGCTACTTTAAAATGTCATTATGCGCTAAAGCAGCTAAAACAAAAACGTAATAATAATCGTAGAGAAATTCCTGTTTTGTAACTTTAAGAAACTTATTACAAATTATATTTGAGTTACGCGAGTCTAAGGTGAAAGTCGTTTAACATATTCAAAGAACTTGTGCGAATTGATTGAATCGAAGTGAATGAAAATACCGCCTCTCCATTAGTACTTCAACAGCCAGACGAAAGTTTTTGTTTGCTAGGTTTAATAACCATTATATTGGAAATATTCAGAACAATGACGCTTTAATTTAAAATTTAAGCACCTTTTGAGTACAATAAAATAAAGAATGGTCGGCAAGGGCTTTTGACTTGCTTTCAAACAATATATGTATCTACGTCTGACCGTGACGCCAGCCACATAGGGACGATTCAGGTAGCGGACGAACAGATAAATTGGTGGCAATATTTTGTTTTCAAATAAAATATTCAGCGGAGCTAGCTAAGCTAAGGAGCTATTCCTTAACTCCGTTTCAAGTTAGAGCCCATTTTTAATAGTTTTTCTCAGTGTAATAAAACTTTTACTGTATAGTTTCGTATACATTTACCTATAGAAACGTACGTCACGTCGTTACCTTCTAACAACAGATAAGAGCATGACATGTTATTAAACTGACGTGCTATTTGTTGAAGTAAAACCTTAGTACAAATTTTATCAAAAGATGATCACTGAAATGCTGATTAAAACCTACATATTATGTATATATACTTATAAATCTTTTACACTATAACTTTTTTTATTATATATTAATACAAATTTAGAACGTTATAAATGGCGATTAATAACGATGACGTAATTAGCAAAACTGTAAAATAAACTGAGTTAAATTTAAAAAAAATGCAATATTATCGAACAAGTCGGAATGTAACCAATTACCTGCAACAGGAACCTGCAAGATGCGATATTAAATATGTTCATACATCTACTTACTAAATAACCAGAGTAAATAAATCAATACCGAAAATTATTACTTGCCAAAATGTCCCATGCAAGCCGTGACAGGTGCCATTATTGACAGTTGACACTGTCGGTGGACATGTCCGACTAGTGTTAGTCCGTCCAAATAGTTTATGGCTTTTATGTAAATATATTCATGTTTATAATGTTAAAATATAAATTGTATTACTATATGCTTATTCTTTTATATCAACAAATGAAGAGAAATTGAAATTAAATTTGGTTTATAATTGTAATCAACACCGTCTAATCAATTTCTTAACGAGTGACTGAGAACACTTGAATCTCTGCGTTGAATCTACACTCGAGACAGAGTTCATAAACAACATAGTTTATTGATGTACAGTGTTTGAACAAGGGCGTGAAAGCACTACCATCATTCCTCCATAATTCAACCGTGATACATATGCATCGACGACACAGAATTTTTCCCTATAACTATACTTTGATTAATTATTTCCGTAATACAAACGCTCACTTTCAAATAATATGGCATATGATAGTTTTATTTCAGAAGATGTAAAGTTAATAAATCTAAACATTAATAAATTTCAATATTAGTAAACAGGCAAGACTTTACATTACCAGTATTACTTTACATTATCTACAACTAATTCAGTATTTGCATTTTATGCTGCAAAGTACAATGAAAAGATTAAGTAAGAAAACTATTAAATACAGTTAAAGTAATCACGTTTTAAGATGAAAAATTAATTAAGATTGTAGTATGTACAATTAAGAAAGCTTAAAATGTAATGGCCGATTTTTATTGAAATAGGTAATATTTGTGCGTTGGCATCGATCAAGTTGATTACCGACACGCAAGGTGACTTACACGCGATTCGTTGACCCTATCCACCGACCTACAGCAAAACGAACACAGTTGTAAAACGGACGTAGAGACTTGAATGACTTGTTTATGTCGACTTCCACTAATATTATGGCTACAGGGGGTTCAAACTGTCAGATATGTGGTCGTACGAATACATTTTGTTGTTGGGAATTCATACCAAAAAACTTTTACAATTTCCCAAACTCTGGTCGTCCAAGTTCATATGAACATTTAGAAAAGTATTGTATAACGGGCCTCCACGTGGGGTGGGACACAGCTGTAGCAGCAATATATTTCCATGAGAGCCATACCATCCATCATCCTTCTATTCTTTGAAACAGAGCACAGGTAAATTATGATCTGAACTTGATATTTTGGTGCTTTTGGAGAATATTATGGAACAGCGGTAACTACAGATATTTCAAACTTAAGCAATCCAGTAAATATAAGGATGAATATTCAAACTGTAATCCCATATACATAATGCTCTTTATGTCCTGCCGAACATGGCCACAATAGTCACAGCCATTCTTCTGTGGACGAGAGGTTTATTTTTATTGTTAATTTTGATAACCGTTTCTCTTCCAACTAATCTGAACAATGAAGACAAAGACGCCTATCTATCCAAGAGAAAAATAAATAATAAACATACAAAAATCAATCTTCGAAATAAAATCGTTATTCAATTCATGCGGAAGAGTGATAAAATGTGATAAAATGTGAAACTAAATTAATAAAACAAATATATAACACGATAATATTTTCAGACTTGATAGAATATTGGCATTAAGGAACTCGTCAATAATAGTAGTACTATTCGAAGCCAGAATTCAAGCCAAAAAAAAAACCTTACGTAAAAGGAAATCTGTCGTAGTATAAGTGCTGTGTCCTGTGTTAAACGAGGAAACGATGGCCATTTTTGTAAACAAATCTTACATCCATGGCTCGATATTAGTGCGATGAAGTGTAGTCAGGTATAAAAACCTAATAAGAACATACGTGCTATTTGACAGCCTACTCTAAATGGACGAACCATGAAGTTAGATAAAATAAGTGTTGTTTACTGTCTGTATAGAGCCCGGCTGGGTATATAGGCTTGCCCGAAATTACGTCGGGGGTTCAAATTCTAAAAGGATTATGTATGTACATCTTGTATATATGTATATGGGAGAATTAGTAAATTATGTTAATTTTAATAAATGCAACCTCGTCAAATGTCTACGTACACGAAATTAATACCCATATTTATATACTTTGGCATTTTTTTTAAAGTTCCATGTAATTACTATTTTATTGTTACTTACAATTTTATATTTAGTGTATAGCTGAGTATCCATAACATGTATGTATAAGTATAAATACCTCTAAAACTCAACCTAAGGTAGACTGGTAGAGAATGCCTGTGGCATAGATAAATAATTTAATCACTAGAACCGTTTTTATTTTCATTCAGTCACCTCTCGCTGTTGCCAGCGTTTTCACCTTAATGAAGATTTTGGTGTTGTGATTTTCAATCAATTTAAGTATCTTTTGGGAATAGTATATTTCTCTAGATAAAAGGTATCCTGCTTCTACCTAAAGGGAGTTATTTTTTCTAACTATACTAATATTAGTATAGTTAGAAAAAATAACTCATTTTCGTATTTATAATGTTAAGTAAGTAAGTAAGGATTTGAATCTTGAAAGTAGGTCAATGACTTGCAATTTGCATCGTTGGTTGGTTGGGTGAATATATATATATACATATACTAATCAATCTAATATAATGCGGACTGTAAACTTTTACTCGCTCTCGCCTTCGTCTAACCTTAGCTATTACTCCTAACTTCGACGTGCCGATCGATAAGCAAACAACAGTATTATTTATGAAAAACCTATACTTCACTTGTACCTACTACTATGATAATGATGTTTCATTTCTAATAAGAACTGGGCTGCTTAGGGCCAAAAGGGTTAGCAACGCATAAGTGACACAGGTTTTAAGGTTGCAAAGATAGAAAAAAAAAACATAAATATCAGTCACATCTACTGTAAAAGTTCATATAACATATAACAAAAGAAAATCGAAATTTTGGTCAAAATATAAGAATACAGTTGCGACATCAAAAGAATATGCAGTGTAAGATTACTCTAACAGTAATTCATTACAAGAATTTAGTTTGATATTAAAACTTCCATTACGCATATACTTAAGTAGCAATAGGTCGTCTATCAATAAGTTTTCCCTCGTAGTCTGCATACTCGTAATATCAATATGTATCTATATAACATTCATTGCATACCTAAACATTTAATATGTTCTCGTAATAAAACGTACAAATACATGGTTTAAGTATTTGAGAACCTTACGCACTGGGTGACCGACTACAAGTATCTATAAAATGCTAAGTAGCGGAAATCCGCTCTCCGGCTCGGAGCAGTTACCTTATTATACATAGGTATTTTTATACATAGGTATTAGTGTACCGCGCCGTCGTCGAAATTGAAAAAACGGAAGAATTTTGTAAAGAATCAATTGAATACTCGAGGACGCAATGGTCCGAGGTCTTTGGAGGAAAAATATTCACATTTTTATATTGTTTTTTCATATTTCTTCAAATCCTTTTTTGTGTAAACTTGTGTAATACCTATTAAAATAATGTTTGGAATTATCTGCGATTTGCTTGATAGTCAGCGGTTAGTGGAGGCTATGATCATTCGTGTGACCAGTTGTATCACTGGCCCGTACTAGCACTTTTCTTTTCCTCTCGTCAAACTGTAGCTACCGAATCTTCAAGTACAGGAACAACAGAAACTCTGGTTACCCGGCCTTCTGTTTTTTGGAGGTACTGTTTGGTGATTTAAAATTGCAACAGAAATCCGCCTGTCCGCGTGTCTTCCTCCTTGTTATAGTACTACATATATAGTGAATACATTGCCGGGACTGAGATTAAATAGTTTTTACTAAATATCGAAACGAATGTCAGCCACATCAGGTTATCAAGGCATTTCTTATACAAAGGAAATATTTTTCATTTAGTTGAGACCTCGCTTGCATGAAACGATTATGGAGATGAGATGTTGGAATGAGATCCACCCAGGGTAAACAATATGTAATTTGTATATGAACATGCTTAGATAAACATAGCAGCAGTTTGTTTGCGAGCTCAAATATTATTAAAGCATTTCTTGAATACATTACATTACAGATTTGTTAAACTCATATTTAAATCCCTTCAAACCCACTTGACTGGCTTTCTGATTGGATACCGTATTTATGATTGAATTTATAAGTTGTATTATTATGCGTGAAGGGCGAATAATAAATGTATTTTAAATATTTACATTGTTTTCTGATTCTTAACTTAATACTTTTTAAGATAAGTAGGTACATGTTGTAATGCAACCCTAATTACAGACGGCAAAAGGTGGGTGCCTAATACGCCTCTTCTAGCGCCTTGCAGTGTGGTCATTACATGTGGTGGTGGTTATGTTAAAAGAAAATGTTGTTTCGGTATTCGCTTATGCAGCAATGGTGAAATCCAACATCCGCGTATTTTTATTGTATAAAAAATGCTAATGGAGGTCAAGCAAGTATATGTTTGTTTATACCGGGGTACAGCTATAATTTCAGCCCTTGGAAGCAGATGAGTGAAACCGTAGCAGTATTTTATAACTGTAGCTGCATGTTGTATACCTATAGTATGTGATCATATTCATGGTAAATACGGCACTATAAAGCACCCTTCCCTCGACACCGAATAAAACACATCTTTACGTCTAAGTAAACAAGTACTAGCAACGTGGCTTTCTTTTAGTTTCCTTTCTCTACCAACATTTTACATTGGTGATTAGTTAAATACAATTAAATATTAGATACTTAAATCGAGACTTTATCGTGATAATATTCATACGTATTTTTCTAGTTATATCATTTACCAACGTGTCTAAATATAATTGCTAATTTATTACGACGTTAATGGCTCTTCATTTGAGCAGGGTTGATCATTCGAAAATTGAGATTTAAGTGTTAGATATAAAACCCATGCAAAAATTTGGAACAGTCCAAAAATAAAAGGCGTAATAGGGTGAAAGCAACAGAAATACTATACTCGTTAAACAGTTAAAATTTTATGACATCAATGATTAATATACGACGATAAAATTTATGAACAAATTAGAAGCGTCGGCAATAATTGGAGCTCCACACGTCTGCTCGTGAATGACGAAATACAATAAATGTGTTTGTAGTCTACATCGTAATTGTATTTTAGTGATTTTTACCCAAGGTTTTCATTAGATATATGTGCTTTGGATAAAATCAAATTAACCGTTAAAACTTTTAGCTTTGCTTGGGAGGGGAGTTTATTTTGTCCTGGCCATTTTTTTGTCGATTAGACGTACAGCAGAAAATTGGTAACAGACATTTAAATATTCCATTTAGCTTTTTTTACCTGCGTGAATGTAGTTTAGGTTCATTACACTTACTACGTAATATTTCATTTGCTTAAACGCTTTTACGTTACATAATTATTCTAATTGTTAAATAACATTATAATATTATTTTATTGACTATTTTCACATATTTACTACAACAACCGGTAGACAAAAAATACTTGCATTGTATTGCTGAATTATTAAGGGTACCGGCGGTCTAATTCCCCCTTGTCCCTCCCCTCACCCCTCCCCGTCATCCCCCTCTCTTCTCTCCCCTCCCCTCATCCCCTCACTGTCACTCTCAAAACTGGGTAGCGCACTTATGACTCTTGAGTTACTGACGTCCATGAGCGACGGTAGTGACCCATCTGTATGTCAGTCATAGTCGTATATCATAAAAAAAAGTTATATACAATACGTAAGGTCTCTTTCGCAAAGGTTAAAAGAGAGTGGACAATTTAAGAAGGTCACAGAATGAAATGTTTGAAAGATTTCTGAAAAGTGTAAAACAAACAGAGACTAGAAGTAAATGGAATAAAATTTATTGTCTGTATTTGTTTGTTAATCCTCATTGAGTTCATATCGATTTCCGATTATGGTAAAACTTTGGTAAAATGGACCTCGCTCATTCGTGAGGCTTTCTGAAAAAATAATAAGTCATACTTACTTAAGAAGCTTTATTTGATTTCCTGATTGTCTTATTAAAACTTACAACTGAAGCAGTTGAATAGTTAAAAAAAGGAAAATCTATGATAAAGTAAACTTTCAAGTACTAGAATTTATTCGTCATTAGCAAAAAGATGATGATATCGAAAATCTATGAGTTTTTTCAATCTAATTGGTTTTTTTTTAGGCTCTAAATTGGGTATAAAGCTTATTTTTATAAACCAGATTTCATTTGTAGGAGGGATAAGGAACAGCTGAAGAACTAAAGAGGGAATTAGGCGTTCTATATGCACACAGTTCGAATAAAAATTATACTTATATTATCTTCTTACCAAAATACAATTAACACTAACTACAGTGTAGAAACTGTACATAGTTTAAGAAAGTAGAAATTTGTAGTGTAGTGTATTTGTGAGGTTACCAATATAATCTCACCCCTAACTTAGTATTCAAATGCTCTACCGCGGCAGTGTTTGAGATTTCAAGCCAAAGTAGACACGATTAAACGATTTTATTGAGTTATCGTATATTCATACTGAGGTTCTTTGACACTCTCTTCAATGAAAGGACTACACATTATTATTAACATTATTATGGCTCGCAATTAACATTTTTTTGCATTTTACAGAACTGACACCACAAGAAGAATCAAGGCAGACAATGATTCGGGAACTCGTCAGCACAGAAGCTCACTACATACAGCATCTTGTCGCCATAGTTGAGGTAAGGCAAGAAGGCTTAAAGCTTTACCTTTATCGTATGCCCGTGTATTTCATAAACGCATTCAGCACAAAAATAAAATGTTACATATAGGACGCTCACAAGACTTAGTAAGTGTAGATACAGGCAAACTTAGTGGATACTAGTCAGCGCCTTAGTTATTTTATTAGCCATGTCTTATTAAAGTTGTAAACAAAAAAAAGGGAATTGAAATTTAGGCTATGTATGCATAGGAATCGACATTTGCTAAGCAGATTTATTTCTATACATTGCGACTTGAGCACCTTTATTAATGTCTAGAAAATGGCACCAGTAGCGGTCATGGAAGTAATTTGTCATTGGCCATTGTGCAAAACCTATAAGAAATATAACAGAGCAAATTTGTACCTCCATAACAAAAGTAATTCATATGTTTATGTACCTAAAAAAACATTCCTTCAAGGAATGTTAAAGTAGGGTTCATTAGTGAGCATCGTTTTACGAACATTTCTAACGATGTTCAGTGTTATATAAAAGTTGGTTTCTATACCTAACATTATTTGAATCACGTACCTGTCAGTTCAATTATGAAATAACTGCGTTAGCAGGATGGCAAAAAACATCAAAATTTAAACGAGGAAAGTTTAATGAGCACAATTTCGCAATTTATGGATCGTGTAAATTTTTATTTACCATTACGATAGTTTATAACATATACAAGTTTATTATTACATTAGTCGTATACATATAATATAAAAGTAAGAATATTTTGTTTATTCGAGTAACAGTTGACTCATTTGGTTAGTAACAATAATACTCTTACAAACTATGTTAATGTACATATATTACATAACGTTGTATAAGAATCCCTAACATGAGTTTACTACAGAGGTAGAAAACTTGCAGCATGATTGTGATTCACATGCACCTCCACGCGCTGACTTTGCCGTCATGGAGGCGCTCCAGCTGGTCATCGTCGAATGGGCAGTGCTGCCGCAAGAGACTCTTTCCTTCCGATTGACGCAGGTTCTTTCCGGGCATAGCTGCTTCGGAAAGTACCTAGCTAGGAGGGAGATGAGCCCCGTCTGTCACCACTGCGACTGCAGTGAGGACTAGGCTCAGCATACTCTTGAGGATTGCCCCTCTTGGGCTCTGCAGCGTCGGGCCCTCACTGCAGTCATCGGAGAGGACTTGTCGCTACTGGCTGTTATACGTCCATGGCCGATAGCGATAGGAATTTCACTGCAGTGGCAACTTTCTGCTAGGTCGTCATCTCGCAGAAGGAGGCGGTGGAGCAGGCCCGAGAGGTTGACCTCTACGCGTGACTGCCAGCTCCTCATGCCGCCCTGAGTGTGGCCGTGGGTGGTCGGGTCGAGTTTTCCCCTCCACCTGCTTTAGTGGCCAGCCGCGAGGAGGTGACATCCGCGTGTGTCTAGACGCCCCCTTCCTGATAGATAATCCGTAGGTGGTGCCCTCATAGTGCATAATAAAGCTGTTCCCGGATTCCTCCTATTTTAAGCGCAGCATGGTACACCGTGAGGGTTTAATCGGTTCGATTCCAACACACCGTTCAACCGAAAACCCAAGAAAAAAAAAGTTGTTCTCATAAACAGTAGTCTGCTGGCAATGCAAGCAGCCTGTCAAACACTTTCGCGATCACCTGACTAGGCTAATACGCATGACTCACACAAAGGTTGGAAAACATTGCCAACACTCCTGGTAGAGTAGGACCCGCATATTTCAGATGTTCATTACTTTGACCTTCTTCACTTATAGCATTGAAAGAAACAGGAAGGCCAGGACAATTACTTGTCATAAAGTGTGATAAAAAGGCCTCGTTTATGCCTCTTCTTTTTAAGATTTAACATGATAATAAAATGTAATTATATCCAGTTTTAAAACGAATATTCTCATAGTATTAGATAACGTCTCCTAAAATACATAGACGACATAAATTAACTTATTACTATTATTAACATTCTAGAATAAAGTAGGTGAATAACAAGAAAAAACAGAATATGTTCTTAAATAATATCTGGTATGAGGAACATTTCATTTGATTGGACTTTTTGACATTGTGACTTCATTAATGTGCCACTATTCATGATCCTCTTTATTCATGTTTTATTATTGCGTGGACTCGTAATTCAATCCCCAGGAAAGAGCACATACATATATCAAAGTAAAATTTATTTATTTAACAAAAACCTAGCAAATTTCCTATTAAGATAACTGCTATTGGGCTTACCCTAACCAAACCTTTTATCGACGTTCATTAAAAAAGCGTTCAAATAAAACGATCGAGCAATTCTAGCTGACTTTAAACTTCACAGACAGACAGTGCGTTACATTTTTAACGAACTGTATTAGATTTCGATGGGTCGGAATAAAAAATATGTAGGGGTGAAACCAGTGTGAATTCCGTTAAATTATGGATTTTTTTACAGCAATACTTTTTACACAATCCACTCGGTATTGAGGCTAGAAATCTATATCAATAAAGTTGAAGAGTATTTATGATTGTTTGTTATTTTATTGTTATCGGTTTTAATATATATTTTTGTATTGAATCGAGAATCTGTTGAGGAATAATACAGGCTATGAAAATGAGCTGAGCGGCGAACATAAACGCAAGTATAGCTAGGAACGGCTAATAATAAATATAAACTTCAGACATCTCAAACACGGCCATCTGATCCCAAACTAAGCAGAGCTTGTGCTATGGTAATAATTCTGCTGATAAACATACTTATATATTTCTAAATACATACATATCATAGATGAATCACACCTAGACACAGATAAAATGCATACCACACATATATTGGTCTGGGTAGTAATCGAACCTCGACCTCTGGCTTAGCAGTTAGGGTCACTAACTACTGGACTAAAAGGCCAGTCCCATGAGGCCTATGAGTGCAATCTTACCACTATTAGAAAGACTAAAGTTTGAATGGATGATATAACTCGATCGTGCAAGGATTACGGAACGAATTTGGATGTTTGGCACAGAGAGCAACAGCTACTAACAACAGAAGCGGGAATTATTAGAATCCCTCCCCAATAACTGTATATTATATTACTTAAAAGTCAATTATTCAACAACCTCAGTAGTGACAACCCAGATTGGAAGCTTACACTTTTATTTAATAAAACAAATCTCTCGAACTACCTACAAAAGTAGTCTTTTAAACTTTTAACGATATTATTGTTTTAAAGAAATATATTTTGGAGAGTGCTTAAATACAACTATATAACTACATATAGGGTGTCGTAAAATAAATGCCTACATATTTCATGGTTTGGTGAGAAAAGCCTACTATGAACTAACTTCCTTTTTGATACACTCAGTTGGCCTAGTTCCTTTTATGGCCGGCTGCCTGTGTGATGAGAATCCCCCTGAAGGTTTTAGTCATTTTTAAAAATAGTAGAAGAGAGGAGAAACCACGGAAAATGAGTAGGGACAGGAACGTGGACTAAAGGATACCGCAAGTTTCGGATTATGGAACGGGACTGACACTGCTGTAGCTCGCACAAGCTAAAGTTGCGTACCCTTATGTCTTGTATTTCCTGACTTACAAGTCTATGTACTTAACTACTAAATATACAGTATAAAAAATCATGTTTCACCCAAACCATTCATCATGGTGAAACTAATTATAGTCATTTAATATTTTTTTTATTAATAACCGTGTTGTGTAACATATTCGTATTGAATATCTAAGATATCTATCTAATCTAACATGCTAAGTGTAATACCTCCCAAACTACACGACATTCCTTAACCATCAATCGATATAATTTTTAAAACGTTATTATACGTTTTCAATAATTATATACATACATACATAAATTTACATACTTTAAAATACTATATATGGGTATACACGTACACTTTAAACACATTGGTTGACGGTGGTACAAATGATAAATAAATGATAAATGATCTTTATTTTCTAAATTGGTTATAACAACACTTTTACACGTCAATATATATTATTTGGCAGTTTAAGCTAGATGAGGCCGGTGTTTCCTAGCTGACTACCCTGAGAAGAAACACCGAAACAAACTCAGAGGTCAAAGTCTGTTTTAAACTCCATACAGATGTACAGTTCAAAAACATATGAGAACCATGCACGCTCATGTTTGAGATGAGCTTTTGAAGAAAGCACCACGTTCATTTGAGTGGACCCGTCCAAACAGTGCAAGCATTTGTCAGTTATCGTGTAGCTCAACTTAGAACTTTAAGGAGCTCAACGAACCGACGAACAGTACCAAAGCAAGGACATTTGGCTAGGCCGCAAAAGTATCGTTAAAAAACAAAATTACTGGAAAAAAGGAGAAAAGAAAAAAAATAACCTACATAGTCCTCACATTTACAATAAATAATCAATAATTACATTTTTTAATTAAAAAAAAATATATATTATACTTAACAAAGTAAGTATTCATGTCAAAAAGGAAAATATAAAATGTCAATGTGTATAAAAAAAAAGCAAAAAGTATAAACGAAAAACATAAACGAAAAACAAAGGCATCATCATGTACATTGATGAAGCAGCTCATTCCCAAGCCTTTTTATCCTCAATGTAATCTTTAATTGTGTAAAAAGCTTTCTGACTTAGTTTTTTTTTCATAAATGATTTAAATTTATTATTGCTTAGTTCTTGTATTTGGCTAGAAAGCTTATTATAGAAATGTATACTCTGGCATCTAAACGAACCACCTATTTTCTTGAGCCTGGTTTCAGGAACAACAAATTTGTTTTTGTTCCTAGTATTTATACTATGGATATCACTGTATTTTTTAAACAGATTAATATTTTTGTGTGCGTACATGAGATTTTCATAACTATACTAATAAGAATAATCATAATATTAATCTCTTTAAATTTATCGTTGAAGGAGTGTCTAGGACTTAATTTATAAATTGCACGTATAGCTCTTTTTTGTAAAACAAAAATAGATTGAATATTGGCGGCATTTCCCCACAACAGAATACCGTACGACACTATGAAAATAGCTAAAGCATACTAAACGGGCTGTCTCTAAATCAGGTAAACCACGAATTTTCCTAACGGCGTACGCTGCAGAACTAAGCTTTTTGGACAGTTTATCTATATGGGGGCTCCACTAAAGCTTTGCATCCAATGTTAAGCCTAAGATCACTGTGGAATCTTCGGGTTTTAACACTTCGCCCTTTATTGACACACTAGTGTTCTCCTATGTTACATTAGGCAATGTAAACTTTATACCTTTCGTTTTTTTCTCGTTAAGGAGAATATTATTGATATTAAACCAGTTAACTACTGTTGAAAGGGCACTATTCACATCATCAATAACCACCTGCTGACGTTTGAGTTTAAATACAAGTGAAGTGTCATCTGCAAACAACATTATATCATGTTTATCCTTTATGAGGTACGGCAGGTCATTAATATAAATTAGAAATAAAAAAGGGCCTAGAATAGAGCCTTGGGGAACCCCCATTCTGACTACGTGACCTCTGATCCGTGAGATCATTTACCGTTCACATCAACTCTCTGAATCCTATTACTTAAATATGAAGTGAGAAGATCCAGAGAGGTGCCCCGGATTCCATGGTAGCGCAGCTTCCTGATCAATGTATCATGGAGAACGCAACCAAAGCCTTAGACAAATCGGCAAGGCTGTTATCACTAGTTCGGTTGCAAGACCTTCCCGTTTCGCTATTAATAATATTCCAAGTCATTTTAATTATATTACTACTATTTTTAATTTTCTGAACTTAAGTAGCGAGATTTCGCCAAATAACAAACTTTTTTAAATAATGTAGAATAATTCTTTACATATAAATTATATTCCACACATGTTAATATAAGGCCGTTCTTCATACAGCTCATAAAGCCGTTTTCTACATTTATAAATACCAATGGTGGCCCAGTCACTGAAGAAAGTGTTGCTATTTACCGAAATTGACTTAGGAATGAATGTAGTATCAAATTGCGAGCAATACATTTTGAAAAAATCATTATAATGATGATATCATTAGTTGACACAAGTTGGATTTTATTTGCAAGTTTAGTTTTAAATGTTTCCAAGCGTAAATCAGACTTTGGGTTAACAGTGATATCTTTTTTCAATTTATTTTTCTTTATATTTGGTACAGTGATCAATTGTCCGCAGTAATCAGAGTCTATTAAATTATTATTTTTTTTGTGGGTAGGTAAAATATCAGTATAAATATTATCAAGGCATGATGCACTAGTGGGGGTTATTCTAGTAGGCTCCATAAATAAATTTGAAAGATTGTATGACTGAAACAAACTAATAATTATAGTGCTTAAGCTAGAAGTTTCTAACAAATTAACATTAAAGTCACCACAAACAATGATGGACTTGCTTGAGTTACAAATTTTGTGTAATACTTCATCCGTTACTTTTTCAAAACAATCATACAATCCTGAAGGTGGTCTGTACACACTTAATATAACAAGCTGCTCCAACTCAATACAGGCCATTTCAATTGTCCGTTCAACAGAGAGGTTCACAATATCCTTGCGGTCCTTAAACTTATGATGACTATGACTTGATTATTTATTAAAATTAATGAGCCACCATGTACAGCATTTACTCTGCTGAATGAACTACCAACCTGGTGATTACTATAGTTAAACATAAACTAATGGCTTTTAAGCCAATGTTCAGTTATACAAAGAATATCAATATTATTAAATTAAAGGAATAATTGTATCTCTAAATCCTTATTCATAAAACCTTGAATGTTTTGGTGCACCAGGTTAATACTATTTATTGGTTTTAAAACATTATTTTCGCCATTCTTTACATAATTTCTAGAGATTGTTTCTGTTGTCTCGATTTCTAATTTAAATTATTAATAATGTCACAATTAGATGCCAAGTCAAGACGCAATATTGAAGTATTTTAATTCATCTAACTTAGATTTTTGGCTCTAAAGCTTACCACGATATTTTTTTGCAAGTAATTAAAGTTAGGCGCCCCGTTGCCTGCCGGAACCATGAAATGAGATATAAATTTAAGCACAAAGTCAATTTACCAAGAATAATTATAACTCGTCAAGTTAATGGGTTCATAGATGTTACTATTTACAAAAAAAAATATCTTTAAAACATTCAGTTACGGTCCAACATTTGTTTAAATGATTTTGAAATATATACTGCTGCATTCACTAGTACTTACTGAAGATTTTACAGTGTCCATTTCTAACATCATTTTTGTTACTTACTGTGCGTAATCAGGGTATACTTTGTGTACTTAAGTTGAATGTTTGCCCAGCCCCCCGGAACACAGGGAGTTTTTAGTTACAGAAGATTTTTAACTGTGCTTGACGTGGTTGCCATTAGGACAGGTCTCTTCACGTGAGCGGGAGCATTGTTTATTAATAAAAAGGAATATCTTCACAATAATATAATTACACAAACGGTTTATATTGAATACTACACATTTTCTAGCGTATTATATCCTACGAACATCTAAGTAGCCCAAACTTTGAATTCTTCTCGATTTTGCTGCCATCACAACAAGTTTGTTATAAAATATTTCCGAGTATAAAACTGTTGATATTTACCTGAAATATCTTATGTTACGTTAGTCAAGACAAAGAACATTAGTATAGTAGTACAGAGAAATATGTCTATGTCTGTGTGCAGATCTTAAAAGTTAAGTTATTAATTACGTCTTAATAGTTACGTGTGCGAACATACAATTTCCATTTTTAATCCAGACTTTACACATATATTGTGCAATATGAAAAGTTTGTCGATTCTCTTAAAAAAAAATTAAAGGTGTTATTTATTATTTTAAAGTCGTTTATTCTAAACGAAATTGTTTATAAATTTAAATTACAATTTAGTGCGCTAATCTAAATATATATATTTTCCATCCACAATCGAACTGCTCTATTTTCAAGGATGGTTTGATATTTACGATCATATAAATCCAAAGTTCTGTATTTCTACACAATGAATGTTATTAGTACTTAAAATTTGTATTACTTTTAATCGTCAATACGTGTTTTGAGATCCTAATTTATTCACTTAGATTTTTCCACTACTACTCTACTTGAAATAATTTACTTATCTCGTCTCGAGGAAATCTCTCGTCTCGTTAGGTTTGAAATTATTTCAATTTAAGGAGACGCTTGCTGCTTAAAACGTTTAATTTATTAAAAAATCAGTGCAAAACGACTCACTCTATATTTAGGAATTATTTCAAGGGTAGCACTAATTCGCATTGTTGCAAATCAGTACAAACTATACGTTACCACGTTAACATAATATGGTTTTGGAAAAAAATTATTGAGGATATTGTGGAATGACTCTCCGCCACGAAGGAGTTGATTCTACTATCTGATGATGCTGAGGTATATGTATCTTGTTATGTATGGCTGCCATGGCATAAATCCAATCAACTTGATTCACAGCCTGTCGTACAATATATTTACTTAATACACCATATATCCAAGTTGAATGTACCAAGAGATATTAGAAAAAAATCTATAGTCTCCAAACCATTGCTATACGAACATTTTTTTGTGGTATGAAGCTGATTGTCCTCTGAACTGACTTTTTTCGTTTAAACATTTTTTTGTTATTTTGCCGTAAGCTGGTAATTAACTCTTATCCCAATAGATACTTAAGAACATATCGTATTAAGCTCATAGGGAACACGTAGTATATGCTTTATACGGATTTTGCAAAGATCATAATGATTATTGATTCAAGAAGCACCCAAGCTAGGTACAATCAAAACTCCTCACAATTTTCATATTAAGTTATCGTTAAACCTGGAATGCCTTGGGACATCTTAGTTAAAATTCACTAATAACGATTAGAAACCACAGCACTTCTATTAGTCTTGCAACAAATAATCAGTACCCTCCAAAAGAAAGTTGTAGCAAAACTGCAAGTCAATAACAAAAAGTAATGGGGAACCATTATTGTACAGAAAGGTCGTGTCTTTAGAAATCGATCAGTTATTTCCATAACCTAGCATCGTGCCCTTCAAGAATGCCGATGAAGAACAAGAGATTGACGTAATGACGTATTTTACTACGTCACTAAGTTATTTCTTTGCTATTTAACTTACTGAATCAATCACATACAGGGAAATCAAGTAGGTACATGTATTACTTGTTAGCCGTGTTATTCTCGATAGATTAGAATATGGGAAAAGCATGTTTCCATCGGTGTCGTAAAAAGTGAATAAAGGATGGGGCTGATATCCATCCGACCGTTTATATATAGATGTACAGTGATCGGATGACGTCAATAGACTTGACCCCTATTACGTAATACTATAATTTATATATCTAAATTATAGTTGGCAAAAAATGAGCATTCGAGTCGTGTCTGCGTACCCCTTCGGAGACATAGTCACGACTGTGTGTATGTACGTATGTATTACTTGTTTATGGTCATTTAAAATTTACTTTTATATAAAGAACATTTATTTAAAACCTATGTATGTTACAACCCTGGAATAAAATGATTTAGGGAAAATCCAATTAATAACCGTATGTATGTAGATATATGTATCTATTTGCAACCTTATAACACATGTACTTTATTTTAAATACATAATTGTAGTAGTCCGTTGACAAAAATTGCATAGGTATCCGAAATGATTATTATTTTATACATCCAACTTGTTGAAGATATAAAAATATTACGTTGGTAACTAATAAACCATCTTTGAACACAAATTTATTTATTTTTTTAGTATGCAAAATCAAATTATTTCTTAACTATATATAAGCACCGTCATACTCTAGCGCTGGCCGAGACATAATGCCTTCCTCGTAGAAGTTTTTAGGATTTTGATCAAAAAAGGTGGTAAGGTCACTTTTAACCCTCTATAACTCAAGAACATAGATTATCTAATTTTTTTGTATACAAGTTTTAAAAAAAATATACATGTTTCATAATGTTTTATTTATTTAATTATTTTCCAAAAACAAATAGAAAAACAGGGAGCGTTGTCTGTGGGCAACACTGAGTTGTAAGCTTAAAAACGATATATGGGTCAATTCTTAGTTTTAGTATAGCACAACACAACCCCAAATTTTTGCAAATATTGTGAGTATATCCAATACAATTTGGGAACTTGCATCTATTTTTATCATCAGACCATTGGAGCCATGCCCAATCAGGTCTTGCCCTACTTCTATTGGAGGTGCGTGCTGGGTAGGTCCTTTGTGTTTTTTTTTGCTTGTATCTCGTTCTTCAGCGACATACTAGGCTTTATGCCCAATTTATAAACAGTTACTGCAACATTCAGACGAAAATCTGCTTACAATAAACGAAATGAAAGATCTTTGGCATTAGAGACTCTTATAAAGCAACCATGTATTTGCCATTGTGAGATCCAGGTAAAACACCCGTATTTGCAATCGTTTCATTTATAATAATCTCCATTGGCTTTAAACTAGTACTTTAAAAGTCAATAGAAACACACACGCATTCGAAAATTCTTTGCTGTCAAACTTAGTTGTTTTGTCGCAGTCTTCAGCTCTGATGCAGTAAGCAACGTTCTTTCCAACCACGCTTACGGTAATCAAGCTTTATGACCCGGTGCTCAGTCTTACTGAAAGGACCATTCTTGGTTATGGAACATGATGTCGCTAAGAGGCTTAACCATCTAGTCTAGAATTGCATCTTGATACACTTGTCCCATTGTTCACTCCTTGATAGCTAACACCCTACCGAACCATCACTGAAGTTGGATAATGCCCACGTTGTACTCTGCTGACTAATTGGGAAGCTTCTAAAGAGCTTTGAGCATGAACTCGGTCATTCTGCTTGTTGAAATATTGTTCAATACTGAACATTTTGTAGTGAATAATTTAATTTCTGTATTTTTTAATTTTTTTTTCTGTAAGCTCTCTGTATTTTTTTTTTTTTTTTCTGTAAGCTCTCTTTGCGTACCGCTTAAGAAGTTGTTGAAATTTTACCACCATATTAATTTTCAAATTATCAGTTAAATATTGACCAGCGCGTTTCTTATTCCCGAGATAAAATCTTTTGACAATCTTTTCACGAACAGAGGAGGTTTCATTGTAATCCAAATTCGAATGCAATATTATGTTTTTTTTATTGAAATACTGTTATATTTATGGCCGACTAAGTATATACCCGTATATTATAATAGTCATAATTTGAATATGATTTAGTCTTTCAACGAAATTAGATAGGTGTCGAATTATATATAGTGGCCACTCTCCTTGGGAGCTCACGCTTAATATATACATAAGCTTTACTAGAATAGTCATTGCATAGTCATTGCAGTGCATTGTTGTAGGTCTTACTCAAGCACAGCAACTCAAATCATTAACAACATACATATAGGTACGTCGGCTTTCCTACACCCAAATGTCCATAACATATCCACGGTGCTGTCGTAACTATGCATGTTTAACAAAGAAAGCGGATCCGTCTTCGTGTTCAACTTTCCGTGTAATGGAATACGGGAGTACATCGTCGGCCACGGGGATTACCCTACAATGTGTACCTCCCACGCGCCGTGTTTACGTAAGCGGAAACTAATTGAAATTGATTGAATGAACTTCATACAACATTTTTTGGTAACCCAGTTATACAAATGTTGAAATATATTTGTTTTTTCAAAAATAATGTTATTTTATAAATAGTGTCATATTAAATTGAATTGTATAATATCTAAGCTTTCCTGTTACATTGAGAAACATTTGCTGAGAGAGTGTAGAGTTACCGCTGTATGTCACCCAATTAAGTATTAGCTACAAAAGTACGACAACGTGCCTAACGACAACCTCTGAAGACCTTAAATCTGAAGAATTAAAAAAACATTACAGAATTCTTGGACATCCGGAAACAGCACATTAAAATTAAAATTTATAAAAATGTAGAGGAATTAAAACTCACAAAAGAAAACAATTTATAGTTATACCTAAATGTAACACAGTAGAGCCTAATTAAGAGTCAATTAAACATACGTAATATTTTCGTTTCTATATCAAGTTATCGTGGGTATAGCGCTAAATTTAACATAATCCGAATAAGTCTCTGGTCTTAATTAAACTTATTTCAGCTGCAGGGAGTAAATAGACCTCGAGGTGACTCTTGTTGCCATTTATATGCATAGACTGCCATTATTTATGATATTTTTTTGTACGAGTGTCAGTGTATATAACATAATATGACACACTTTTTTCATTGCATTTTATCATTCTATTTTATTTATTATTGTTAGAACTTACTTAAACAGTTTTAAAAAAATTTAAGAATTACGAAGCACTTTTCAGAAAATACTATTACAAAGATGAAAATTTCACCTTCTTTATTGAAATAATATGCCAGGTTTCTAATTTGTTATCTATAACGGTATTCTGACGCAGGAAGGTAAGGTAAGATGGATGATAGGTCTTCAGTGTCTGTGTCATGTAATGAAAAAAAAAATGATTTCGTTATTTCTTGTATTAAATTAACAGAAGAGATTGATTTTAAGACAGGTTTACTTTCAATTACGAGCTTCAGGAATAATTTAAATAAGAATAAGCCAATGTTACGTACATTAGCTTATTTTTTAAAAATGTGTATACTTACAATCGTGTTACAATTGTCCACAGGTGTTTATGGCTACTGCGCATGCTCTTCAAGACATGGGAATGATGTTAGATATAGAAACATCAAGATTGTTTAGCAATATACCAGATGTACTGAATGCTAGCCTCTATTTTTGGGAGGCATCACTGTATCCAATGTTACAAGACGCAACTTGTAATAACGTACCGTTAGTATTGCGTTTTCATCCACATTATATATGTATATAATAATATTAACTATGTTAATATCATAGAAGCAACAAAAATCAACATCTTTATGGCGCTGCTGTAGTACCTACCCGTCATTGTAATTTTAACTGATAAAGCAGGTATACTTCAACTTCAGGGGATTCAGTAATAATATACCTACTTTATCATTTCAATTTAATACTTATACTCATCTAAAATAATAATTATAATGTGCTTTAGATGTTACAAGTGAAATTCTATAATTTCGATTTCGAAGATAAAGCTCCTTTTCTGATTTTTTTAACATGCATACATTACAATTATAATTATTAATTTGAAAATATATGACTTTTAATCGATTTTCGTTATATTTATTACATATATAAAGAAGCAGAAAAACTTACATTTAAAATTAAATTATAATAAGGCGTCCCCTCGACCAAACGTACCCATGACGCTGGCGGCGTTTCCCCGTTGTACGCATATAGCGATGTTTTGGGTCAGGTATTGAGCAGAGCGTGGGTCCCGTCCCCTACTCCGCAGTCGGCGCCCCAACTCAGCCACGAACCTTTTGACGAGGGTGAGTTCGTCACCGTTCCGTTTCCCGTCGGATCGCGACAGGCCAGGGGGCTCCAAGACGCAGGGGATATCCGCGGAAACGAGCGCCCTTCTTAATAAGTCGTTAATGGAGTAGTGTCGCGGTCCTCGTCCGGCACTTCGGGTACAACTTAGCCCATGCAGACCATTTGCCTCCACCTTTGCGCCACAAACGCAAGTATGGGGTTCGCAAACAGCGCAGCCAAGTCGGAGTCCGGCTGCCACCCTAAGGGAGTCGTCGTCCAACAGCGTGCCCAAGTTAGGGGATGGTAGGGCATGCAGCCAGGCACCTGACTCCGGCTCAGAGGCGGCATTGAGCCGAGCCAACTCGACTCCGGATGCTCCGCTGCGCAAACAAGCGAGGATGTGAGCCCCAGACACGTCATCCCAACCCCTCTGCGCTCCAGGACTTGTGGGCAGATCGGTATCTGGATAAAGTGTGGTCCAAGTCTCAAGGGCTTCCATAGCATAGGGAATGGCGATATTGTCGCCCACGCGCGACAACAAGCGGCTAACTAACCCTGAAACGCCAAACGAGGAAGCGAGAAAGGCGATCGGGCCGCACTCCTTCAAACGGCGCACTCCCAAACCTCCAAATCGGACCGGTACGGCAGCCTGGCACCACTGCCGCTCATTTAAGCTGATGTTGAGCATCTCCTCAACAATACGCTGGAGCGTTTCGTCGAAGCAGAGGACACCGTCCGGGAACTCCCATGTCGGCGATGTCCGTATGACGTATGTCAACTTGGGCATCCCGAAACAAGGCCTCAAAAGAGACAAAGATACGTGAGCCGGGAGATGGCGAAAGTGAACAGCCAGAGATGCCAGGGACTCCGTTTTTGCGGACAGGCAATCCAGCAGGGAAAATTGGCGAGCCCAGGATGTAAAGAGTGTCCCGGTCCATGATTCTAAGACCAGGAATAAGGGACATAAACTTAGCAGTCACTTCCGCCGACGCCGGGTCACAGAGGTAAAGCTCGCATTTGGCAGTGTTTACCTCCAGTTCTAACTCCTGCTAGGCGGGGAAGAGCGCCACTACGTCCCTTAGAACCACTTCGGGGCTGCCACCAATGGTGCCGTCGTCTAAGTACCACACGTTCAGGGGGCTCTGTAATGATTTTACGGCTTTATGAATAGCCATGCTAAAAACGAGTGGGCCCAGAGGGTCCCCCTGTTGTGCTCCAACCTGAGACCATATCGTCTCGCCGTTGTATGACAATATACTGCGGGATGCGTAGCATTGGTGTAGGAAGGGGAAGATTGACGGCGTCAACACTCTGACCTCCGACAGAAGCGCTCCCCTGTCGATGCTGTTGAAGGCGTTGCGTATATCTAATTTTAAAAGGACGTCGCCGCTACCCCCGCATGTTGCAAAAGCCCGTACGGCGTGGATTGCTGCCTCGCAGCCTAGGGATGAGCCAAAGCCTAACTGATGAGGCTGTAGATAGGGCGCTATTGTGCCTCGGACCTCCCTGCAACAAAGTTTAGCTACTAACCGCCGGAAGGTGTTGCCCACTGCAATTGGCCTAATACCACCGTCTTTCTTTTGGAGGGCAAGGAGAGATCCCTCGTATAGAAGTGGACAGACGTCGTCGTTTAAGCTTCCCTTTAAAAGAAAGTTGCAGAGTCGCGAGAGGGATTCCAGAAGTTTTTGACCGTTGTCACCGGCTGACGGGGAGGTCAACTCTTTAAGGTGTTCCGGGCGCAACCCATCAATACCAGCTGCCGATCCGCGGTGAAACGAATTGAGTGCATCCAACACATCTCCAACGCTAACGACCAAGCAAGGCGAGGAATCAACGGCGGGCGTGGGGTGTTTGTCCCTAAGAGTCGCGAGGGTGTCGATACCAGGTGGAGCGAACGAACAATCATAAGTGAGTAGACGCGCTGCGCCACGAAGGTCCCCCTCGCTGACCTTAGCCTGGACAGACCTATAAAAAGAAGGAGACCTTTGGGGTAGGGGATCTGTAGGGAAAGATAACTGGGTGCTCTTTTTAATATTTTCTTTTACCCTCGTCGTTAGTGACCGACTGTCCACTTCATCAGGCAATCTTAAGGCCGTAAATGCAAAAGACAGCAAATACACCCAATCCCCAACCCCATTTGATCTCAGACAGTGTTCGATTAAAGACGACAACCTCTCGGCCGCCAAGCATCTCGCCCCTTTGGGCACGTGCCTTAGAACTCGAATCTTTGACCGTAAAGTGGGCAAATCCTCCAAACCTAAATCCAACAGTGTACTCGCCGGCCCTCCGGTTGCCGGAGACGCAGGAATCCCGCAGGCGCGGGCCGCGGCACCCATGGTATTTAGCATCCCGACGTCCTTGTGCATTCTACCAATATGAACCCTAAGACCATGTGGAAGAGAAAAAAGCTTAGCCGAGCCTGGGCAGTGTGGACAAGGAGCACGCGTGGAACTCGCCATGACAGAGACACGCAAGTCAATTTAAAGGCAAAATGTGACGTATTAAAATTGTATACGAAAAGCGAATTATACATAAAAAAAAATTAGAAAAGGAGCTTTCTCATTTTATTGTTGTAAAAGAGAGAAAGAAACTCTGTTAATGGATTCTTTACTAATAACTTTATGAGCTTACCGACTCAATATCTAAATTAATCATATAGAAAGTGATAAACCTTTAAAACTTGTCTCATAAAATATTTACCTCTTAAATTCGTACCTGAAACCCTCTGTATTCCTGAACTCCTTGTATAAATATCGAACCACCACAATCAGCACCGCAATCGTCGGTGTACCCAAATATCTTGAAAAATTTGTAAGTAAACGACAAAAAGAGTTACCCACTTATCATAATCATTTTTCCGTGGCCGTGCGTTATGTGTTCAATGTTCTAAGGCCTAAATTGCATGCATGCAATCCATTCTGCAGTATGTATTAAATCTCCTGATACGTAATTCATCTATTGTCTTGGATTAAATTTTTCACTGCTAGCACTTTTTTCTTCGTAACAGCCGTCAAAGGGCGACCATCTTTCTTCATCCCCCAAAGTTAGTCGACCACCTTTGAAATGGTTATACCAACGATACACAGTTGCCTTCGAAGGGCCTTCATCCATGAATGCAATTTGAAGTCTATCGTATAATTCGTCCGACAGTTTCAGGCGACACCTGAATCGTAAAAAATCATAGCGCGAAAATATTTATTAATATTATAACCAGCTTTTTACAAACAACGCAATTAAAAAGATTTTTCTTTCATTTTATACATTCAAAGTACGAAAAGACTTTTACCCCTCCCTATGACTTACAAGCTATGTACATAATGATATAATTTTATAAATAATAGCACGTAAATAAAGATTAGGCTACTTCAATGGATCTTAGTGCACACTTTTGTATCTGCAAATGCAATGCTTCAGATAGGCCGAAATTACTTATTACAGAAACTTGCAACATTTGTGTCTCTTTTACAGCTTTAATACAGAATTGATGGCGCCTGGCTTTTGCCGGTTTCCTGACCTATTTATGCCCTACGAGAAATATATGCTTGATCAAACCAAAGCCTTGGATTACCTTCGTTCTTTGCACGGTAACATAGAATTCATGACCTACCTTACTTGGTGTCATTCCCAAAAGGCTTGTAATAGGTAAGTAAAAATAAAAGTTGATCCTGTTTCATTCTACAAATAAAGTACTAGAATAAGAATTAATCGCTTATATACATTTTATGGTTAATTTATATGGTTAACGTTTATAAAATTTATTTATTGAAATAGAACGTTGATCTACTGCAATAATAATTATTTTTTCAAAAATGATTAGAATCATCTGCTTTACTTCTGTTCTCTCTCAGATTGATATTAGAAGACATTGATATTTCAGGCTTCAACTTTCGGATATAATGGTTAAGCCAATGCAGCGTTTAACCAAGTACAGTTTAATATTACGACGTATCGTCGCTCATACCGAGGTTGAACCTGAGCGCACGCATCTTCGCGTTATGGTATGTTTTTTGTTTATAAACAATAGTGGAGCAATAAACTACGGGTAATCTGTTGATATAAAAATTATAATATTATTTCATTAGACATTAAAATTACAGGCATCTTTCAACAATTTGAATTATTGCATTTAAATTAGTGTAGTCGAGTAGTTAAAGTAGATTTCTACAATCTTTTAAGAGATAAAAGTTCTACATCCTCGTTTACAGATCTTCAAGACAAAAACTTCAAATTTTGTTATGAATTTTCTTTAATTATGTTTACACAGGAAACCTTCTCAAAAAATTTTGTAGAGGACATAAACAGGTCGATACGTCAAAGAGACGAATTAGAAAAAATGGAACAGCTCGCAGGCTCAATTGAACCATATGAACTTGTAAGTCTTAATTGTTAAATACAAAATGTTATAACAAACAACGAATGATTAAATTATGTGACAATTATGTTATATTCAGATAACAAAATGTATGAACTACAGTGTTCTTTTTACAGGACTTCAAGGATGACGATATGGAGAAATATTTCCGATTATATAATGGATTAAATTTGAGGGCGCCCATGGTTGGCTGCGGACCAAATCACAGCAGAACCTTAATTCACGAGGGCGATCTTCGTTTTAAAGACAACGCTAAGGAGGCAAGCCTTCTACTCAACAACAGTTTAATCGCTGACCTCTGAATTCAAATATTATAATAGAAAATATCTGAAACCGATACGTTATTGTGAAACAGATGACGGATGAACCTTTGTTGATAATAATATAAACAGTAGCTTTGCGAACAGATTCTCGGATGCATCCGCTTTTCATTAAATTGTTACAAATTTGGTCCTTCATGTGTGCAATGAACGTCCTTTTGTTTTTTTTTAATTTTGAAAACTTAAGTAACATAAGTCAATTTCCCGTCTGCTGAACTGTTCAACACAATAGAAAACCGATATATATGTATTGGTTCTGGCATGGGTTTTATAAGATTTTAAATCAAACACTTCAAGGGCTAACGTATCATATCCAATGCAAACACTAGTATTTTATGCGAGCTACGTAGCGAATAATTTGAATTCTTTGCGAATGTAGTTTTTTTTTTTTGTAGACCTTTTTTACATTTTAGAACACTTGAATAAATATATTACTTACAGATCGAGGTTCGAGTCTTCCTTTTGACAGACATGATTCTTATTTGCAAGAAATTATCAACTAAGAGTGGCAGCCCCCAATACAAACTGATCAGGTAAAAGTTTTATGTATACTATGTATATTATTATATCAATTTCGCGTTGCGATTAGTGTTATACATGAATGCGATTTTTTGTTTGCGTTATAGGCCAAAATACTTCATCGACAGAATAATAACGTTCACAAGGTTTGCACGTAACGCAAAAGATCTAAACGCCCTCATCTTCGTCCTTGTTGACGAAGTTGGATCGTCTCATTTTGCGTTTTCCCTATCGGACATCAACAAAGACGCCAACACACTTAAGGTATGTTATAGTAATACCAATTTACTAGTGCCCACTTCTGTCAAAAATATTTACATATAAGGTCTGGGAAAAGTTTCTTCGTGGCCATACAAATTCAAGACATTTTTTTTTCAGTTTAATTTCAATTAGTTATATTATATATGTACATATGTACCCTTTTGTTCGATAACCTGTTTCCATCTTGTAGGCAGTGAGATGATCCCGTTGCTGTAGAAATCTTGGTAAATTAAAAATAAAATGTGACCAGTAGTTTTGACAGCCCTCCCGCCCGCTTTGATGTTAACCTCAAATAAATCCAATATCGAGCTTATTGTTTTGTGGTCAATCCTCAGTTCCTCGGCTATGTTGTAACTATAATATGAAAATGTTGCGCTAGTTTTTCAAAAATGGCATCGACTTTATCCTTATGAGGGCAGCAGTACTTTTGACATTATAATTCCCGGACTGAAAACGCTTGAATCAACTTTGTGCTACTCTTACTAACACTGCATTAGATTTTTTTCGTGGTTATATCGAATTTCTCCGTCAAAATCACTCATTTTGGCGGACAGAAAAAAGATTGAAAAATGGCGGAAAAGTGTTTTTTTATTTTTGTTAATGTCCTATATTTATTGATATTAAAACCAGCCAGATACAAACGGTACACCCACCGGGATTTATCTTCAATTTTATATAGAAAATACGAAATAAGTTTTTCCTCGACTTTGTAAAGTTCCTTAATACAGATAATATATATCATATGTTGAACATTTTCTAGATTTGGGAACAAAAGTTACGTGAAGCCAAACTAACCTACGAATTAGCCGTATGGTATGCAAAGAATCCTTCTCGAGATATTTCGGAAATAGATATGGATTCTTCATCTGATTACGCGGGCAGTATACCCACCGCCTCAAAACAGGTAACTCTTATTTCCCCTCCCCGCATCCCCTCATCCCTCATCACCCTCAAAGGCGGGCAGCGCACTTATAAATCTCGAGTTGCAGGTGTCCATGGATGGTGGTTGTCACTTACCATCAGGTGATACGTCTGTTCGTCTGTCCCCCTATAAAATAAATAGAAGCTATTGATTTCATTTTAACCAAGTTCCCTACAGTGAAAAGTGTTCACCATTTTCTATCACAACAGCTTGATGATAATAACGTTAATGATGATGGTATTGGTGATGATTTGATGATAATGATATTTTAAATTTCAATATTGATAATACTGCTTATTTTTAAACTTAATATGTTATTATTATGAAATGGCAGAACGACTTATTATACTGATCAGTTATCAATAAATATGTTTTCACCGTTTGATGGTAATAATCTACACTGCACATATAATAAAAAATATTCATAGGTTTTAGAAGACAGTTGGCTCATTTTGCTTGCACGTGATATAGAATTCCCTGTCATGTGCCGAACGAAAATAACATTTCTAATGTGTTTCCAATGTGCACTACAGGGACATAAACAAACGTCGGAAGATTTAAATATAGAGAAAGAAGCCCGTGAACGAGTCGCGGTGATGTTACATAGAAGTATGGGTGCCTCTACTGAACACGACTACTCTCAAGGTTCTATGGCTACCGACTCGTTTGATGGTAAGTTTCGCCAATTTTGTATATACAGATTACGGACCTAGTATTCTTAGTTTTGAAAGGTGTGGACTATCTTTAAAAACTTAACTTAATATCGGCGTTTTACCTGATAACAGAACGCTTGTTAATTTCCTTACCTTATTCGAAGCTTATTTACCGGAACTTGTTTGTTATCGTATGGTGGTGGTGAAAATACGCCCCCTATGACACCTATTTGGTATTTATATTCGTGATTAGATATAAAATGTAAGGGTATGATATGTAGTACTAGTTCCCTCGGTACTTTGCAGAAATTAATTAGATTTTACTGTTTAAAACTTTGCGAAAATAAAACGAAACTTCCACATGATGTAAAAGATGATGTACATGATCTCAAAAAAATAAGCTTACGTGAAAGTATAATTTCCATTTTGTCGGCAAAAAAGGATCTGGCAAAAATTGTTTGTTGAACGCCACTGGTCCCTTGACAATATATCTTCGAATGTGTTATTTATAGCCGATTTTTTGACGTGACCAAAGAAGTATGCTGCCATGGTCTGCTACTGATCCAATGAATTACATATTGCTTAGCTCCTTACTTGACTTAGGAAGTAAATATACGAAGAGAAATTATGTAACTTATCCAAATAATAGAAAAATCTGGTTGTAGATTATAGTTGCTTAGAATCAACCTTTAGCCTAATTATAACAGATAGACTTCACAATCTGTTTCTTATCATAACAGATATATCATAGCGTAATCTAAAATGGCGGCAATTCAGCGCACCTGTACATTCTGTACCGCAAAAGGTGGAAGTAGCATATTTATGTACCAATGTATGTGTGTAGTCAGGATATCCTCAAGATCAAAAACCTTCAAAGATAAAGTACGATAGCTTTACACAGACCTATTGGTAGAATCACCTGAATGTAGATATATATATATAGCCATGCTTGATATATATATATATATGGGCCGGCTCGACCGGTGCGATACCACGGCCTCACAGAAAACCGGTTGTGAAGCAACACTTGCGTTGCATTTCCCCGAAATTAGTGAGGTTTCCGGAGGCCCAACTCCCCTCACCCTATTCCTTTACCCTGACCTCCCACCCCTTTTCCCATCTTCTCATCCCCATCTCTTTCCCCTCCCTCCCCGCATACCCTCATCCCTCTTCACCCTCAAAGGTGGGTAGCGCACTTACGACTCTCCAGTTGCAGGTGTCCATGGACGGCGGTTGTCTCTTACCATCAGGTGACCCGTCTGTTCGTCTGCCCCCTATAATATATATATATATATTGACATATAACTACTTCTATATGTATGTATGTATTGTATATGTACTACTTATATGTATTTATGTATTTCTAAGTAATTCTAAACCTGACGAAGGTACATTATCGAGTAAATCATTATCATTAAAAAGAAATAAAATGGAAAGATATTTTATTTATTGTATTACTATTCACATTTCGTCTTATTGTTACACTTGCGGGGTGTTAACATTTTAAATTGTTTATTTCAATGAATTATCATTATTACTATTATTATTTTTAGTATCTATCTAATACATATAACATGTTTTTTATTATTACTATTCTCTTTATTCAATTAACAAACATATAAATTACATTTTTAAATATAAAAGAAAGAACTATATATTTAAAATATAAAAATAGTTTCCCACCGGTATCGGGTATAGGGACCAAGCTACCGGTGATAAGGGCTCCAGAGACAGGAAACTCCTCACAATATATGCCGTATCAAGATATTTTACCGTAATCAAGAAGGACTGCCTTTCGCATCAGGCCTTTAACCCATCTACCTAACTTGAGCCTCTAAAGGTGTTGGTCGAGGCTTTTAGCAATGAAGGATGAATAAATAAAAATAGGATGGACAAATAAGGAGTAGGAAGGTGGCGGCTGAGGCTTCGTCGACCGACGAAGAGGTCTCATTCGAGACCACTTGTTCAGTAGAGCTCCAAGAAGTCAACCAGAATGATAGAGCAAAGTCGCTCTAGAAGTGTCAGAACAGTGGCTGGGTTAGTCGAGGACATGGAGGTGGAGCTTCGCGACACTGAAAGTCGTAAACGCGGACACTCCAAGGAGACAGATGGCGAGTCGACCCAGGAGATGCTGCCTCCTAACGTGGCTAGTAGCCAAAGAGGTAGGCCACGAACAACGGTTTTGACTATGCCAGGATTAGTCTTCTCGAGAAGGAATGCTTCTGCCCAGTCCAGAGCGAAAGTTGAAGTGGTAGCAGACGAGGAGATTGCGGATCTCCCGCTGAAAATCCGAGTTCCAGTTGAAGGGGATTCTGTCCCCCAGACAATAATGCAAAACGGAACGGAAAGGTAACGCGGCGGTGGCCATAATCCGCAAAGTGGCCACCAAGTTCAAGAACCTTAAGAAACCCTTATTGGGGACGTGCCGCGTCTGCAGGCAGCTAATGATCGCCTGACGGAGCAAGTGGCCGAGCTAAGCGCTCAGTTCGCCCAATTTCGGGCACAGGCAGTTCCTCCTGAGCAACAGAGCCCGGTTGCACGGCAGCCTGTTCCCTCTTCATCTCCCCCCGAGCTGCCCGAAGTGCCGGATTCCCATCTGCGTCATGTTATTGAAGCAGTGATGAGAATGATGGACGGGCGCCTCGCGGGTCTGGAGGCTAGGCTGCCTCACATACCCACCGTTTGGCCACCGCTCGCCGCGGATAAGTTGAAGGCGGCCTTAGCTTCAACACCACTCCCCGTCAGTAGCCACGAAAGTTCTCTCCTCTCTCCTCCCCGGCTCCTACAGGTGCTCCCACTGGTGCCATAGAGGTGTCTGGCCCATCAAATTATGCCCTTTGTATATCTGCCCCCTCTAAAGATGGTTGGCAGAATGTTGAGGGCGGCAAAAAGAGAGTCCTGTAGCGTCAAAATTTTGGGCGACGTTGGTAAGGTTCTCATCGGTTTCGTGAACGCCAGAGTTACAGTCTTGGCGGCGAGACCGATGAGGTGTTTTAAATGCCTAGGCCAGGAACACACCCGTGTCAAGTGTGGAAGTTGTTTCGACGGCAGCGGACTCTGCTTCCGCTGCGATCGACCGGGGCACAGAACGGCGGAATATTCCACCGCCCCTCACTGCCCAGCGTATGCGGCGGGTAATATGCCCGCCAAGCACCAGATGGGACAGGGAGTCTGTAAACCTCCCCGCACTTCTCCGCAA
Source organism: Tyria jacobaeae (assembly GCA_947561695.1). Classification (NCBI taxonomy): domain Eukaryota; kingdom Metazoa; phylum Arthropoda; class Insecta; order Lepidoptera; family Erebidae; genus Tyria; species Tyria jacobaeae. The sequence continues at coordinate 20,129,521 of OX387207.1, read as the reverse complement.
ACATCGGTGGCTAGCCAATCGACCCAGGCTGCCACTGTTGTAAATTGTATGTCGGCACCTTCGCCATGGAGGAGGTTCTGGAGACAATCCAATAATGGACGAAGTCTCTGTAATTGCACAGATAAAACCTTCAGTTTCTCCGAAGAGATCACCGAAACGTAGCCAAGACAGAGATGATAATAGATCTACATCGTCCGTTATTAACTGCCACTACATCCTGGTGTACCTCCACGTTAACAGAGAGAAAGTAATCTCTATTATTATTATTATCAAGTTAACCTACACATATATACATTTTGACATATAAAAACACAATATGATTAAAAATATAAAAAATAGTGTCCCCCCGGCATCGGGTACAGGGACCAAGCTACAGGTGGTTAGGACTGCATAGACAGGAAACTCCTCACAATAAGTGCCATTACAAGAAAGACTGCCGTTTGGATCAGGCATTTAGCTACCTAGCGTGAGCCCTCGAGACTCTTAGCAATCAACCTATTATTATTATTTCCTTGTTTTGAATTAATACTTACATATAAATTACATTATTGAATATATCATATGAATACGACATACATTTTAAAATATAAACAATAGCAGACCACCGACATCGGCTACAGTTAGGGTTACAATGATAGGAACCCTGCTGATGCCTTTTTTTTCTTCTTCTCCTTCTTCTTTTAACCCTTCTGGTCCGAGAAGTTTTCTATACGTAAAAAAGGAGGGAATCACACAGCACTACAGTGGTCTCCGTACTGCCTTGTGGTGATAGTGGAGACAGCGGGAATAGATCCTATCTCAATAAATTAACTTCGAATAATGGTCAAGTCAAATTAATCATATTTCGTGGATAGTACCAGTGTCAATATTAGAAATATTTAAGTAGTCACATAGTCCACTAAATATTATTTAGTCGGCTACCTTACAAAACTTTAAATTTGACAAACTAAATGTTCCTTTCAAGTAAAAAGACTTTTATACAAATACCAAACGCTATGATACCTAACTTCTAAGAATAACAGTAGTGATGTCAACATATATTATCGATTACTTTTTATGAAATCTAGCTAAAAATTCCAAAAGCTCACTGTTTTTTCTATCACAGGTGAGCCCCATTCTTTTGCCCCAAGTGGTCGGGGGGGACATTATGGCCTGCGACACCCAATGAAGCGCCACTCTACTGGAGGAAGTTCAAGAAACTCTCGTCTCTCCAGTTTTCAACAGTCAACAAGGTATTTACAAAATGTTGCTCTAGTAGTATACTAATAGCAACCTATTACAGGTGGAAGATTTACAGTTTTTTATTTCTTCGATCTATTAACGGGTTTAATTCACAAATTTATTTTACAAAAATATCTAAACCAAATTAGAGTAAACCAAATAACCAGGACAAACAAAATAGCAAATAGTCATAGTTAATTATGTAGGCTTGTTTTCTGTATATTATTTTATTATACATGATGGCAAAAAGATCTTTAACCCATTCTTAACCGATCTGCAAAATATGAACGACAGCCGAATAAACCCGTGTTTTTTTTATAAGAGTCTTAGGGATATTTCAAATATGGTCGTGCCGTTCTCGGGTTTTGCGCTAAGCCATAGAGAATGATGAGAGAGCCGTTTATAAGCTCTTTTTTGTAAAGTAAGAAAAGTAAGTATCGTTTGAAAGTAAATACGAAATAGTTTTTCTATAATTTTTTTATTAGAATTATGGTTTAAAAATTGTGAATTTCACACAACACATTATTTCGTTACACGAGAAAAATCTCTGAGTTCAGTTAATTAATAAAAAATCGGGCAGATATTTCTTAATATAATATAGTTTTACACGAATGCAAATAAGGTAATTTTTAACGAAACCATATTATGAATTAGTGTCTGAGGCGAAATTACTTACTTAATTTGACCTGTAAGGGCTAGTTTTAATTAAAATGCCAATTATAGCGCGGCGTCCCACGATGAGCCGGAGCTGGGCCCTAGCAGAATAAATTACAGAGCTGGGAGCTCCGTAGAACACGTCATACAGCCATTCAATCCAGATGATGGTAAGATCAAGATCAAGTTAATCTTATTAAATTATTTTTTTTAATTAGCTGATTAATTATTAATTATAGCCATGCTTAAGCTTACGGAACGTAAATATACGAAAGAACCACCACTTTTTTATTATCTGACGATTCTAACTGCTAAACTCAGTGCTCCAGCAGGTCCCATCCGCAGAGATCGTGATTCTTGGCGACTTTAACGCCCATCACGCCGAATGGCTTGGTTCGCGCAAAACCGCGGGAAGATCTGTTCACGATTTCGCCTTGGCATATGGCTTGACGCAGCTGGTAGCAACGCCTACGCGAATCCCAGATGCAGAAAGCCACGTGCCTTCACTGTTGGATCTTCTGCTGACCTCACATCCTGACGGCTACAAAGTATCCGTTGAGGCCCCTCTTGGCTCTTCGGACCATTGCCTGATTAGGAGTATAGTGCCACTCGTTCACTCGCTGCGGCCGCGAGTTACAGGCAGTCGCCGCGTATGGCACTATAGGTCAGCAGACTGGGATGGAATGCGAACATTCTTTGCATCCTACCCATGGAGGCAGGTTTGCTTCTCGCCGGATGATCCCAATGTCGTTGCTGACTCTGTCGCGGATGTTGTGCTTCAGGGTATGGAACTTTTCATTCCATTCTCCCTGATTCCCACAGGTGGCAAGTCCCAGCCTTGGTTTGGTCGAACCTGCAAAGCGGCGTCCCGCCGAAAGCAGGAATGTTACCAAGCATGGGCTAATGCAGCAACAGCACGGGATGTAAAGACCAGCACATTAAAGAAGCAATTTAACTTTGCCTCCAGGTCCCTCAAAAGAGTAATTGCTGGGGCGAAGTCGGCTCACATCGGCAGAATTGGCGAGAGACTAGTTAGTCTCCCCTCCGGAACTCGTGCATTCTGGTCTCTTGCCAAAGCTGTCCAGGGGAACTTTTGTAAGCCATCCCTTCCACCTCTGCGCATAGGAGATAATTCGTTGGCCCACGACGCTAAAGAAAAAGCCGATCTTCTGGGCAAACTCTTTGCGTCCAACTCGACCCTGGACGACGGGGGAAACGCACCGCCGACCATACCGCAGTGCGAGACCCGCATGCCGGAAGTCCGGTTTACACAAAGGGCAGTGCGTAAAGCGCTTCTTTCCCTCGACGTTCATAAGTCGAGTGGGCCCGATAGAATCTCTCCTATCGTGCTGAAGACGTGTGCTCCAGAGTTAGCACCGGTTTTAACGCACCTTTATCGGCTTTCTTACTCTCTTGGCGTAGTCCCGAACTCATGGAAGACAGCTCTAGTGCACCCAATCCCTAAAAAAGGAGATCGCTCGGATCCGTCCAACTACAGACCCATAGCCATCACCTCCTTGTTCTCCAAGATAATGGAATCCATTGTTAACTGCCAGCTCCTCCGGTACTTAGAAGACCACCAGCTCCTCAATGATCGACAATACGGCTTCCGTCAGGGTCGTTCAGCTGGTGATCTTCTCGTATACTTGACTCACCGGTGGGCACAGGCGATCGAGACCAAGGGGGAAGCGTTGGCCGTTAGTTTGGACGTGGCGAAGGCCTTCGATCGGGTCTGGCACAAAGCGCTCCTTGCGAAGCTTCCTTCCTATGGGCTTCCCGAGAAACTGTGCAATTGGCTCACCAGTTTTCTTACAGACAGAAGCATCAAGGTCGTTGTTGACGGTGCATGCTCCGACTCCAAGTCTGTTAATTCTGGTGTCCCACAAGGCTGTGTGCTATCACCCACGCTGTTTCTTCTGCATATCAACGACATGCTGCAGATTAGCAGCATCCATTGCTATGCAGACGATAGCACGAGTGATACCCTTTACACCGGCCGCGCAACCATTTCTCGGGTAAACGTCATCGAAAGCCGATCCAAACTTGTGTCTGAAATCGAAACTTCTTTATCAAAAGTTTCAGATTGGGGTCGACTTAACCTAGTCCAATTTAACCCCACGAAGACACAGGTTTGCGCGTTCACCGCTAAAAAGATGCCATTGGTCGTATCACCTCAATTTGAGAGCACTTCCCTAACTGCATCAGCCAGTATCGGAATCCTTGGCGTCGATATATCAAGCGAAGTCCAGTTTCGCGGTCACTTAGAGAGTAAGGCCATATTAGCCTCGAAGAAGCTTGGTGTGCTAAACAGATCGAGACAGTATTTTACTCCGGCCCACCGCCTGCAACTTTATAAGGCGCAGGTTCGGCCGCACATGGAATACTGTTCTCATCTCTATGCAGGTGCACCCCAGTACCAACTTCTGCCTCTTGACCGCATTCAACGGAGAGCGACTCGCATCATCGACTGCCAAGATATTTCTGATCGACTTGACACCTTGGCGTTGCGTAGAGATGTATCTTCACTCTGCATCCTCTATCGCTTGTATCATGGGGAGTGTTCAGAGGAATTGTTCGGACTTATACCGGCTGCTGGTTTCCGCCATCGTCCTACGCGACAAAATATCCATCCCCATCACCTGGACGATTGGCACTCCACCACTGTGCGCTTCTCGAGAAGCTTTTTGCCTCGCACAACCAGCTTATGGAACAAATTGTCGCCTGCCGTATTTCCGAACCGATACGACCTTCAAACCTTCAAGAAGAGAGCGTACCTCTACCTAAAAGGCCGGCAACGCACTTGTGACTCTTGAGTTGCGGGTGTCCATGGGCGGCGGTAGTCACTTACCATCAGGTGACCCGTCTGCTCGTTTGCCCCCTATCGCATAAAAAAAAAAAAAAAAAAAGCTAGAGGTCATGGGTTCGATTCCTACAAGGGACAAAAAAAATGTGTCACCGAAAATATTTGTCCCGAGTCTGGGTGTTGTTCGTATTTGTTGTTTCAATATATTTCAAGTCACCCGCGACTTCAATACTAAAAACTTATACGGAGCTTGTATACTTAAAGTAAAAAGAAAAAGAAAATTATTTAATCGAAGTAACAAAGTTAAGGAATACGTGAAATTATATAATAACGTATTTGTATATCATCCAGGTGTAACCTCAATCACAGTGAATGTAGTTAGTGAAAGTGAATCCGAAACGATGGTGCAGAAACAACTCCCCCAGCCGGTAAGTTATTAGGCTCTCTTAAATTAATATTATATAACCTGCAGAATACATAACATGCAATATAACAGAATAAAATGGACGTAAAACTTTCGGAAATGCTTTTATTTTATAGCTAGGTCTTTATTGAATGCAAAAATTATATTCTATTAAAAATATGTGAAGGGAAAGGCAACGTATCACCTAATCATGGTCAGTATAGTATTTTAAAGAAAAGTAGAATTGTATGGAATATATAAAAGAAATTTATAAAACATAAATTCAAGGTACTACTTTCCGATAGAAAATCTTTGGAAGATTAAGTGCTGGCGTGAGCAAACTCCGTGATGGATGTAGTCTTGATCCGGCTATCAGCGTTACTATTTGGATTGATAATTTAAACATTTCGTTCGTCCGCATCGCATAAAACAAAGACCCGCTTATTTAACCCAATATTCTTAGATATACTGTTTCTCCATTTTCATCAATACATTTATTTTGTAAAATATAAAAAGAACACAGAGAGAGTCAGTAGTATAACTTGTGTGGTTCACGGTAAAGTACAATGTCAAGTATTTCGGACGCAAAAAACAGTCTAAAAATATAATCGCCATGTCTTATCCGTCCATTGCAGTTGCATGGTCCATGTTGCAGGTGTCCATAGACGGCCGTTGACACTTACCATCAGTAGATCCGTCTGTTCGACTGTCCCCCTACAATATATATATATGTACATATATATAATGCCGATGTTTTGACACCTTTTTCACAAAAATATGGCTTAGACACTCTTCGATAGCCAAATCCCTACTCGAATAAAGCCCATGTTTTACTCTGCTGACTAATTGGGAAGCTTTAATATTAAAACATTGCTCAATAGTAAGCATTTTCTCGTCACTAAATATTTTTTTCTGTGACCACCCTTTGAAGGTCTTGACTTCTCCCGCTTAAAAAGTTATTTTGATTTTATCAACCTATTCATTTTTAAATTATCAGTTAAATAACGACCAGTCTCTTATAGGCTGCTAGTCCTAAATCATCTTTAAAAATACGCGACGTGGTTCTAGATTCTATATTTATTTCCCGAGATAAAAAATTTCCCGAATACTACGTGAACTGCCAGGTATTTTACTGTCACATGCAGAGGAGGTTTCATTGTACATATGAATAGCAGGTAGGTACACAAATATTTAACTAATGCCAAGTGGATAGAGAATTTCAAAAGATGCATTAAACGCCAATACCTACTTTGTGTAATGCTATCACAACAATTCAGTTCTATTTCTTTCACTTTTGACAGTCACACGAACAAAACAGTAGAGAAATAGCACACGGCACATGACACACACACATGTCACATAACATATATGATAAAAGCGTCTTAATTAATCTGTGTTGGACAAAATCGGTCTAAACCTTTATCAGCAGCTAGTTAGGATAACTGAAAGTATTATACTTATATGTAAGTTTCAATTAACTTTTCAATATTACAAGAATAATACATTCTAGTACATACTATTCTTGCAACATTGAAAAGTTTCAAATCACTATGAGGATAAACCAATATGAGTTCAAGGTTTTTCGCTGAAAACTACCCGACTGCCCAAGAAGGAGGGTTATGTTTTTCGATTGTATGTACATATGTATGATATTTCTTTGTCACGCCATAGAGCCTAAACGGCTTCATGGATTTCTATGTGTGAGATGTCATTTGTATCGTCTTATACGATTTAAACATACCGACCGCAAAAAAAATATAGAGTTAAAAAGTATACTATTTATGTGATGGAGACGGATTACATATTTACATGTTTCTACTAAATACACCATCTGTATATGTGAGTATGTACTTCTGAAGTAAAAGTATACGTATTAATCAACCATAACATTATATTGCCTGACCTTTCGATGGCTAAAAGTTCTAACTATTGACATAAGTCTTTAGAGTAAAATGGGGATATAAAATGACCCAAAAACCGCACATCGTTTTTGAGGACAAAAGTTTGTTGCATATTAATGGTTATTACCTGAATAAAATATTAGGGCTTTACAATTTAACAGTGGTTTCGGAGTCTATAATTTATGAATTAAATTGAACAAATATTGTCCTAAACCATATAAACGCACATACAATTTCACAAAACAGTACTGTTTAGTTGTATAGCTGTATACTGTATATATAGTGTTGTATGATATATGTATATCTAGTACTGTGAACTGTGTAATTGTAATTGATTGATACACAGTGATTTTAAAATTATAGATTATATATAAGTATTTATTTATTAAGAAATGTATATTAGAGGAAAAAAAATCATACAGGAGATAGTGAACAGCAAGAATCCCTAACGGTAACCTCCTACCTAAGGGCCATACTTATGAAAGGCGAATCTTTTTTTCTTAAAGCCACGATTTTTTTTGTACATATAGAAACTACGATATTTTTTAACGAGTTTTGAAATAAGTACTACTTAATACACACACTATAGCCCAGTTTCTACACAAATATCCCGCTATAACACACCGATGCGATGGTAACTACTCATGAATATTCTAACCATAAGTAATATTGTGCAGCCGAAGCTGGTTTTCCAACAACCATCACCACACAAAACGCCGACACCATCGCGCAGTCCAAGTGCATCTCGAAATACTCTAAGAGTCCAGCCTCAGAACGTGGTCATGGCGCTGGTTCACAGTTTACCTGACCTCACTTTCCATCATTCGCCAAAACAGCCGCAGCCGCGGCTACAACAAAGGTAATTTTACTATATAATAATATATTCCTCATTAAACTTGGCTTAGTTGACGTAGTTCATAGAAGGGTTTCCTATCAGAATAATTTTTAATTCCATGGCGTTCTTCTTTTTATATTGTCTGGAGTTATCATACCTAACTTTTGTCAGTTTCAGCTTCACTACTTCATCTTCTCAACCTACCGGACTATATTGAACATATAAAAATCGCTCTAGATAATTTCAAATGACGCTTAAAACTGTTTCCCCATTTCTTCAAAACAATATTTAACATGCTGTAAATTTTTGGGGACCATATTTCATGTACTATTTTAAAGTTTGCAAGTACTCTTGTCATTAAGAATAATAAAAAGGGCAGGCAAGGCAAGGTAGTAGGAAAGTAATAACATATTTATTGACTGTGTTCGTCATGCATGAGACTTCTACCGGCGATAAATATTGTTATTAGTTAGAATGTAACATTTATAAGCATAATGGTATCCTTACAAATTGTTAGTGACCACGGTCTTAGGCATTTTATTCAGTTAATGGGCGCTCTTTAGTCTGAAACTTAACACGTTTTTATGTTGCTTTTACTTTGCCTTGCCTTGCCATTGTTGGCATTACTAAAAACTACGTGACTGTTACTGAAATATTAGTGTATGATAATGGATCAAGCTGTGCTTTCTAATAGAGTCTTTCAGTTTTTATATTTTAATCTAGCTAGATGTCGAAAGTTTTGTACGATTTTAAATTCTTTCATTAAAATTACGTAATATAAGATACACACACACATATTATAAAAAATTGTCTCGGAAGGGTAATCGATTAGGTGTAGTAATGATTTTAATTCAACGATGTATATTTTCTTGATTTGAGTTTACCCAGATCAAGTAGATTGTTATTTTTATTTTAAATAATTATTATGTTAGCAAAGTATTTATTAAGATATTGAGTAAACTGAAGAAATAAAAAGAGTTTAAGTAGACAGTTAATAAATGTTTAAATTGGAAAAGCAAACAGTTTGAAATTTATAATCGGAAATAATAAATTTTAAAGACTAGTTTAAATAACCAGTGATTTTAATAACAGTCCGAGTCAACAATCTGCGTCAGAGAAGCTCTATCAAAGTCATCAGGAGCTACTTAATCGCAACCGTCTGTCAGTGCAGCAACATCAGCACTACTTAACTCCTGATCATCGCGGCAGTAGTTACCCACCTCCGAGTCCTACAAGGTAATTCTAAGAGACATCCATATTACTAAAAAATGGGAAGGACTTATTCATTTATTATATTAGTCACATATTTATTCTTTTGAAAATAATACAGACGGCTGCAAAAACGTGTATGAAAGGTAAGCATTTTCGATCGATCTCATAAAAGGAAATAAAAAAATCGGTTGATCTCATTTCATAGAATAGGATGCTGGTGAGTTCGGCGAAACTCATAAACAGAAACAAGGGCGCATATTACCAAAAAATCAAAATTATCTAATGTATGTATGTATAGGTAACAATAAAAACTCACACTAGTAAAAGTTTCGAGGCCTCCATTACCCTTTATGAACAAGCAAAATATAAGTTGTAGTAGGCAATATCAAAATAGATATTACAATCTCATATATTTAGTTGATATACCGAATAACATCGTTATCGTTTTGATTAAAATTACCCTTTTTCTATTAAAACTTCCTGGATATTAATGATCTGTTTTAATTTATCTATCTGTATATCTAATACTGTGTGTTCATTCAGAGCATCATTAAAACGCGGATTAGCATTCTCCTACTCGTTGAAGAATCCGCCGCTATCAAAAATGGGTCACGTATATAGTCAGTCCCAGCTGCATCCTGAAGCCGGGCCATCCACTAGCGGAGAATCAAAGGTATTGCAATAATTTAAAAATACGTTATAACTTTTCTTAATAAAAAACCTTTACCTTCATTTTCCACAGTAAAAATCAAAGAATTTGAATGTAGGAATTGAAAGTTGAAGAAAACATAGAACCAACCAAGTTAACTAATATTGAAAACTAGATATTAAATCAATATCTTTGTTGACAGTTCTGATCCCCGTTCTGTAACTATGTGGAGCAGTATTTTTTTACTTTGATTTATATTAACGATGACTAACTAACTAATTTACATCAAGCTACATTAACGTTGTCGTTTATGTGTTAATGTACCCCATTATAGAAATAAAACCTCTTCACCTCTTCTTATAAATGACCTCACTCATAGCATCCACCTCACAGTTTATGTGCGTCGAGGTTGTGTAATTGTACATGTAGCTTTCGTGATTCTGAGTAGAAAGAAGGTACAGTAAAATGTAAAGTGTGCCTTTTTTTTATTCTAATATAATCAACACAAGCTATACAAAGGATATAACATTCTTTATAATACAGGGCGAGAGAGGCGAGAGTCCAGTGCCCGGAACTAGCAGGAGCTCAGACATCAAACCAGATAAAAAGAAACACTTTAGTTCCAGGTAAAGATTCACGACGTTAATAGTGTGAATACTTAATCATTTTATAGTCTATGTCAATCGGTTTCTCTTCTAGTACTGTCTTACGGAGTTCATTGATTTAATTGGCATAAGAAAAATACTCTAGTGTTGTGTAAAACAGCAAAAATGGTTATTCGTCAGGTACGTTGTAACCACTAAAATGTCGTATTCTTAAAGAGTAGCTCTGACTTAAGGAGACATAAACTCCCGATTATATTGTTAGTGAGTTAGTCGGCTTTATAATTCATACTTGACTAGACTTGACTGCGGCTAGCCTTGATTTCATTGCTTTGTCATCAAATGTGGTAGTATAAAAGAAAACCCCACAACTTGGTTTACATGTTGTTTCTAAATACCTTTCGAATAAATAAAAGTAATCATTATTATTAAGTCATTATTCCGCAGTCTAAATGACAATAGGTATTAGTCCAATACTATATGGTATACCCTTGTATCAGTTCATTCTTCAGTTCGGGCGGATGGCACTCCAAAATAGAAGGATGACAAATAAGATGCTGGAGGGTGATGTCATTTGCAAGGCAAGAATATTTAACTAAATTGATCATGTAGGTGGTGCAGCATAAGCAGCCAAACTCATCATTAGATTATTCATCTCGTTCCGTATCCATAAAGCTTTCTATATATATATATATTCATGTATGTGTATAATCATGACATAATGTTAATTAGGTATTTACAAGACTCTGTAAATTACTTATTTTGGCTTTAGAATATGTAGACTTGAGAAAAAAAGCTTTGCCATTCTTATTGCTATCCAGTGTAGTAATATAAACTTTATTTTTAAATTTAAGGGTTACCAGTGCAAGAACTCAATTCCCCGTGTTCAGTGTAATTTCTATAATAACTTTGATGTTTAATTGATTGATTAGTTTGGGCTATTCAGTAAGAGTTAGATATTATGTTACATACTTATTATTTTTTGTAAGCGTTTGGTAATAAATCATTTTGAGTTCAAATAAAAGAAACTGATTAAAAAATACAGTATTGAAACTATGAGCTCTCAAATGAGAGTCACCAACCGTTAAGGTTCAAATTCAAAAGAAATACAAACTTGTACATCGAACGCCTACTTTTCTTTATTTGCAACTGATCTGTAGAGTATCGGGCGTTTCGTCACTCGAATACAAAGGGAGGCTTCTCCGACCAAACGAAATGATCATGCTGATGCCCAACGGTTAATATTGGTTAGTTGTACGAGTATATATACTGATCGGCGCGAAAACTCTTATATGTAGTTATCACCCTTCAGGATCTCACTACATCATTAGAGTATTTGTTCAACTTGTCTTCGCTAGATGGAGTTGATGTATATTTCTGCTATGTGAAAGTCCACCCAGTTCACATAATTTGCAGAAATTACATAATACAGATTCACATTGTATACGACATCTTAAGCATCTAAATAGGTCCCCATAAACCAGTTATACGACAAAGACTTAGCTAGTTTTAAGGCAAACTTCCTTCTTAAGAACTCATTTTCTAATACGCTTTATCTCACTGACAATCTCATTACTGTAACTCCATAATCCGTGAACTTTGGGTAATTTAAGGTTCTGTCTTACAGCCTTGCAACGAGTAAATAAAGTGAATTGTCGTATTTGAAATAATTATCTGCAGGACCTCACCTCAATTGTGGATGTTATCAGAGCGACGAAGTCCACCGATAGCTACATTACTCACCGAGTCTTGACCCAAATTGATTACGGAACGTAATTTATTGGTTCATTGTGCGTGTTCTACGCATGGCCCGTATTGTTGATTATTTTATATATGAATAATCGTACCTGCGGATCGTAAAATACTCGTATATTTTACAAGTTAATCTTTGTCTACATATATAATGTATACCAAGATTAACTTTCTCATATGTATATGTATGTATATATGCAAACAGATTATCTTGTACATACATACACTTTAAATATGCCACGAGTTAAAGGGGTTATTTGTACTTTTCCAGCGTTGCCATATTTTTTAGAATTTCACTGTAGATACAGAGATAAAGCGCACAGATGCAAGTCTGACTCGCACACCAAGGGGTCCGTACAAACTTAAATGTAGATACAGACTGTAACATTCTGCGAATAAATATTTCACTTTGATTCCGCCAAAACACCACACGTTATGTAAAAATACTACTAGACATTTTGAAGCAACCTTACTATAACAATACCACACCAGCACAGCTTACATTAGATCTTCCATCTTGGTTCAAAGAGTAAGGCATCATTAAACATAAGTTCCTACCTAACTTCTTCATAATCATCGCTCGTGATTGACAAATACACCATAATTCGACATCGATATCTACATAATCGATTTAAATGCTCTACATTAGATAATAACAAGTTTAATCTACCAGCCTAGTAAAGAACCGCGGTTTTGGTTCTACTGCGCCCAGCAATAGTGGGTGAGGTTATCTTACTAATTATATTGGTGTTATGATGTGCAGGAGTAAGAGCGGCGGATCTGTCAGCCCAAGCGGTACTCGGAAGGGTGACAAGGGAGACTGACGAACAAGATGGCGTCGAGCAAAAGACTGAATAACGCCGAAAAAAATAAGCTTCCGGTGGCTATACAGATGGTGCTGGTAGTTTTCCTGTTAGCCCATCGAAGCGGACAATGTTTATATAGTGTACAAGTGTACATAGTGTATAAGTGCTACGGTTGACTCTAAAAAGGCTTGGACACCTACAGATACTATATTTTTATAGTGATTTAAAACGGAAATTCCCCCAAAAATACGATGCTATTTGTACAACAACTTGGCGATGGACTAAATTTTCTACAACGGACTATTTATGTAAATATGTGTATGATGTATGTATAAAGAACGACTAGTTTTGGCGTTGAACGCTGTATTAATTACAATTTCAAAATGAAATTTGGAAGCTATCGGATTAATCAGAGCAATCGGATCTAGTGATAAGATATAAGTGCCTTCGGGTTATGGCGTTCTTGTTGCTAAATTTGAAACAGTTCTAATTACAAGACTGTCGAGAACCTAATCTAGTACCTATAACAATAACTACATAGATTAGTTAGCTTTAGAAGCGTGCGATGTCGGCAAGTAAAGCGAATAATTGACAATTGTAAATCAAACAAAGTGAGAATAGAAAATAATGTGATAGGATCGATAGATGCTGTCGATCGACTCAGATATTCGTACTTACATCTAAGTTATCAAGCCATTATCTAATACGTAATATAAGTGAAAAAAAATATATATGAATAACTCATCGCAGTTAATATGATTAAAGTATGCATACGATGTTCTACATATTTGCATTACGTAGTCACGATTTAGATAAGTTAGATTGAAAAGTGTTAAAAGAACCTAGTATATTTTAGGCATATTCGTTATTTAGTCATATTCGTTACATTCAAGTTCGGAGTTAATGCAATACAAAATACTGCTCATTTAAACTTTGAAGTTGTATATTTTAGGACATAGTAGGTACTAATACTTTGCATAATAGGTGTTCATTAGTATAATCAAACACATTAGAAACTTGTTTTATATTGACATATTTATATACAAATATATAAATATTAGACGTCTGTTAATTCTTGTAATCTTAGGTACATAGGACAACCTTTACCAACTGTTAGAAAATGTACTGATGGAACTTGAAGACTTTACTATCTAATTCGCAATTTCTATTATTTTTTAATTAGGAAAAGGCTTTCTTTCAATTGAGTTTCTATTAGGTTTTATTTTACTCTAAAATGCGTACATCGTAACCAAAGAGGTACATATATATTTAAGAAAGAGTAGACAGTCGTGTTCTATATGAAGTTATTATCTTACAGTGTATAATGTCCATATATGACTTTTGTAACTATGTATACGAAGTATCTGAGCGATACACGAAAGATAATTAATTTATATACCTAAATAAGTAGTGCACAGTAGTAGAATATAAAACTTTAATGAAGAAAAGATAGAAAGAAGTTGTGATATCATCTGTGTAAAACGCTGTACTCTACGTATCATCATTTATTTTATGATGTTCATGCCTGACCTTTTGTAAATACGCATATGTAGTATCTGAGTGATGCATAAAACATAGCAAATTTATATAACTAAATAAATAGTGCACTGAAGAAAAGATAGGAAGGATTTAGTATATAATAAAACGTTATTGAAGAATAGATAGGAAGGGTTTATGATATCATCTATATAAAACGATGTGCTCTACGCAATATCATGTTTGTCATGTCTTTGTAAATATGTATACGTAGTATGTGAGCAATAAATAATATATAACTAAATAAATAGTGCACAGTAGTATAATACTATACGTTACTGAAGAAAAGATAGGAATTATTTATGATATAATGCTGTACGTAGTAATTTGAGACAAAAGATAATATTATTTTATATGATTAAATAAATAATGCACACTAGTATACTATAAAATGTCACTGAAGAAAAGATAGGAAGGATTTACTATATCACTTGTGTAAAATGCTGTACGTAGTAATCTAGAGCAATGAACAAAAGATAATATTATTATATAAACTTAAATATATAGTGCCCAATAGTATACTATTAAACGTGACTGCAGGAAAGATACGAATTATGATATCATCTGTGTCAATCGCTGTTCTCTACGTATCATCATCATTAATTGTATGATGTTCATAAATGACCTAGTAACTATATATGTATACGTAGTACCTGAGCGATACATAAGAGTTAATTAATATATATAACTAAATAAATCATGCACACTAGTAAAACACAACACGTTACTGAAGAAAAGATAGGAAGGATTTTTGATACAATATGCAAAGCATATTTGACACTACTTATCATCATATTTTTTATTATTTTCATATTTTACTTTTGTAAATACAAGGTGTTCAAAAAATGACGGGAATTTTAGTTATTGTGAAAAAACAATATTCTTCTACATTAAAATAGTCTTCTTCAAAATAGTCCCTATTAAATACTATGAATTTGCGCACGCGCTTCTTCTAATCATCGAAACACTTCTAAACTCAATCAATCAAACTCGATCTACTCGATAGCCTTTAGTTCTTTCAGCGATGCGCTTTTAAAGTTATTTAAATAAAACCTATAAAACGACGGCCCTTTAAGGTTCTCTTAATTTAGAAATAGAAAAAAGATACACGGAGATATGTCTGGTGAATAGGATAAGGGTTTGTGATATCAAATGCGTAAAACGCTGTACTCAACGTATCATTGTCATTTATTTTATCATGTTCATGTCTGACCTTGTAACTATGTATACGTAGTAACTGAGCGATACATAAAAGATAATTCAATTATTATAAGATTAAATTAATAGTGCACCCTAGTATATAGTAAAAGGTTACTGAAGAAAAGATAGGAAGGGTTTATGATATCATTTGTATAAAGTTATGTACGTAGTAATCTAAGCGATCCACAAAAGATAATATTTTTTATATGATTAAATTAATAGTGCAGACTAGAATAGGTACTTTAAAACGTTACTGAAGAAAAGATTAAGTATTTAAAATATCATATGTGTAAAACGCTGTACTCTACGTATGATAATCAATTGACATAACCGATTTCGGATGGTATGTATATATACATATATATATGGTATATATATATGTATGGTATCTGAGCTATAGATAAAATAAAATTGATTTGTATAATTAGCTAAATTATGTACAGTAGTATAATACAAAACGTTATCGAAGAAAGGACCCGAAGGATTTGTGATATCACCTGTTAAAAGCATTGTAGTAAAATATATATATTTGATATCTGATCGAAAAATTAAAAAATGATTTATTTATTATATGATTAAATGAATAGTGCTCACTTGTAAGTATATAATAAAACGTTATGAAAAGATTGAAAGGATTTGAGATATCATCTATGTAAAACGCTGTACTCTACGTGTCATCAATATTTGTTTGATAATTTTCTTATCTGACCTTGTAAATATATATACATAGTACTGTGAGCGATCCACAGAAGATAATATAATTTTTATATGAATTAATAAATAAGTAGTGCTCCTTTTTAGATGCAACGGGTCTAACAATTCGGAAGCTAAAGTATTCACTACAACAAGCAATGTGGGGTATACTCTATGCTCCCATTTTTTTCTTTTTTTTTAATTTTGGCATTGATTTATCGTTCAAAGGATTTTGTTTATTTGATAGCACATACTATGGAAGTCCAATTTTCGATGACTTTGTGTCTTGGTTTCGGCTGACTTTACCAGGTGAAGAAAAAAGAAAGTAGTAAGTTCTTTCTTTGCAGTTTGTTTGTATACCTGCGATTTAAGGCAGCCCCCAAAGTAAGGAAAAGGTTTTTGATGTGTGTATTCTAATATATAACAATTATCCAATGAATGTTTACCAAGTCTAGTCTCCCAGACTTGCTTCTTACCTTGGTAATATATTGTAAAAATTCAAATAAATTGCAATTTTTTCAAATTGTGGGAAATTAATGTCGTTAATTAAATGGCATAATGAGTTTTTAAATTTTTATCAGAAAAATAAAAAAAACCACCATTACACAATCAAAGCGACTTGGCATGCTTAAAATTAGTTCATCATAATCACTTTGATGAATGGCTGCCCACGTTCTTTCTAACAAGTCAAAAAGTTGTTAGGCGGTTTGCACGGCATCCATACTCGGAAGTGCTCTTTTTAAGAGCATAACCCAGGCGTGCTCAATTGAGTCGAGGTCTGGCGATTGTGCTGGCCATGGCAGAAGGTTGATGCAAGCATCGGCAAGACGTAGTCGTGCATTAGTCGAAACGAATCACCCAACCGGCTTCGCATAAATCTGAGCATTGAGGTTGCCCTTGATGCGAATAAGATCGGTTCTTCCATTTATTCAAAAACTGGCCCAAACCATTATTGTATCCCCTCCATATAAATGAAATTACTAACAAAACTTCAAACGTTCTTGACGTCCAGAGGCCCAAACTCAAGTACCTCTTGCATCCGGTGTCATACTGGAACGAGGTTTATCGGAATAGCAAAAAAATGCAAGTCTTCTTCCTCCCAATTTCTGTGTTCTCGAACCCATTGTAAACGCGCCCTACGATTGCGGGGTGCTATTTCGGAAACTCACTTCACATAACCGATTTCGGATGGTTTAGGCGCTTATCAGTAAACCTGAAGAGCTGTGGAGCATGTTCAGAGGCGTCTTATAACACTCTATGTAGTACCAAGAACGACAGCCACAGTACTTTGTCTGGAACCAGCAACCAATTGAAAATTTATAAATATAAATAATTTATAAATTCACTAAAAGGAATCAACAACGATCCAAAAAAGTTACAATAATAATCCTCAATTGCGGCGATATTGTAAAACGAACTTATATCCCTAGACACTTTTGAAGTGTATAATTTGTTATATTTGATGTCGTTTAGTGACTGAAGATGTTTATTCTTACATAATAAGTATACATAATATTGGTTAAGATGGAATTTATTTTTTTGGGCTATAAATGTGAAATTATAATATAAAATTTAATTAATAACTTTATATGATATTGTTACTAAGAATAAGAATAAAGTATTACAAACATTATTAGTATAGTGTGCTCGCAAGTGCTAGTCACCTCCTGCGGCGTGTGAGCGGTAGGCAAACGACAAGATAGCTCAGTCTACCGTCGACCGCCGCGACATTTACGCTATTTAGTTGTTCCCGGCAGTTTGTTCCAAACAACGTGATATAAATATCCTAAGATGAGTCCGCCAATACTACGACAATTTTTTTCTCAGACGAAAGAGCGATAAAGAAAGTATGGAACACAAATATGACATGAACATTAATAAATTAGTAGTAGAGGCTACAGGAGTGTCCGCCCGCAACGTATTGCGAATTATAGCTGAAGGAAATTCAAGTCTGCATACATCGGAAATTACAAAATTTTTATCTCTATGGAAACCTGAAGAAATGAAAAAGAGAGAGAGAGAGAATCCACATTGATGATTTTGACACACGTAGAAATTTTTTTTATACCGTTGATAAAAAAATCCCAAGTATTCGTAAGCTGCTTGCAGTTTTAAAAGAAAATACATCGTGAACTGCGGTTGTACCTACTTACGACAGCTTTTACACAAGATGGGATATTTACTTAAAAAATGTAAAGGCACATTTTAATTGAGAGACCCAGTATTAGTGAATGGCGAGTAAGGTATTTAAGAGCTATACGCAAATATAGAAATGAAAACCGAAACATGTATTTTCTGGACTATCCTACGTTAACAGTACAGCCACACCTCTAATATGTTTTGACAATCCGAATCTGAGCCCTGAATTTATGCTGATACTTAGGCAAAGGGCGTCGTTTGGTGATTGTTCGTGATGATAGCCGAGAGGGTTTAAGTAGCGGTGCCTTAACAGTTTTCAAATCAGATTCGAAATGCGGGGATTATCATGGCGATATGAATGCCACAAATTTTCATAACTGGGTTAGTCACAAATTGAAAAATAAAGTAGCTCCTAATTCAGGGGTCATAAAGGACAATGCCTGCTACCATTGTGTACAGGGTGGGAAAAAACCTATTATGTCTAGTTTAAAACGGGTCATGCAAGATTGGTTACTCGTACGTAATGTTGAATTTACCACAGACGATACTAAAGCTAAACTCTTTCATCAGATAAATAGAACTCAGTCCAAAAAAATGTACACCATTGACGAAATGTTAAAGGCTGCATGTCGTATCGTTCTTCGCCTTCCGCCATATCATCCCGATCTCAACCCCCTTGAGCTTATGTGAAATAATATAATTGATATAATAAGATTTAAAATGTCTTTATTTTTGTTTAGACCGGAAATAGAAAAATACAATGTAATAATTTACCCATTACATTAATTAGACTTCTCAATCGCACCCTGTGCGATTCTCAATCGCACCCTCCCCCGTCTCAACGCTCGCATACCTCAGGCGGTGACTAGCCCTTCCGCGCAGACTATATATAGTACAAATATAGTTAATGTATATAGTTTTGATACCTTGACTGTCCTTTTAGAAATGTTTCTTTTAATTTCAGTGTTAATAAGTGTGATAATACATATATGTTATTATTTCTAATAGAATTCATAAACTGCGGATCATATGAGATACGGGGGGCCATGTTACATTATTTGAATCGTTACCTACATGTGTACATCTCGTTCGACCAAATATTAATTTGTATAGGCACATAACCATTATACCTAGGTACATATGTACCTAATTTGGAACCCTCCAAATAATTTAAAATTTGTCAATACTTCAATTAAAATTAAAGAATACATAAGGTATACCTAAATTGTTTTTATTGCCACCACAGCTTAGAATTAATAGTTAGTAATAAGTAAGTAGTTACCAGGGTTTATGGGTCAGTCATAATCCAAAATCTAACATACATACATATGTACATATACTCAGTACTGTCTTCTCAAAAGGGTAGACTGAAACGATTTAAAACCCCCCATTTCAGCCAAATTAAATTTGGTACTAGTCGCGTAATAGGGAGCAAACTTATTTAATTAGGGTTAAGAATATTTGGAGTGTAAGAGTAAGTAAGTGTCGGTAAAAGAAAAGGTTATTGGTGAGTTGAAACAACAGTCAGGCTCGCATACCTAACTATTGCTCGGAGGTACGTAAATTTTAACCTAAAAAATTAATAATAGCAAAGCAATGTGCATCCTGGCTAATATTTATTTTATCTGACTCACTATTTCTCCACTAATTTTGTGATTGTGAGAGTAACGCAATCTTGACAAATTAATATTTGTCTACTCCCTTTTCACGGCTAAGCTGAACCGATTTTGAATGAATTTGGTGTGTGTTTCTTCATACCTTGGAAGGACTTGGGCCATGTATTTACATACCACGCGGCCGAAACTGGTAGGTATAATTCTAAATACTTGACCAGCCTCCGTCGTTTACCCTTTCACGAGATGGGGCACAGCGAGATGAGCTTTTATGTGGACCAACACCTCCTGGCTTGAATGCCACAGAACTAAAAAGAGTGGTTTAATAAAATAATTAGTAACAAGTATTTTCTTTTTTTTTCATCGGATGTCAAGAAATAATTCTAAATAACCCAAATCTTAAGTAAGTAGAGAGGGGGAAGATTCTAGTGACTTTTTAAATAAATGGTAATAAGTTTCTTAACGGACGGAGATAGATAGTGCTGTAACTGTGTTTTAATAGGGTGCTTATACAATTTAAAACCAGAGTAGATGATGATTAAAAATAGGCGGGTTTTCGATGTCAACAAATAAATGAAATGTCATATTCATATGGCATTGTAAAAGGTGTATCGATTGGACATTGATTTATGTGATAAGGAGTTATAAAAAATAATAAAGCGTTAAATAGATATAAATTCTATTAGCGGCTTAAATGCTTAAATGTAGAGGGTATATTGCCAGACAGCGAATCTATCTAATATATTACCAACCCATGTAAGTATGTATGTATGTACATACATACTTATGAATGTCATTTTAGAGTTGACATTTATACTTTTTCTTTTTCCCAATGCTCAGGCTGATGGCACTTCAGATATAGTTTTAGGTTTTGGCCCGGATTCTTCACCGAATATTACTTTTGTTTCATCCGATGTTGCGATCCACTATAATTGGCAAGTATTTAATGAAAATTTACGAAGTGCCTATATGCTAGTTAAAGTGTGGACAGTTGGTTCAAATAGTTTCAATATTATTTAAATAGAAACTAAAAGAGCTAGTTAGATATAAAGGAAGTCATTAGACAATAAATTTAACTTTGATTATATGTATAACTGTCAATACATGTGTGATGTGTAAAACAAATCATTGCCGCGGCTGATAAATTTATTCCTTCTTTAAAATGTTCTAATAAACCTACTTCAAAATTATCAAGTTATCAAGATTAAAAGCTTAACGTAGATTGGCACTTTCAAGATTTCGTCGCAATCCCCCCCAAAACATTTAAGGTTGCTTAACAAAAGACACGAGAAGCTCAAAAATTTATCAGTAGAGCAATCTTTAAATTCTATCGAATTTGAATCGCAACGTATGCCGCGTTGCGATTCTGTTGATCAAGAGACTTCCGCTCCTGATATGTGGCGACGCATGAGATGGATTACAGATTTAAGGGGGACAATTATCTATCCATCTGTTGATAAACAAAAACTTTTAAAATATCACTTAAATTTGGAGTGAAGCTATATAAGCCTCACTCCAAATTTCTTAAGTAATTTGTTTTACAAAACGCAACTTTGGAACGACATTTTAGTACTACTAACATTTACAATAAAATCCTACATTTCGGTGTTGTCCCTCACATATGTAGAAAAATTCAAATAATTCCTATACCACAACTTAGTAATTATAATTCTTTTGAAGCTAAACTAGACCTGTATCCCTAATTTCTTTTTTGCCCAAAACTTTGCATATGGAATGGTATGCGGAAAATAAAATTATTTTCACCGAATACAGTAGGTTTTAGGAAATTAAGCGGCTTTTATTATATATTTCCGATGTGCTATGCAAGGCTACAATGTTAGCCCCGGTTTCTATATCTACTAATATTTGCTTGCATTTTGCGTACAGCTTCAAACTAAACACCACTAGTAGCAATAACACAAATGCTCGTAAAGAAGTTCGCCAACCAAGGTTTCAAGAAACCTCATTCTCAAAAATAACTACAATGTTCACTTGAATGAGAATTACACAATAAAAAGAATTTGGGTTGTTTTGTTACAAAGCATGCAGTAATTGAAGTAAGACTTCAATTTATATTGATTCTTCTTAAAATACTGAGTCAACAATTTGTATTCTTCGACGTTCGTTACAATATTGCGTTCCTTTGATAACCATATTCTATCAATTATCACAAAATTATTGAGGTTGCATGAGTTTTAAGCCGGCCGCAGTTGCATTAGCGTCCACTGCAGTGCCACACGGACAGTTTTTTTTATATATACATATATGCCTACCATTTTGACTCCACCCTGCAGATAAGTAGAATCCAAGAGTGGTGGTCACCATCCCTATTGCAAATGTAGTCTATACAGCATGAGGACCCACACTATGGCGGCCTGGAGAGATGCTTTTTCACACCCCGCTTAAAAGACCCGGGATCAAAGGATGTATGGTATAGATCTATACAGGTAAAGCCTCCTCAAGTAGCATGGTTTGTTGATGCTCAACTATGTAGACATTATATAAAACAGGTTTTAGATTTAGGTCTAGTCACTTTCCAACAGAAAAATTGGGATACTTGATGAAAAAAATTAAATCACCCACCATCTACAATTTCATTACATACTGGATAGTAGGTAATGAAATTGTAGATGTGCAAGATTTGCTTATGGATTGCGATAGGAATAAATCTGAAAGTAAGAACTTTAATTAAATTGTTTGGATGTCAGCATAATTCAGAGCGTGATGAGCTCAACAGTCAGAAAAAGCCAAGAAATAATGTCATCTCATTACAGTCATTCAACAATGATTTTCTGAGATGAAGTCTTAATTATTATATAAATATATATCTACATATTATATTCCTAGTTCTAAGATTTTTGGTGTTTAATCTTGGGTCAAAACCCCAAAATAAAATAGATGTTTTTTCGTCTGTAGTTATGTACATGTTAAAAATTGAATTGTTGTATAATAGTTTAAGGGTTGCATAATGTGAATAGTAATGCTTAATATACTATTCAAATTATAGAACCCTTGTAATAATATACAAATAATACTTAATACCCAAAAAATTATTGATATTTTGTATTTTTTATGTATGAAAGTAATAAGAAAGAAAAACCACTATTGTGCTTAAATATATATATTTGAAAGAATACATACGTTTTTAAGAAAATAATTTATGAAGAGTTTAATGCCCCATGCACTTTTTATCACAACACTTACCGGTGGGTGTGATCTGAAACACGCGGTTATTGCGATCTTTTGCATACACTGGTCCGTCTTTAGCCCATAAACCCCTCTTCAAACAAGGGAACCACATTATTAATGCCACAGTCCCCAGGATTGCAGCGAATACCATTTTTGTAAATATTTTGTAATTCATAAAAAAGCAAACCTGTAAAATAAAATGTAATGTCATGCTAAACAAAAGCCATAATAATAAACAATCATATTATCATAGGTAGATTATTAGTTCAGTGCAGTTAACTATAAAAATGGCAAAATCAGGAAAAAATAATAACATGGAACCTGGAAACAGGAAAAATAATCAAATACATAGATCGGCAGGGGTGGATCCAGCTTCCATGTCAGGGGGCGTTATAGTCATAGGTTAATACTCAGGAGACGTTACAAATCGGTTACAACAATAAATATAATTAAAAAAAACTGTAATATCACACTTTAATAGTTAACCATCTTATGATTTAGTACATAATTTTTAATTGTAAGAAAGCCATAGTAATAAAAATCTCGTCTAATAGATGTTGGAATCTTGTTTCATTAGACTTTATACAGAATTTCACACTGACATTACCCGATTTTATAGCCAATAATTCATCATAGGGTGATGGAAATAAAATTACGATAAGCGTTCCTTGTTTTCTTTAACTTATCCTTGGCATTTGATTATTGAATGTTAATTTTGGGTTAAATGTTAAAAATTAAACTGCTTCGACGAGTTCTTCCTACTATTGGTTTAGCTGTCTATTAGCAAACCAACAATATAACCTAGAAAATCATCGAACGCTTTAATGATTCTTTACGAGTCGTTTCAGAGGCACTTTTGATTGTAAGCCATGTTTAAGTGCTGCTGCAAGCATAACACAATACTTACAGTGAAGGTTCTGGCAATTATGAGGCCCAAAAAAAGCTAGTGAGGCATTTTTATTGTGTATTTTATTTTCCGTTTTGTTTTATTTTTAATAACAATACGGTGGGGGAAGCCACTCATTATGCATTAAAATACCTCTTATTAAAAATCTGAGGGTATTTTTTCCATAATAATATGCATAGAAGATAAGATCTGAAGAAAATTTTGATGTATGAAGCAAAACCCTTTCTCTGATCAGATGCGGAGATGGATGTATATTATTTTCACTAATAAGACGATTTCAATTACATCCCACATATCGAAATCCATCAAGCCGTTTAGGCTTCTAAGGCCTAACAAATAAACATCTATGCCGACATACTGACATACGTACTACACTTACATTACTTACTAACATGCATACATACACCCCAAAAACTTAACTCTCCTTCTTGAGCAGGAATATCTACATCTAAAAGGCCGGCAATGGACTTGTGACTCTCGAGTTGCCATGGGCGGCGGTAAACACTTACCATCAGATGACCCGTCTGCTCGTTTGCCTCAAACAGCATAGAAAAAAAAACCTCTGTAATTAATCCTCGATTTTTTACAAATCCTTGATTTCTTGCTCGAACCATCAATATAATAATCATACTCTTAAGAATGTTTAAACTTTAGCTTCAACTCTATCTGTATTTAATTTCTTTCTTTGTCGTAAAAAGCCTAAATAGTTTTATTTATCTATCTAGCTAAGAATAAGATACGTTAATTTTAGGTTTGTGAAAATATATTTAGATTTGCCGATTGCCGTGACTACACAGTGGCCACAATCGAGTTCTACTCGAACGTACGGCATGCCATAATTTCCATAATTTGTATAGAACGAGAATATAGAGATAAAACAATAATAATAAGCAAAATCAAGATATGTACCTGGATTTCACAAGGACGATACAAATTGGTATAAAATCACACAGATGTGTAAACATTGTACAGACTAACATTTACAAACTAAATGCTCAACATCATTATTATAGAAGGCAAAATTTAGGTACATACAAACAAGACAAGTAATTTTTGCAAACTTAAACTTTCACATGATTTACGTCGTGTTTACTGTTTAACTTAAAGGAATACACAAAAATGTTTGTAACGTCAAGCACAGATCCGATATTCTATGATAGCTACAATGTTCGATATTCTATGATAGCTACAATGTGAAAAGTTTGTATAGGATTGATATGACAATAAAATAATATCTATGTATCTGTGACCATCCAAAATGTGAATGTTTGTTTTAAATTATTTTATATTTATTTTTTAACAAACTTTATAATAACTTAGTTCAACCTGTGGCTTAAGACCTGATCTTATCGGAGCAATTCCAAAATATCTTACGAGCTTACGAATTGAGCCGAATTTTCAGGATACGGATAAGTCTACTCCACACCTGTGAGGCCGGTCACCAACCGCTAGCGTAGATGATAATTAGAGACACATCTTCAAGCAGCGTTGGGGGCACTTAGAAACGAAAAAAACAATAGACTGATATCAGTCTATTGATATCGCCATATTGTCGGGGCATACATGTCCGAGTCTACTAGCCGGAACTCCGCCATGTTCAGTTTCAGTGCCGGTCGCTAGGCGGGAGACAGTATTATCTCTGTTGAAGTTCGGGCGGCGGCTTATTTCGCTTCACGTACTTTTCGCGGGACGAAATACTTTTTTTTTGAAAGTACAGAAATCTTGTTGAAACGTATGTATATGTAGTGAGTCGTGTCCGTCTTACATACGGGTCCATGTTTTTCACACTAGGTATGTGCTCCTGAAGCCTGATTGCGATGCTATGTAGAGTCTCTCAAACATAGCACAAGCCACAGTCAAACGGGAGCGAGTAGACGCCGGGGGCCCCTAGTAGGTCAACGTCTCTCGGTGAACTTAGTAGTCCTCTTAGCTGACTGATCTTCGGCCTCCATGAGCGCTAGCCTAGGGTTTCGGGCTGACCGTTACCCTAGCAGAAACAGGCCCGAGACGGTGGCGCGACGTGTTCCGAGCACGCCTTTTCAATTTGAAGGGGGGTATAAGGCCTCCTAAAGAGTGGCCACCTGCTAATCAGGTGGCCAAGGCTTACAGGGTTCCCGAAGGTATCCTTCTTAGGGTATCACGTATGGTTTTAGTCGGTTCAAGTCCGACACACTAAAAAAAAAGTAATTCTTTGAATAGGTGATTATTCTTAACACATTGAGACCCCTCCGTGGCTCGGAGAACATGTTAAGCCGTCCATCCCGGTTGCCATAGGAGCAGCCGTAACGGATAGTTGGAGCACTAAAACAAGGTTCGACATACTGCTCTAACTACAGCACTTCGATGTCGCCTAGTACTTTGGTTGTGGAGGTCTGATGGCAGTCGATTCGCCCAAAATATGGAAGTTTGGCCGTTTCTAGTTGGGAAAAGGCTCCGACGATGATAATTAATTAGATAATAAGATCATGATTAATAGTAAAACGTGAAATTTAAAGAAATATTAGTAAAGTAATTTAACGAATTATCCCCAACTCCTAACAGTTAAAAAGCTGCACCTTCCACCCTCATGTCAGCAACTAGACACAAATAGCTCAACAGCTTTAGATAGTACATGAAAAAAGATTACATTACAGTCCCTCATAATTTGAGGGTTTCCCTCGATGTGCCTGGGATCACATTATCATATCATATATACATGGATATACTTCCTGCTGCCCTTGCGATGCGGTTCGAATGTAACCGTCTTATGAACAAAAAATAATTATTGGTCGACAATGCTGTTATAACTTAGGCTTATTTCATATTGGAAAAAGAATTATAATCATACACAATAAAGTACAGGTATGTGAAGATGCGGCGGCATGGCTAGTTGTTAAATAAAACATGTTCCCTTAATGACATTATAAATTTATAGTATTCAAAAATATAAAATTCCTGCTTATATGTAAATATAAAAAATACATACAGCCGTCAGTAAAATCACTAACAATAATCGCCATTTATCATCACTATATTTAATATTACACCTTATTTATAAAATAGTCCCGGAATGTCAAGTTTCATAATCACAAAAAGTATATCCAAATAGTTCAAATAGAAATAGAATAATAATTATACATTATATAAACATAGAAATAAACCCAATCTGGCCCAAACCCATAAGAAACAATTTCCAATCACCTATGCGATATATTATATATTTAAAAATGCTTCAAAAACTAACTTAACCCTAGTTAAATGCATCAAATTTAGAACCAAAAACTTACTAGTGAGATATATCTGTGACGTTCGTAAATCATACAAACTCCCTTCAATGCATTCCAAATGAAATAAGATAAGTATTGGTATACAAAATAAAACGTTTTTGAACTAAGCAACCCGAAAATAATAAATATAAAAATTCCCAAAAAAGTAGTGGGTTAATATTAAGCTCTTTTTATATATTTGTTATTAGAATATTTATAATTCACTTACTTGTGTGTAGTTTACTTATATATATATATATATGTATATATTTACATAATACAGCTTATTAAAGAAAAATCATAAAATTAAGATGGAAATAAGGGAATCTGTTTTACAATTAAATGTGCAATCACACAAATGGGTTCACAAATATAGCCTCTGCTGCGTATGTTTTAGACGTTCTTCTCTTGTTTTCAATAATTGTGTTTAGCTGTTATAAGTGGAAGCAGAAACATTGCCACCATGCCCAGTCCAATTTGTGTGAACGAAATCACCCGGGTTCGTGATCAACTCATAGGTGTGAGCGCCGAAGTAATCACGTTGAGCCTGCAACATAATTATTTATTTATGTAGTAGCTTTTGCCAGCGAGTTAGTACGCGTGGAATTTAGAATCAATTCCTGCTGGTATAATGTAGCCTATACTTTAAGTGAGACCTCTAGCAATGCCCCTGTAAAAAACTGCTTTCAATGCAGTATTTTTGGCGTGAAGCGTTTCAGCATTGACAGATAAAAAATCTAAAATCTGTTGTTTTGGCTCCTGTTGCTCTAATAAAGACTATATTAGTTTTTATTCAATATCTATAATGTTATTATATGTATCTATAAATAACAGGATAACATTTGTATCAAACAACTTATGCTAACCAGTAGGAATCAGTAAAACAAGTCTTTTCTCCTTTCAAAGAAGTCACCTCAAACTTAAGAAGTCTGTTAGGCACTATTTTGAAGAACGTGCTCGTTTAAGGAAAGTGCTAAAGTACTGAGTTATTTTTTAAATATCTAAATATCAGGGGAGTGATAAATTATTACTCTCATACTTTTTAGTAACAGACACAGGCAACACGTTTAAAATAAAATAAGATGTAAGATCACAGACAGAAATTGCAATAAAACGGTAATTAATGTTAATTTTACACCTCATCCAAGTTGAATTGACTTTGATTCCCCTAACAACGGAAGTAAACCTCGTAACATTGCTGAGCGTGGAGTAATTTACTGACGTTAACGCGAAAGTGAGTTGTACTCTTTCACGTATCTAACTTTTATATAATAGATCATAATAAAACTATGCAAACAGGATAAGGATAGAGAGTACTTTTCGCGCAAAAAATTGTGTTTCCAAAGAATAACATAATAACTTCTATGCGAGAGAAGCCGCGGGCGAAAGTTACTAGTTTATATTTCTTGGAAAATATGACATGTTTCACGACTCAGTTACAGCATTTTGAATATAAGTTGCACCAAATTTTACCTGTAGCATATTAGCCGGTAGCACGGCAGCTCTGTATCCATCGTAGAAGGCAAGCGCTGAGGAGAACGCGGGCACTGGCACGCCAATCATCACAGCTTGGCAGAACACCTCGCGCAATGATTGTTGAGATGCACCGATCCTTTCGCGGAAATATGGGTCCAATAGGAGATTTGTCAGCTGTGGGTTCTTTGAAAACGCATCCTGTAAACGCCAATTTTAGGTCAGTATCACAGAGCAGACCATATTTTAAAGGGCACAAGAGTACGGCACCTTTGTAGCTAATATAATCAGGAGTTTTTTAACTTTTTTTGAATATTTCAGATCAGTCCGCCGTGAATCGTTTAACATACTTAAAAAAAGATTCCAGCAGACAGAGAACCTCCTCTTTTTTTAATGTCAGTTATTTAAGTATAATATGGTTGACACCCCTTAAAAAGATGCCCCCCCCCACCCCTCCCGCCCACGCTCCTAGATGTGGGGATATCCTTTTCCCTTGAGTCCGTCAACCATACATGAAGCTCTACTCACTACCTGTTATTTACACTATTATATATACCGTCTGGTAGACAGCAGTCCAAATCCTTAAGTTGCTTTTTATGTCACCTACGAGCCGAGAACTAAATGGTTATCTCGAAATGGTTATCTAAATGGTTATCTCTAAATGGTTATCTAAAAATATCTGTTTGAATAAACTTAACTCTGATATAGTCGCACTAGTCACAATATACATTACGAAACAAAAAATCCCACTAGAATATTGATAAAAAACCATATGTTTGTAACGCGTACTTATATTATGTACTCATAGGTTTTTCATCTACTTACGCCTTCTGAAAACCAAAAACGTCATCAAATTTGTCTACGCACACAGTTACCTATACTTGAATGCCGGCGGGCGCTAAGAATAAAAGCTCTTAATACTTAAGTAGTTATAGGTACTTGAGTCCGTGTTTGAGCAACTGTTTGAGTGACCGAGTCCTTGAATGAACCTCACGTGCCAGAACACGCGTCATTCAGTAAAAACGACGGGCGAAGTTACCAGAGAAGTGTATCTTATGAGATGATTTTTAAAAACAAAACGAAGTTCTGACTGGCCAATTCATTTCTTATAATTAAAAACTCCGGGATGTTGATAAAAATCGGTAAAAAAAATGAGCAGTAGGTTAAAGGTTTCAGAATTATCTAGAGATTTTATAGATGTTGCCTTCAAGAAAATAAGTTAGTGTTCCCTTTGCTCCTTATCGACTATGAATAGTCTTTTAAAGTTTTTATTTACTTACCTTGATATTGCCGAGGAACACGCTCCTTATAATGCACCCTCCACGCCACATAAGTGCGATACCTCCATAGTTCAGATTCCATCCATTCGCCTGTAAAGCATCGCATCACAGGTTACTTTTAATAAAAGCATATAGTTTTTAACAAATCCTTACTAAACCTAAAAATGACTACTTTTATATATTTTTATTAATAATTAGCGATTCGGTGCAGGTAGGCCCAGAAAGACGTATTCTGACCAAATCGCAGTACACTAAAGAAGGTCCATATTAAAAGCACCCGTAAACGACGAGTGTATGAAAGGCAATCTTTACTAACCCTAGACGGGATAAGGCGCGATCTGCAATGACGCTGGTAATAAACGACTCCAAGGAACATGGAAATCTAAATATTAAGTAGTAGCTCGTTACCTTAACAATAATTCTGAAGCTTATCAAAATACATAGAATTGAATACCATCATCATCAGGTTCTGGAATCTGTGGTCTCCTACCGATACCGATACGACCGTTCTTTGTACTGTGACTATTATATCCTTGTATAATACTTTTAAGTATGTAACAAAGAGTACCAATATATATCGATGTATATCAACTTCACACACTTTAACCATCGTAACCATTACGTAAGAACTAAGTCAAAAATCAATAGGATCATGGGATTGTAACAATGCCGCACATGTCGATATCGATAAAGGGGTGCCACTAGATGACTAACGCATTTAAGTGATATATTAATTTAAATTTTAGAGCGTTTAATACAGTATGTTTTTAAAATCAGAAATAAAAAACCGATCCTAAACACTATTTTGTATTATTTCATTAACCCCTCCCTCGCTCTTTATTACCTGTTATCGACTATCGACAAATTTAAAGATTCACAATGATTCACATGGTACAGCATTCTTCATTACAAAAACAAACTTACAGTAGACACATTGTTATGCTTCTATGTGAGAGACTGGTATCTGTTCTAAACCTCTCTATCTATATCTACATATTACCAGCCTGTATGACAGATTACTAGTCTCTCAAAGCTCTGGATTTATGAAGTACTATATGTCAGGTAAGTGGTATTGTTGAGGGTGAGTGTACGTATATAAATGAGAGTGCTGTTTAGGTGTGTGTGTGGGTGTATGTGTGTTTGGCTAGAGCTCGCGTATAGCGTATGTGTAGACTGTGTTTATCCTATAATATTTGTGTGCATAACAGTATATCATATGAGAGTGTACAATACATATTGTATTGTGTTATAATAGGATGGAATATATAGAAGATTCTGTTTCATCGTAACTAAGGGACTTGAGCAAAGACGTGACAGCCTCCTTGCAATGGAAACGCGTGTAGGAGTATAAATCAGTCTCTTTGTTGATCTTATTATATAGAAAGCCGAAGAATCGCATGGAAAATTCCAATTCCATTGAATAAAATAAGAATGAATTATACCTATATATGAAGATGTGTGTGTGAAAACTAGCATGATGTGATGCCTATTTGTGTAATCGCAGACTATTACTTTGTGTCGTCAAGCCCCATTACGTAAAATTTATAAAAGCGTATTTATTTCCTTAACTTATTTTTTTCTTATTTTTTACACTTTATTAATTTTCATAGCAATTTATTTACTTTTTAATAACACAATAGCATTAGAAGACAGTGCTATAGAACATATTACATGCTATAAGTATCCAGTGATTTAAAAGAATGACCATGAGTTTTTTGACTCAACAATTGATGTCGGGCGGTTACAGATCAACCTTTGCAGGTACTTAATTATTCAATTACTTTTATTAAATACGTCTACATTGACAAAGCAACCTATAGTTGCAGTGGCGCTGTGTGCATTGATTTATAATGATAAAACTTTAAAGAGTTTTATGAAATAAATAATTTTAATTTGCTAATCAATGTTTTGTAATTAACTTACCTTGGCAGCCTCTCGTAGCAACATGAAACCTTGCGCATACGATATGAGCTTGCTAGCGTAGAGAGCCTTACGCAAATGTTCAAGGAATTTCTTCTTATCACCTGTGAACTTGGCCGTAGGGCCGTTCAGCACTTTGCTGGCCTGGACACGTTCATCTAAAAAACAGTTCAAGTGTAATCGTCAATAGTTTATGAGAGGGAAAAGCACAAACAGAATTGACTCAAAAAGTTACTAAATGATGGCAAGCATTTATATTTCCTTTTGAAGACTATGTTCTGATTGTTATATCACCGTTTCCCATAGAAACCATAGGAATACTCAACTCAAAACAAAATCGATGTTATACGTATAATTTGTATTGTACATATAATTTAATGAATAAAATAATACTCAATTTTATTATAAATGTACATATACATACATACATACACTCGTCGTCAAACAAATGTGCTGTTAATATTGGCCTTTCAGATCTGTGGGCCGTACTTCTCTCGCAATCTTCTCCTACTAGTAGATGTGCTCGGAGCCGCTATTTTCTTTAATATATCGTATTAGGAAGGTTTACATTGTTTATGAAGTCTTATTAATGTTTTATAAAAGGTCAATAAGGGTTCTTTAAAAAAAAAAAAATTGTTTGGGTTTGATTAACTGTGGCATGCAGCATCCCTTGTGAAAAAGTGGATATCGATGCAGCCGCCGAGGAAATCACCGGAGATATCTAAACCGCGAACATGGTGAACAGTTCATCTTACCATGGTAACATACATGCATGTTTTATTTTACATATTATAAGCATAATAAATAATTTTATTTCTTAAATTTTATTCAGATAAAGTTTTCATTACTCTGTGTCGTGACGGGAGAAAACGTCCAAAAACTAATACCCTGTATTAATATATCAGCTATAACATAACAAATAGACCAATAATCTTGATTGATTGCCTTGACGTTAAATATATTATAGTGCAAGTGGCGGGCTGTTTTTTCTTCTACCCTTATGGGAGAAAAACGGGTGTTTATGTATACCGACTTCAATGTGTCTACGAAAACCATATATCCAAAATTGTATGTTTTAAAAGCGTGTGTCTGAAAACTGGCAAATGTGAATCATACCTTTAAGGGCTGATAAGCAACGGGCGAAAACGGCCTCCCCAATTAGAGTGACCGGCACGCCGTATTCCAAAGCCGCGATACCAGTCCACTTGCCTGTACCTTTTTGTCCAGCAGTATCACGTATCTTTGGCAGCAAATATTTCCCTGAAATATAAATATATTATAGAAGCAAGTGGCGGGCTGTTTTTTCTTCTACCCTTATGGGAGTAAAACGTGTGTTTATGTATACCGACTTCAATGTGTCTAACTAAATTTAAGACTAATATGGTTTTATAATGTATCACAACTGGACATAGCTCTCATCTAACTACCCTTAAAGTACATCCTATCCAATAAAAAAAGAATCATCGAAATCGGTTAACGTGATATTGAGTTATTCGTCCATTTGTCGCCACATGCTTAATGCAAATTTAAGACTTAACATATGTATATGTTTTTCCATAGATGCCATTGTCAAAACTGGAGCAAATCAAAATCGGTTCACGAAGTTCTGAAGTATCAAACATAAAAAAGAACTGTCGAATTGAGAACCTCCTTTTTGAAGTCGGTTGAAAATTTAACATACTTAAAACGGTTTTTGTGTGGAACTCTTCTTCTTTAACAGAATAAATAGTTCACGGAACTTGCATCGTTTGAGAAAGCGCGACTGACTCTGAACAATAATAATTCATATAAATGCTCAACAATTATTTTAAAACGTCCTGTTTTAAAAAATATTTAAAATTATAGATCAATACACAGCATCGCCGCAACTATAGGTTGCTTTGTTAAGTGTGAAATTGACATCAAAAAGATAGTAAAATGCCTGTGTAACCACCCGTTGGGCCTTGTAAAAAAATATATCTTTGAAATCACCAGATAGAAAGTACAGTATTTCGTGGACAACACATAGTACGTAATACAACACTATTTTATCGTGTGTTATGATGCTAAAAGTAAATTAAAAATACGCTATAAAAATAAGATAGATTAAAAAAGAAGTCAAAAAGGAAGATGAAAGACATAATACAAAAAACCGATCAAGTGCGAGTCGAACTCGTGCGCCGGGGGTTCTGTACCCATTATAAAATATGTATCAATTTTATTGGTGGCTCGGGCTCAACAGATTCGGAAGTGCATAGTTTAACGATCGCTTTAGTCTTTACTGTAAAATGTTCTGCGCACGCAAGTATAATATTTCAATTAATATTTTCTTTTGATTTCTTTCACACAATAGCACAATTTTATTTATTTACCTTATTTGAGGTTCGTGCAAATTAAGCTAGTCCTTTTAATTGTATAAGAACAACTCCGAACACTATCTTAATTGGCGTCAACTATTTATGTATGGGGACACCCTTTAATTTACTTTTATTTTTTGGAATTTTTCCTGTATTTGTGCTGCAAGATCTTTCTATTTGACAAATTTCGTGATTTTAAGTCAACGGAAACTAAGGTCCAGTTGTCAATACCTATGAGGCAAAAAACCAATGTAGTATATAATCCACATCGCATATTCTCTACTTCGCATTATAACTAAATCGCATAATGACATAGTAGTATAATGAGCACTTTTTGAAAATTTAAAGTCGATACGAAATTATTTACAATACGAAACTATTTACACACCGAAAACTTAAAAACACAAGGAAAATATGTCCGGCTGCCAATAACTATCTAAGTCTATCTATTGTAGGGTAAAGGCATTGTTCTATTGGTATTACAGCGATACAATGAAAAATAATCTAAAGTTTTATAACAAATCAAAAGAGAAAACCGGCTCTGCTTTACGACGGCCATCGATAAAATTTCACGAAAAATAATACAAACCGAAGCCTATGGAGATGTGTCAATAAGGATGAATGTTCAGCGACAGTGACTAAAGATGAAAATAGAGAGAAGATTTTTGACAAAATTCTCACATTTGTGCATAACATCACGATGATAACGAAATAGCTCTGGTGATGGATCTTGTCGGGAAGAAGTATGCATCAACATGGAACCGGTGAAGAAAATATTTGAAAAGTATATTTTAAAGCATCAAAAAAATCATTTGCTAGTGCAAAGATTTGCTACATAAAAAATTGGATCTTAAAAATACTGAGTTTAATAAATTTGCAGATGTGCTGATACCGAAAATGTTCGCTTCTGATTTTTTAAATGGTGAAGAGAAGAAAATGTTATTTTGTTTGTTCCAAAAAATTAATTGTTTGTTCCAAAAGTGCAAAAAAATCAGTAGTTTTGGGGAATTAATGTTTTTTGGTGATGTTCAAAAACCTGCAAAAGATGCACAAAAACTTTTTATAATGTAAATTTAAATAGTTCTGCAAAGTACACAAATATCTTGCCTATCATTTAAGCCTTACTGCCAAACAAAACGGAAGCCACATACCAAAGACTTTTCTTTGATTAGAGACAAACTCAATTTCACTATTGGTAAATTCAGATTTGACTTTTAACAAAATGTTATGAACGCATTTAAAACAGTATTCCCACAGGCAGTAACTGGATGCTACTACCATTAAAACTGTATGGAAGAAAGGCCGTGGTCTGAAAGCGTACAATGAAATTATCAGATTAACTTCAAATGTGCCTTTATTGCCGATTAATTACATAGAAGCTGGTTGGAAATTTATAGTAGAACAAATTCCAAAAAATGAGGCACACAATAATTTCATAAATTATTTTGAATGACAATGGGCGAAGTCTTTCTCACTAATATGTAGTGGGTCAGAAAGACGCCAAACCAACAACGGTATGGAGACCAGCTCTCCATACCGTTGTTGGTTTGGTAGACGCCTTAACTGTCGAATTCCTCATAAAGCTACATTGATTTTATTTTTATATATATTGCGAAAAGAAGCACGGCTTAAAGGTATTGCCTTAAAAATTCTTATTTCAACCAGTCGCGTAGATTGAGACGTCATATATAGTTCGATAAAATGTATAACAATGAAGTCACTTCCCTGAAACAACAGACTATTACGGCTTTACAGTTTTTAAAGAATATCATAAAAATACGGAAGCAAATTACATAGAGTTTTAACGTTAATTTAATATTTGTTTTTGCATAGTAGGTCATATTATGTGGTATGTAGATTTCTTGTATGAAAATAAAATTTAACTGTCGAATTTGTTTTTTTTTTCTCGACTGCAACTTTAAAAAAGTAGGCATTTTGCTACTATGTCATTATGCGATTTAGTCATAATGCGAAGTAGAGAATATGCTTTGTACATTGACATTGACATACATTGACAACCGGACCCGGCAACTAACTTATAGGTTTTCGACCCAAAACTTATAGGGTACTTCCGGTTGACCTAGTTTCGTCAATTGTGTTTAAAAGTAAGGTTTTACAGCAAAGGTAAAAGATAAATAATAAAAAAAAATTAAATTAAGGTAAATTTTGGTACTTACAAGTTTTCGCAAAAATTTAAATTTGCCCATATCTTTTTATTGTGTTGACTTAGGACCTTGATTTTATACACTTAATAGGGACTATAGACATCAGAATCTGGTATAAATTTCAACTTATACCAGATTCTAGGTCCACCCGTTCCCGAGAATATCAGTGGTGACACACGGACAAGAGAGTGATCTTATAAGGGTTCCTTTTTTCTACCTTTTGAGGTACACATTATACCTACTGATTATAATTATTTGAAATAGTCTGTAAATCTTATAACAGTTCAGTCCCAAATGCTTTTATCCCCCATGTAATCCAGCACTGAGTATATATACATTTAACCTTTCGTTACTTGTTGACTTACATTTATTTTCAATTAATATTAGCCTATTATCAGGGACTCTATTATAAAATGACACACATTGATCTAGAAATTACTTGTTAGTGTTTTGGAGCCTGGAAGCAGGTACAACTCATTTATGTTTATTACGTTTGTTATAAGAGTGTATATTACTTTTTAATAAACTGACCCCTATTTTTATCAAAGTAAATTAAATTTTCGCAGGTATACTGATATGCCCATCTCATTGTGTAAATTTGTTTTAATTTGCCTCAGCGAATAATGTTTATCTTAAATGTGTGATCACATTATAAATATGTCGGAAAGCGTTCTTATGCAACACAAAGACAGACTGAATATCAGAAGCATAATCCCACAATAGATTACCGTATGAAATTATACCATCTAAATATAAAAAGTAAACTAATCTGGCTGTTTCGTAAGTTCAGTTCACGATATTTTCTAACTGCTGCAGCGCTGAGTCTATTCGACAATTTATCTATGTGGGCTTTGAATCAAGTGTAATGCCTAAAAAAATTGTGGTATCCACTAGTACCGAATCCTCTTTTATAATAGTAATCGTACTTTTACACGTTCAACGTTTAGAGTAGTAAAAAGTTTATTCTTTCTGTCTCCATTAAGAAGTAAACGTTTTACCAGAGACCACTTTCGAAACAGCGCGGTTTACATCTTCAAAGTTTGTAGTCATACGTTTCAGTTTAAATAAAAGTAAATAACAAGGTGATTGTTAGAATCCTCCCAGAGTGACCCCGACCTAAAACTGAATTTATTTTTATGAAACGAATTATTATTATTATGAAAAAAAAACTGTGCATGATCATGTTATTTTGTTCAAAAAAATGCTAATTACTGGTAGTAACGAAATTGTTCTAAAGTTAGTTGGGTCTGAGGTAGTACCAGATTTATACATTGGAAAGACTTTACTACATTTGATAAGATCAGGAAATACACCACTAGCCACACACTGATTAAATATAAATTATTTGCAACAACACATATCACATTTTTGGTAATGATTACAGAATTTCCCCAAAGCTCGAGCATTTGATTCTGTAAGAGCAAGTTGTCTGTCACACTTGCCTCAGAAAACGGGACATTGATAAAGTTTCCTGAACAATTTAGTGAATTCTTTCACATATTATGTGTATAGTTCCTCTCATTATATCACTCATACGGTTTCGGTAATATAATGTAAATACACGTTAACGTTATCTATCTAACATCATTGCAACTCGGCTCGTTAATATCAATAATATATATAAGTAGCTTAGTACGTGAGTAAGTAGTCTAGGAAACTACTTACTTATTTCAAACTAAATAATATTCACAAATCGCACGCTACTGCTTAAACAACCATCACACCTTGTTCAACCGCCGAGACTGTTGCGTACCGAGTATGTACTGAACTCCGCACGTAGGTATGACTCCCGTTTAGACCGCTGGTATGACAGAATACTGATAGATAACATTACCGTGCTTTAACCACTATCGTTTTCGGAGTAAAATCATATTTATATTTCAAACAAAAAGTATCAAAGAAATTATTAAAGGAGGTATTAGGGTTACAACCTATTTCAAAATCGAGTATGTCATAAGCAATCACAAGGTTATTACTGCTCTAGGGGGGTTATGTGTTTATGTATGTTTGTCACGCCCTACAGCCTAGACGACTAGCCGATTTCGACATTCAAGCTATCATTTAAGTCATCTTAATAATGAGAGGTGGCACAGGGTGGTCAAAGTGATGTATACAAAAAAAATAGAGGGAATTAATAAAGCAAAGCGTTTTATATTTTTTAAATCATTTTGCTTATTATTCGCCCATTAGGAGATACTTTCAATCAACACATCGGCATCTCGAGCATAAAACCATAAAAAAGCACGTTGATTAAAATCGTTTTTTTTTTTTCGAATTAGAGATTGAGCACACACACCTGCCTTTATAGCCTAAATACCTAACTACTGTTCTAACGGTCCCACTCATACCCAGAAAAGTAATCCCATAAATAATAATATCATCTATTATTAAATAAAAGGCCAGGAGACGGAAACGCTCATATAATGCAAACAGATAAGTCAGTACTGTAAAACTGTCGTGACTTACCGTCAGAATCCTTGTATTTTAAAATATCACGTGATATCTCAATTAG
The DNA here is from genome assembly GCA_947561695.1 of Tyria jacobaeae. NCBI lineage: Eukaryota > Metazoa > Arthropoda > Insecta > Lepidoptera > Erebidae > Tyria > Tyria jacobaeae. The sequence continues at coordinate 20,090,475 of OX387207.1, read as the reverse complement.
GAATGAATCCAATTCTCCTTTATTCCACTCGTCAAAAACGTCTGCCATTTCGCCTTGCTCCATACCTAAAATAAATACTGTCAAATGAATAAACGGCGCCAACTGCCCTATTTACAGGCCCGACAAATAGTACGAAACATTGAGTACTTATACAGAATTATACTTAGAATGTAATATAAATTTAACAATTTATGTAAGCACACAACATAAGACTTTTTTGTTTTAAATATATAATAATGTTAAATCTTTATCTTCACACGGCCACCATTGGATTAGTATGAATAATAATATTATAATGTATTTGCATTTAATGAATGCTTTAATTATATATCCCATCCAACTTTGTTCTATTTTTAATCCAGTAAAATGTTTATTTAAATGTTGATTACATTTTCCTTTGAAGTATTTAATGCATACTAATATTATAAAGAGGCAAAGTTTTTTGTTTGTTTGTTTGAACCGCTAATCACAAAAACTACTAATCCGATTTGAAAAAATATTTTTCAATTAGATAGCCCGTTTATTAAGAATATAGACTTTATATAATCACGCTACGACCCTTAAGAGCGGATCAGTGAACATAAACGTGCGATACTTAGACAATCCATCAAGGCTATCATCAATAATTATGTTTTACACACACCAGACGATTTTACATAATGGCACTCACCTAAGACGTCCTTCATAATGTTGTAAGTTTCACATATGAGTTGCATATCTCCGTATTCAATACCATTGTGCACCATTTTTACGAAATGACCAGCACCATCTTGGCCGACCCAGTCACAGCACGGGTCATTATTGGCCTTAGCGCATATCGCCTATAAACCATAATATATAATATTTATATAGTCCCAGAAATATCTCTAGATCTATATGTACATATGTTATGAAAAATCACTTACCATGAGACAGATATATTGATACTATGCTAGTTAACTATTACTACTACTAATAAAAGTATTATAAATGCGAAAGTTTAAATGTATGGATATTTGTAACTCGAATCACGCCAGAACGGCTGAACGAATCTGGATGAAATTTATCATTAAAATAGATTAGCCTGGAATATATAATATATATATTTCCCGTAAGCTTGCTGTATTAAAAGGGTAATTATGTAAATAAATTAAGTAGGCAGTGTTTTGAATATACAGCATTAATATTTGTGACACTAAACAATTACCATATAAGATGTAAATGTGTGGAAAAATGCAAAAGGCATACCTGAAATATAGGTTTTATATAAGGCCAAGCGTCTGGGTGTCCTCCTGGCATCAATGATGGTCCATATCTAGCCCCATCTTCACCTCCGCTTACCTACAAAAATATAAAGTGCATGAACCTCTTTGATGCACATAATAATCAAATAAATTAAATGTTCAAATAAACAAAATACATATGTTACAAAGTCTCATTGATTGATTAGTACAAAAACGAAATTACTAGATGAATTATATTGAAGACTATCTGTGGATATTTTACATATTAGTACAAAAAAGTAGATAAGAAATCATTTCTTATACAGATATCTTAATCCTATACAAAATTAAGGTTATATTATTTTGTTAATATACATATGTTTACTTACACCCATGCCAACATAGAGTATGCCCGTAGGTTTAAGTTCCTTGCACCAACGTTGTGTGTCTATGTATTGAGAATTACCGCCATCAATAATGATATCGCCTTTGCTAAGAAGAGGCACTAAGTTCCGTACAAATTCATCCACAGCCGATCCAGCTGAAGTAAAAAACTATGAGTAAAAAATCAACATCTTTATACCAACAACAATATAAACCTCAACTACTTAACAATATAAACTTCACCACCGCGTATCAGAGAAGAGTTACCGTTTGACCGCCACGTCAATAACGAAAAACTGTGTTCTCTACACAAAGCAACAAATTCCTTGTTTTATAACTACAATATAATAGTGAAGGCAAAAGTGTATCAATAGATCATCGATACATTTTACTTGTACATGGCTTACAAGTTTTAAAAAAAAAGGTTCAGTTATATTATTTTTCAGCCAGATTTTACCTTCCTTCCCAGCTTAGTACATTATACCGAAGTAACGGCGTTAGATAAGAGCATTATAATAAAAAATAAAAAACGTGTGCGTCTCGGGACGCCCGACAGAAGTGATAAACTAAACTACCGCTGCCGTATGTGTGAGGAAAAGATAAGCCAGTCAAGCTGGCGCCGTAACGCGTTTAGTAACGAAGCCATTTACCCTCCATAAGAAGTTATCACTTCAAAATGTAATTCAAACTATCAAAATCACACAGTCCGGACGGGAAAGCCGTTTGTTGATTACACAGATTTAACTGTGGATATTTATGTTATGTTTTAAAAGTACTACTATTACTTTTTAAAATTGCACTTCATTACATTTAGTTGGGTAGACATTTAATAAATCTTTGATCGTCATTTCCTTCTCAGGCATCACTAGCTGGCGGCTCTTCACGGTCAAGACATGGTTATGTACACCAAATGAATACATTTTTAACGATGTTTTTACATTGAATTTTTCCTATTATAGAGTGGCTAATTGTTATATATCGTTGTGTACTTTTGAATGTACTAAATACGTCTAAGGAATAATACTAAAAAGCAACACTAAAAATATGGTTTGTATGTTTATTTCGTACTGTAAATGAGATCTATTTTCGACGTGCCCTGACCTTGTTAGCGTAGTAAGCACGTTAGCGTAGTAAGCACGTTTTCATTTGACGTGGTAAGACGTCATGGGCGGTTCAAAAGGTTAAATAAAGAAATAATTAACTTCACTAATAAATTCAATGAACTGAACAGCATACAAGAGAAATACGATTGTTTGGAAAAGTCCCTAAAATACAATTTGAAGACGCATAAAAAGAAGAAAAAAAAAAATTAAAAAACCCTAGACCATAAGCAATATGCTTGCTGATTGACAAAAACTTATTTCAGTATTACTAATAAAACAAGTGATAATAGCAAACAATTAACACATCAGTAAGAAGATAAGAGAACATTAATAGAAAACGGAATTATCAAAATTCTAAATAAAAAAAAATTGGATATCAAAACTTCATACTAAGACTGGCCAGGTAAAAATGAGACGTATAGATATAATTGAAAACGCAACAGACTTCTTAAAAAATCTCTATAGTTCTCAAAGAAGCTGACCAAAACTGATCTATCAGAAAAAGTTTCAGTACTACCGCTTATCAAAAGAGAAGTAGTAATCCAAACCCAAAGCAAAGACAAAGCCCCTGGCCCCGATGGAATCTCTAACGAACTGCTCATCGGCACCTATGACATCTACTCCAGTCCTCATATCAATCAATTAGCACACTGTAGTCCACTACTGGACATAGAATAGAATATACCTTATTGCACACCAAAATATAGGACACATAGAAACAAAAACATTAATTAGTAGTACAATGGGCGGTCTTATGGCAATCTGTGATCTCTTACAGACAACCGTTGATAGACTATACTGTATAGTGACGGGTAAATCGAGGTCCACGGTTAAATTTGCAAACATTGTAACGTTATTATTATTACAACTGTTAAATAAAAATGGATAATATGAAATTTGGATATATATATCTACCACAATACATACAATACTACACTACTATTATAAGTATAACAGTAGCACATTATATCTATATACATAAATACATAAAATCATTATAGGGATAGGTAGTAATCTTTGACGAGTTTCTTAAAAATAATAAGTGACTGCTCGGCGGATAACTTCTGACAAATCATTCCACAGACGTGCAGCTTGCACTAAAAGTTGTGGTGTGCATTTGAATTTCCAATGTTAGGTTTTCCAATGATCTCAAGTATCCATTATGTGTGTCATGAATAAATGCGAAACGTTTCTGTAGGTATACAGTAGTGGGATTAAATGAAACTCTTTAAGACTTATGTGGAGCCAGTATTGTCATATGGTTTTTGGATGTGAGCACTTACCAAACACATAAACTGAAGGTCTGCCAAAGATCCATGGAGGAGGAAGCTGAACGATAGCAAAAAATATAGGGAAAAAACATGGACATAAGAGAAAAGACCAAACTAGTAAATATAACAAATATAATTAAAAAACTCTAATGGAGATGGACTAGACATATGATGAAAGAGAAGGAAAAATGAAGCATAAATTGGAAATCACCACATGGAAAGAGCCAAAGTAAGAGTGATTGTCGGTACAACAGATGGGATGTCAATCGTGCAAAAATACCTGAAAAACTCTTAAACTAGATTTGCACATAATTGACAAGACTGGAACATGTTGGAAGCAGCCTATGTCGAATGAGAAACAGACAGTAAACAATATATAATATACTATCCTACCTGTACCTGTAAACATGTCTGAATATGGTGGCTTTATTATTATTGTTATTATGTGTATACACATAATAGCGCACAATCAGCGCACAAACATAGCGCAAGAATAGTGTTAAAGGTATTGGATTTATTAACTTTGGCATAACTGTTAGTTTACCTTTAACAAGCAGCATCACTTTCCTTGGCTTCTTAAGTTTCGAAACCATATCTTCTAGAGACGTAGCACCAATAACTTTTGTACCCTTTGCCTCATTTTCAAGGAATTGTTCAACCTAGAAGTATTTAATTACAATTAAATATAGTAAAAGTTACCATTAAAATAAAATAAAATATAGATCAATTTCTACCTTAGCAACTGTTCTGTTGTATGCACACACAACAAATCCATGGTCATCCATGTTCAAAATTAAATTCTGTCCCATAACAGCCAGCCCAATGAGGGCAATGTCAGCTTGAGGTCTGAAACAACAATTTAGTTTTACACAATATTATAGTATTACAGAATAATCATTAATTAAATTTATAAACAATTGTTTAAAATACTTCTTTAGAAGTTTGAGTTCCTTCGCATTGAGATTTTTATACCTACCACTGGCCTTAAACATTACCCATACTTCTTAAAAATATAAAAATCAAAGACCATAAACAGAAACTGAGAGAGTGCAAACAGGATAACCTTGAAGGAACCAATAGAAGGTACAGACTATCACCACAGCCATTTTAAGAATGTAGTGCAATCTCATGTTTGTCTACTTACTTTTCAGGCCCTTGAATGTTTTTAGTCAATAGGGATAATACTGTTTTAATTTCGTACTATTTAATATGGTATTTTCAGTCTTGTTAGTTAGAATATGTTAGATGTTGGCATTTGGAGTATTATTATACTGAATAGTTTATTTTTTTGTAGAAAAACCATCATGCTCTAAAGGATCAGACCTAAGTTGATCGGTGAGTTCCTAGATTCAATAAAAAGGCTTCTAAACCTAAATACATTAGCCATTTACAGTGTCTGTGAAACAGGACCAGCAAGTTGCCAAGCATTTTTGCCAGCTAAATAATTATCTACTTTGTATTATGTAACAGTGTGTTGTGAGTAGAACCAGCAAGTTGCAAAACATTTCTGCCAGCTATATAATTATCTACTTTATATTATGTAACTGTGTCATGAGCAGAACCGGCAAGTTGCCAAACATTTTTGCCAGTTATATAATTATCCACTTTGTATTATGTTACAGTGTGTTGTGAGCAGGACCAGCAGGTTTCCAAGCATTTTTGTCTGTCTTTGTAATATGCTTGATTACAAAGCATGCATTTTATGTAATTTTTAAGTAACTTCTCATTTACATGTACAATATCACAAGGTATTTTATTATAAAGTTAAGTAGCCCATAAAAGAACTCAGCCAGCTTCAAACAACTTTTAAGTGAGAGCCCTAAAATTTAATATTATCCCTAGGAAAGTAGTACTTTACATTATTCATTAACATTTCTCACTGTGATTGATTTAAAATATGTAATTCATTATTTTCTAGATGCATAACATTAAAATAAACCATTTACAAAATCTGTGTATTTGCAAAACAGTCCATCTATTTTATAAATGCTTAAATAAAAGAAGTAAACTAAGTATCACAAAATAATATAATGCATATTATAATCCATGCCATCACTTTAACTGAACAAAACCACATAAAGCCAAATAAACACATGACTAGAGTAAAAAGCCTTGTGAAACACAATTTTTTATAATGTTCTTCACTGCAAGCTTTAAAAGAAAGTTACAGGTTGCCAAACTAGATCACCGGCAATGACGCTCAGCTGCAGTTAAGTTTCAGTTGGTTATTTTCCAACAAGGTTATTTGAAGGTGAACAAAATCAATTACCTTGTGGGCCACCTCAGGATGGATTTATTGCTTTTTTAATGTTAATTGTCTGAAACTATATTATTATACCTTAGGTATTAATATAATAGAGGAATTATAACTAAACACAAGATGTTGACCTTTAAATAACCTTGTGGCTAAAGTTGTATCTAGACAACTCTAGTACTTTTAGGAATATTACAACTCAATAAAATTGTCTGCCACCACATTTTAATAGGTTAACTATGCATTTCAAAGACTGCATGTGAATCTACTTTGACATCTTACATAAACTATAAATTAATTAAAGTAACTTAGGTTAGATATGAATGATCAAAGATCTGCAAAGATGTTAACCTGGTATCTAATAAATAATGATGGTGATGAGGAATGGCTAAGTTAAAAATAAGAAAAGATTTATTTGTAAAAAAATTTAGCCAACAACTTGTATTTTTGTTTCTTATTGATCTTACGCTTACGCTTTTGGTGGTAAGATTGAAGTAGCTAAATTAGTCCGACAAATACAATAAATTAAAAAAAAAGAAGATCCATACTCACTGGGCCATTATTCCAAAAAATAAATACTTAATTCAACTCGATCTGTAATACTGCTGTAAGAACTCTTAACTTTCTGAGTAATATCTTAAGGGTATATTAATAAATATATCAAATTACAAAAAAATTAGTTCAATAATAAATAAAATCTTTTAAAATTAAATTAAATTGATTTTTTTATTTAAATGCGTAGAACGTAATACTCAACTTAATTTTCTTAACCCTCAATATAAAATGTTAAAATGATTTTGTAAAGAGATTAAGATTAGATTATGAAAATCATATGTCACATGACATACAACGTAACGAACGTAATGTCAAGTGTGACCAATTTAAATTTCTTGTGTGGTTCTACATCTAACACAGTTACTTTTTCCCTTAACAGGTGAATAAACCAGTAAAAATAACTCCTAAAAATGTACAAAGATTTGTCAGATGTGATGTGATGATTGGTCAGATGAAAATTGTTTATGAAAATAATGGTTAAAATAGGATCTTATAGGCTTTGTATATTTTAACAGATGATGAATTGATTGTGATTTAAAGTTTTTTTGTTTTAATAGAGAAGTGTTTTATAAAAAGGGAATGTTTTGGTGAACTATATATTGTAAGCGTGTGTATGTATGTACGTAGCATGTGTGTATAATGAAATAAATTCAGGTTCCAGAAATGAAGAATGTTTAATTTATAGGGATTCCAGAGAATTTACACTTTCAACAGTCTCACGAAAGAATTCCCACAATGATAAATGGAACTAATGTGGCGGGTTGGTCATGTTTGCCGTTGTCAGACGTCAGGTGTTGTTGTTAATGTTCGTTGCCCTTTTGTCTTTATGAATTTGCCATTGTTAAAATGTTGTTTAAGGTCTGTCAGAATCGTAGCAAATGGAAGGAAGTGGTCTCTGCCTACCCCTATGGGAAAGAGGCGTGATATTATGTATGTATGTAAAATGTTGTTTACGATGCCTCAAGTAATAAAAAGTGCTGATTAAGAAATTGTATTTTAGGGAAGGGAGTTGTGTTCAGCAGAAGAACAAGAGTCAATGTATCAAGCGAAGTCCAGTTTCACGGTCACTTAGAGGGTAAGGCCAAATGAAGAAGCTTGGTGTGCTAAATAGATCGAGACAGTATTTCACTCCAGCCCACCACCTGCAACTTTATAAGGCGCAGGTTCACCCGCACATGGAATATTGTTCTCATCTCAATGCAGGTGCATCCCAGTACCAGCTTCTCCCTCTTGACCGCATTCAACGGAGAGCAACTCGCATCATCGGTTGCCAAGTTATTTCTGATCGACTGGACACCTTGTTAGTAGAGATGCAGCTTCACTCTACAATCTTTATTGCTTGTATCATGGGGTTTTCAGAGGAATTTTTCGGACATACCGGCCGCAGGTTTCCGCCATCGATTACGTGACATAATTTCCACCCCTATTACCTGGATTTCTGGACCGATACGACCTTAAAACCTTCAAGAAAAGAGCCTACTCCTACCTTAAAGGCCGGCAACGCACTTGTGACTCTTGAGTTGCGGGTATCCATGGGCGGTGGTAGTGACTTACCATCACGTGACCCGTCTGCTCGTTTGTATCCCATAAATGAAGAGTTTTGATACCATCTTCATCTTTTGATTAATGGCTTTGGGAAGTTACCACAATTTTGCCAACGTCATGTATCCGAAGAAACAGCCTTCAAAGGAATGTATGTAGAGCTTTAACTGAGAGAAAAGGATTAAGATTAAAGACAAAATATTGTATTTCAGGCATAACAGTAATTAAAAATTAATAAATTTGGAGTAATGGGATTGCCCGCTATGTGATTTTTACCATTCTATTTTGGATAATTGATTAATTATTGTTTAAGATTAAGATATTTAACTAAAGCTTATCGATATGCTGTTGAAAATTCTCAAGAACCTACTTTGTTTTATATCACTGTTGCTTTTATAAATGATACACGACTAACTCTGTTGGATTAAGTTTTTATTTAGGGAACTTTACATTACAAGGACGCTTGGATTGGATGCCATCTTTTTATAGGCTACAACTGAACGAACATAGACAATAAGAGGTAAAGCCTCCCACACACATACATCCTTAACACCCCCTCTCAATTTCAAGTTACTTATCCCTTTACATTTTTAACAATAACAATGCCTACAAAATTACCATGAAATGAGAATAACCCAACTTGAAATTTTACTTTTACAGTAAACAATAGTGGCAACATTATTTATATCAAATCGTGACAGCTGCCACGGATGATCCCAACCTCTAAATTAACCCATATAAAATTCAGTCGCAACAAACCAATCGTCCAGCAGGCCAGGATATCCTCCTAGAAACCCTTCTTAATATCATCCTTGATATCCTATCAAAACAAAACCCTAATTTACCGTCCCACGTTGCCCAAAAATTTTAGTAGTCCTCCATTCTCTAAATGGACAACATGGCCCACTGCAGTGGAACACTAAGAGCATTCGCAGAAGAAAACCTGAACTCCTTCACCTAATAAATACATTCCATCCATTAGTCATTGTCATCTCGGAGTCATGGTTGGTGCCTGGATCCCGTTTTAGGGTTTTGGGATACTCCTACCTCCGGGATGACAGGTCTAATGGCTACGCAGGTAGTGCCTTACTTGTAAGGCGCTCCCTTCCCTTTGCCCAACTCCCTCTTCCTCTCTTCCCCCAAGAGATTAATGTCGTGGCCAAAAGGGTTTTGGACATCTCATTCCTTCTATATATATTCCCCACCCCCGCTCAAATATGATTCCTGACATCTTATACATCACTTCCTCTGTCCCGTCTCCCATCATCCTAATGGGGGATTTTAACGCTCATCACAGCTCATGGGGCTCCAGTCATGATGATCTTTTTGGAACTGCCCTCCTTGAATCCTTTGATGATGCAAATCTTTGTGTTATCAATAACGGGTCCTCAACCCGTAGATCTTTGCCTAATCAAAACCCTAAATGTGCTGTAGACCTCACTGTTTGTTCCTCGCTCTTAGCCTGTACTCTATCCTGGAATGTTTTGCCCCATTGTTATGGTAGCGATCATTTTCCTATCGTCATTTCCATTCCCAATCGAGCTGTCCCAATTTATAATTTCTTCCCATCCCTGAAATACTGCTTATCGAATGTCGATTGGTCCTCTTATGCTTCATCTCTTGACACTAGGATTGAGTAACTTCCTCCACCTGACAGTGGTAACATCTTGGACACCTATTCAAAATTTACGGATGCCAATATCGCTACCGCTGATGAACTGCTCCTATTTAAAAAAAGTTACGAGTTTAGAGTCTCAACACCTTGGTGGGACTCAGAATGCACTGTTGCAGTTAAAGAGAGGAAACACAATGAAAAAATCTATATTATTAACATGACGAGAAAATTTTATTAATTACAAAAAATAAGCTGCTGCAACAGCAAAACTTCTTACACAGAAAAAGAAAGAAGGATGGCTTCGTTTTTGCGAAATCTTTTCGACAAAAACTCCTCCTTCTATAATTTGGAAGCAAGTCAAACGATACAGAGGATCCCTCAACATTGATAATATCACAATCAATGACACAATCAAGGATATCAAAGGCTTCTAACCAGGAGGTTAGAAGCCTTTTCAAATAAAATGTCTCCTCCGTTGTCCCCTTTGTTGATAATTTCCCTTCCCCTCCCCAAAACTGCACTGATGGCGTAACGGTTTAAGTGGTCACCTCGCCACTAAGCTGACGCGCCTAGTGTTGTGGGTTCGATCCCCTCACGGGACAACACTTTGTGTAATCCTCAAATTGTTGTTCTGAGTCTGGGTGTTCTTTGTGTCCGTTGTTTGAATGTTTATGAAGTCCCCTGCGACACAGGAATTAATCCTAATGCGGGAGTTGTCTTTAAAAAAAAAAAATCTTACAAGCTCGAACTTTTTAAATAGCCCGTTCAGACTCTCCCAGCTTCATCTGGCACTTGACGGATTAGTTGACTCATCTCCTGGGTTGGATGGGATCTCATACTCCTTTATTAAAAATGCCTCAGATAATTTTAGATTATACTACCTTGAGTTAATTAATAAGTTCTTTGAAAACAGCCTAGTTCAAATCTCAAACTATAATTCCAATTATTAAATCAGGCAAGAACCTCCAGATGCGAGTAGCTACAGACCAATCGCCCTATCTTCCGTTCTGGCTAAAGTTATAGAACACATGGTCAAACACCGACTTTAATGGTTTGTGGAAAGCAGTAATTTATTGGGAAAATTTCAGTTTGGTTTCAAAAGAGGTAGAAGCACAATGGATAGTCTTAGCTTACTTATTTGATTTGACATCCGTCTTTTCAATATTAAAGAAAGAAAACCTTATTGGTGTCTTTCTGGATATCTCTGCAGCATATGATAGTGTCCTCCTTCCGGTGCTCAGGAATAAACTTATTCATCAGCTGAGTATTCCTGAGAAGTTGGTTCACTTCATATGTAATCTTTTTATGGAAAGAACGATTACTATCAAGTACAAAAACTCTTCTCTTCCTTGTAGAACAGTCTGGAGTGGTCTTCCTCAAGGTTCAGTCCTTAGGCCCCTGCTATATATATATTATCGGTCGACCCTTTTTGCCAAATTCTGCAGTATGCCGATGATTTGGCATTATACGTTCCCAATAAGTCTCCGGAAGAGGCTGTTGGCAGACTGAACACTGCCCTTAATTACTTATCGGTTTGGCTTCTTCAACATGGCTTTTCTTTGTCACCTGGTTGATAATGAATCTATCCAACAAGTCTATAAAGTTAAGTTTCTCGGTATTTGGTTGGACTCTAGACTCTCTGGTACTGTACACACTGACTATGTTGTTCAAAAATGTGAGAAAAATATAAATACTTTGCGTTCCCTATCTGGAGTGTGGACACCCTGTTACACAAAAACTTGTATATAATGCTATAATTCGTAGTCAAATGGATTATGGGCTATTTCTGTTAGATCCCTACAATCACTCAGGCCTTCCGAACACCCACTCCTTCGTAAGCTAAATGAACTATCCTCGTTCTTCAATTTTCGTGATCATTATTCACGGTTGAAACCACCCTGTCTTCTACGTGCCTACCTAACTTTCATTCGTCTTCCTAACCCACTTTTTCAGTGCCCGTTTACCCAGTCCCTTATGAGCAAGATCACGGTCAAGTGGACCCCCCATTTACCACTTGATCATAAAAATTTAATCTATATATATTTTTCATAAGTACTTATGATGGAAAAATGATCCCCCAAACGATTTTTAAAAATTTTGATTTTAACAACATTTTTTTTTTACAATGAAAATTTTACGCACTTTTAATTAAAAAATGGATTAAAAATCAACCGTAAGAGATAAATTCATGAAATTTTCAGCATCCATGGTCAAATGTCTATACTTTAAGAATATATTAACGACTCAAGATTATTTGTTTATTTTCGTATTGTTAACTAACTTTTAAGTTAACAAATGAAAATTTAACTCATTTCTTGGTAAAAATATGCATTTTTTTTTTCATCGGTCACATTTAAGCTTGCACACACATGCTTTATTCATTTAAGTTTAAGATTCCGGAAGAAAATTTCACTGCTCGCCATTAGTTTAAACAAAATGAATTTATTTATGACAGCGCGCCAGCCGCCGAGCGATGTGGAAGCGCCGCGCTACCGAGCGTCTCGTACTGCATTGAAGCATTGAAGCTTTTATCAGTGATCATTTAAAATAATAATACAAAATATTATTATAAAACAAATTTTATTATTAATTACGTTATATTATTATAATTATTATCAATAAAATTTTATTTTTTGTTAACAATATCATAAAGAATATAATCAATTTTTTTTATTATTTTTACCAAACAGCCTAAATTTAAAAATAAATAATCAATTAAAAATTCTTAAAACTGTTATGGTCTGTATTCACTTTTTTAGGTCCTTCAGTAAATTATTATTTTTGAATTTTCTAGTCAACACTCCATCTTTAGTTAACAAAAGAAAAACCGCTCCGTTACGATTTTCATTTGTTTTTCGCGTATCCGAGTAAATAACAAAATCATTTTAGAAGTCATTCCTTTCTATTCGTGACATAAGTTTATACGCAAAGCATGAAATAATTATTTAAAATAAAAGCTGAAGTGTTGTTAAGTTGTGTTTTTTCAGTTAAAATTTGAGTATTATAATTTTTAATTGTAATAATAATATTTTCTGTGATTTAAAATGGGCCGAGTGAATAAGTGTTGCAATCCGTTAAATAAAAAAAATCACAGAAAATATTATTATTACGATTATGATTATGATTAAAAAATTAGTTTTAATTACAGCTAATCGTGCTTGCCAATTCAAAGCCTTTATAGGAAATTATATGTGCAATTCTTGTGAGAGGGCAATTTATCTGGGACGCGAACCTGCGATACGGAAGAATACATGCAATAAACCTGTAAATAATGATTCTATTGTTGATACGACTGAGCCAGAAGTAGATGAAATTACAGATGATGATAAGAAAGATCCGACTTTTGAGTGTGATGCTATTGGCAATCAATTGAAAATTTAAAATGTTAATAAATTGCTGTCGGAAGTTGGTGAACCACCGATAAAATTAAGACGAGTGTCAAGTGTTGCTGAGTGTGAGAAATATTATAAAAAAGTTTTATAATAATATTTTGTATTATTATTTTAAATTATCACTATCAGTGATAATTTAAAAAGCTCAAAGCTTCAATGCAGTACGAGACGCTCGGTAGCGCGGCGCTTCCACAGCGCTCGGCGGCTGGCGCGCTGTCATAAATAAATTCATTTTGTTTAAACTAATGGCGAGCAGTGAAATTTTCTTCCGGAATCTTAAACTTAAATGAATAAAGCATGTGACCGATGAAAAAAAAATGCATTTTTTTACCAAGAAATTAGTTAAATTTTCATTTGTTAACTTAAAAGTTAGTTAACAATACGAAAATAAACAAATAATCTTAAGTCGTTAATATATTCTTAAAGTATAGACATTTGACCATGCATGCTGAAAATTTCATGAATTTATCTCTTACGGTTGATTTTTAATCCATTTTTTTATTAAAAGTGCTTAAAATTTTCATTGTAAAAAAAAATGTTGTTAAAATCAAAATTTTTAAAAATCGTTTGGGGGATCATTTTTCCATCATAAGTACTTATGAAAAATATATATAGATTAAATTTTTATGATCAAGTGGTCCACTTGACGTGATCTTGCTCTTATGATTCCCTTATATTCCAACCCAACATTATACTGAATTTCAACATTGACAAAAACACTGTGGAAGTAAACAAGGTACTTATCAATACTGTTAAGACCAAGTACACTATGTATACTGATGCTTCCAAAGTCTCTGATGATGGTCCGGTTGGGGTTGTGGTCTGGATACCTTTTACTCATATCATTTTCAAATATAAATGTCCTCCTGTAACCTCAGTGTTTACAGGAGAATACCCTCGCCATTCTAGAAGCCATTCGTTTTTTTCATAATTTAAATAAAGTTATTATCTTCTCAGACTCCAAAAGTTGCCTACAATCCATTTTATCTAATCCTTTTCGTTCAAAATCTAGATTCCCCCCCATTCTTAATATAAAAAAGGAGTTGTTCCAATGTCACTGCCTCGGTATTAACTTTATCCTAGCCTGGATTCTTGGTCACTCGGGTATTCGGGAAAAGTAATATCTGACTTCTGCGCTAGAAGTGCTATTGAAACAGGTTCTCTCGATCTCTCCCAAATATATAGCCATGACATCAATGCTACTCTCAAATTAAATTTACACAATTCATGGACTAAATTATTGCAAATCTCGAAAACCTTCAAAGTAAATTTTATGGGGACATCCAACCCTCCATTCCTATCAAACCCTGGTTTAACAAACATATGCATTTTGATAAAGTCACCACATCTACAATCTGTCGCCTGCGTTTAAACAACTCCTGCACCCCTGTTTTCCTAGCCAAACTGAGGATTGGGGACTCCTCTCTTTGTGAGTGGGGCCTGGAAGAAGGGCATGTTGATCATTGATGAGATTGTTTTTTAGTTGCCCTAGCTTACTCGTTACACAATGTCATTCCTCCCTATATTCCTCATCCTATATCCTTTAAACTCCTTCTCTCCCTTGGGTATAAAACTATTATAAATATATTATGTAACTATATTAGAACTAATAAATAAAACTGTAATTATATTTGAGTATTTTATATTGTTAGTGTTAGGTAATGTTATTTATTTTCTGTTATTGTGTTGTATGTGTGTTATGTACTCTGCTTAATGGTTTTTGGCTTTTTTGCTCACCGGACAACTTCATTCGTTTGTTGGTCTTTTGCAAACTTGACTTGGCGAAAATATGGTTACATCTCCACAAAGGCCACAATGAGGAATTGAATTGAATAACCCAAATAGATCAGTTCACAAATTAAACAATTTTTTAGAAAAACACAAAGCTTTCGTCATGATGTCTGCAATATTCTTATCACTTCTTACATAATCTACTATCACCATTTTCTTTGCTACAATGTCTTACACAAAATGCACTTTAATGTTTGGACCTCTTTGTGTTTTCGTAGCTTCCGATAATTTACAGTGCACTCTGATTATAACACATCACTGCAGTTTTTCAATAAATGTCTTCTGTGAAATTTCAAGTGTGTTTTTATTTCTTGTTATATCTATCCCCAAGTAAGTATTTATATTTCCCATGACTTTGCTTAAAATTCATTCTTCAGACTTTCCACCATCGTTTCTATCTTTTCTTCTTTTCTCAATAATAAGATATCACCCACGAATAGAATAAGCCACACTTTACTTCCTTTATATAAACAGACATTATATTTTGATCCTTCCTAAGCCTGTGCAAAATGAATTAAACCTCTCATTCCAACATTTAAGTGCTTCTTTGAGTCCAAACAGAGCCTTTTGTAGTTTAAGTACTGTATTTTTTCCTCCTGTTTCCAATCCTTCAGGTTTCTTTATGTATACTTCAGCGAGCAGCCTTCTTTTATAGCACCTTGATAGTTTACAGGATCTTGTGCCTTGTAGAAAAGGTAATTTGGCTTCTTTACTATTATTTCTCTTTTTGTTGTTGTTTCTCTTTCTGTAGACAAAGTTTCATCTTCTAGGTACTCCTTTTCTATGCACTATGCACCTCTGGAAGGACAACGGGAGTCCGCACACTGTGATACTGGATGAGATATTCAGGGACATTCCGATTGCGATGGCCTTAAATGACCGGATCCCGAAACAGTATGTATTTGACAAAAAATATAAAATTCAATTGTATGAGGACTACCGCCCTGAGGGTTTGGATCCTTATGAGCTCAAAATCTTTACAGACGGCTCCAAAACAAGGTATGGCACTGGCTCTAGGGTACTCTCAAAGAACCTAAATATAAAAACGACAGCCGCTCTAGGTACCCACAACCCAGGCCGAATGTCTGGGTATCTCAATGACTGCAAATGCTGTCATCGCCAGGAAGGTAAAGGATCAATCGATCCGCATCCTATCCAACAGTATCGCAATACTACAAGCCCTCGGCAATAACGTCATAAATACAGGACTTATTTACGAGTGCCACCAGCGTCTGAATGAGGTATGCACTTCCAACAAAGTAACCCTGCAATGGATCAAGTGGACCCAGAACCCATAGTGCCCCTCCCCTTCGGACAATTTCCCTTTTGTTTCTTCATAACCATCAAAGATGCCCTTTTTCCCCCTTTGAGTCCCACTTCAGTCTTGTTTGTTTAGGAATATGAACATACACTTCAGATCCAAATTCTTTGTTTAAACTCATCATATCAAATTCCTTTCCTTCCCAGATTTCATATGGAGTTTTTCCTTCTACTCTACTCTTGCTACTTCTGTTTTAAACAAAGCCATAATTCTTTGTTAAGATTTTTCGCATAAAGCAGCATAAAGCAATGTTCTTGCTTCTTCTTCCACAAAAGTTTTCATATCTCTCTCGGCTTTATCGTTTCGCTCTGGTGAGTAGGTCACAGTTGTCTGATGGCATATTCCTTGCTTACTGAACAGTTCTTTAATTTTTTCATTGACAAATTCAGTCCCATTGTCTGTGCGTAATTTGTTCAGTTTATTCCAGTTTTCCGCTCAGCTTGAAGTATGTAGTGTGCTCTCTTTTCGGCTACCTCGGACTTTTCCTTAAGAAAATACACTGATCTATAGTTTGAATGATCATCCTTAAGTAACAAAAAATACCTAGCTCCTCCAAGTGACTTCACTTCCATTGGCCAACACGAGTCTCCATGAACCAATTCAAGAGTCTTTGAAGTACTTGTTTCCCTCGCTTTGAACGGTAAGCGATGTATTTTCCCTTGAGACAATCTTCACACTATTTCTGTTCATTCTAGTAATTGATATTGCTCTTCTTAAGAATTTTCCTCACATTTTCATAGTTTAAATGACACAACCTTTTGTGTCACTCACCCAGCTATACACTGATCAGTATTTATATTAATGTTCAAGATATAAAAAATATTTTCTTTATTTCCTGTTGCACACACCATGCCATCCTTACTTATAACACATTTATCTTTAGATGAGTCCACCGAATATCCTTTATTTGTTGTACTTGAAACGGAGAACAGATTAGGCTTTAAGTCAGGTACATATAACACATTGTTCATTTTTTTTGTTTGTAAATTGTCATTCGCTATTCTCCTGCACGTTTTAAATGTCAAAAACTGTCTAATATTAAAAATGTCACTCTAATATTAGACATCACTTAAGTGCATAGCGATATGCATTTTAGTGATAGAAATTTGAGGTTCTTTTTTTGGCAAAATCGACCAAATAACTTCGTCAAATTAGTATAATTGAACAACGAATTCTTGATATGAACTGTGGCTGCTTCAGGGGAAAGGTATGTATACTGTTTATGTTATGATTAAATATAATCATGGCATTCTTCTCTGAAGTAATAAATACATTGTTTTTAGAAAATTTCAACATTGATTGAGATTGTAAAACTTAAAGAGATAATTCCAGAAATAAGGAGAAGTTTCGCAAACTTTTAAGCTCTAATGATCTTGGATTAAGGCTAGATCCCAAAGCACTCTACGGTGGTCTTGAATTTCCATGGCAAATGGCATTTTCTTCATAAAACATGATGGTATAGTACAGTACAATAAAAAAAATGTATGTATGTGATACTTCTCATGTAATAGAAGTGCACAAATAAAGTATTCTCTATCTAGTGCTTCTCTATATTAGGTAGAGTAATTTGGTTTATCTATGTGCTATTTTAACAGGTTTTATCTTTACTTGAATTTTTGATAACTAATTAACTATCAGGCTGCTGTAGAAAAAGGTAATTTTATTGCACTCAGCCAAACTTCTATCATGTTTGGTGCGGGTTGAAGAAGAAGATGAGTACTATTATAATTTTGTTCAGAGTCTGTATGTTTTTAGAAATATATAAATGTATGATGTTTTATTGAAATTAGGATTTAAAAAAACTCTCATCAATACCAAATTGTAATGTTTATATCTCAAATTATATCTACTGTATCTTTCCAGGTTATGATGAATATAATGTGTATACTGAGGAGAATGTAAATCCTGATTTCATCGAGGAAGAGTACTATGATTTACTGACAGAGGCCAGGCAGGCATATTAGAGAAGAAATAATACAAACACACTTTAATTAAACTGCTAATAAACATATTTATTTTAATTAGAACATTAGTTTTACTATTACTATAATCAAAAATCACATAATTTGAATTCTCAACATAAAAATATTCTTTTAATGAACTGAAAATGTCAAATAAAACAAAATGGTTTAGGCAAGATAACAGACAAGCTTTAGGAAGTGCTCACAAGAAGCAGCAGCAGTTTTCAGGATATATAATAACATAGAAATAATGTTAATAAAGGTTATGAATTTTATTATTGATTTATATGTCTATAGCTTGAGATAGCTGCTGCTATACCGTGAGCATTGTGATCAAGTGTGTCTTGTAACCTACAATTGCTTTCTTGTAGAGTAATCAATAAATTATTATAAGTTAGGCGGCGGAGGTGGTCTAGGCATGACAGATGGTTGGGTGTGGGTTCAATTCCCACCCAACAAATGTATGTGAGATCAGCACAGTAATAATTTTGTTCAGTCTGTATGTGTATTTAGAAATATATAAGTGTATGTTTTATTGAAATTAGGATTTAAAAGTCTCTCATCAATACCAAATTATAATGTTTATATCTCAAATTATATCTACTGTTTATATATAATGTAGATTATGATGAATATAATTTGTATACTGAGGAGAATGTAAATCCTGACTTCATTGAGGAAGAGTACTATGATTTACTGACAGAGGCCAGGCAGGCATATTAGAGAAGAAATAATACAAACACACTTTAATTAAACTGCTAGTAAACAAATTTATTTTAATTAAAACATTAGTTTATAATCAACAATCACATAATTTAAATTCACAACATAAAAATATTTATTTAATGAACTGAAAATGTCAAATAAAACAAAATGGTTTGGGTAAGATAACAGACAACCTTTAGGAAATGCTCACAAGAAGCAGCAGCAGTTTACAAGATATACAATAACATAGAAATAATGCTAATCAAAGTTATGAATTTTATTATTGATTTATATGTCTATGGCTTGAGATAGCTGCTGCTATACCGTGAGCACTATGAACAAGTGTGTCTTGTAACCTACGATTGCTTTCTTGTAGAGCAAACACTAAATATTATAAGTTGGAGGCCGATGAGGTCTAGTCATGCTGCGGTGTCTTGGCAAGAATTGTTGGCATATTGGTCCATGTTCTGCCAAGATATCTGTAGATTACTGTGACTCCTGTACCTCTTGAGTCTTCCAAGGAGACTGTACAGGGAGCAGGGATTCAAATGCAGGTTTCTTTCTATATTAGTTAGGTCATACTCCTGTTGCCCTTACCAATTCACACACCTTACGAGCTTTGGTTTTCACTTTAGACACATACACTCCAAACCTAAAAAGTAAAAATAAATTATTTATTAATCATAATGCTTAAGAATGTATGGCTTAATGCTGTTAACTGTAGAGACTTATAAGCTGCCGCTGCTGTATAGTCCTATTACAGCCTAAGTTGTCTGCCCGATTACCTAATAAAAAAAATACTTGAAACACTTGGGAAAGTACAATGGAAACAAGTAAAACACAAATATTTTATTTTATATTGGAGCTTTAACAAAATTGAGTTATAAATAATATCACTCAGCAAATGAATGTTTTCTTACCTCTCGCAATTTCCATATTAATGTGAAGGCGTTCCACATGTAGTTTTATATTTTAGGGGTTACAAATAAACTAATGTAGGCACTGGGTACGTATTTATTTATTCCGGACCGATTTATATCAGATCTTAATAGATTTGTACATCCTCGATATAGACAGTTAGTTACATAGATAACAAAAATGTTAAATGGTGGGTTGCTAGTATTTGAACCGTAACTCTGTGTTTTCTCAAGTGTTATATTATGCGTAAACAAACATTCACCGGCATGCAAGAAAATTTAAAATGTAGTTTAAGGAGAATTCGTTATTAAACTCTGTATCATTCATTCTTTATTTTAAAGTAGTGGTAACATCTTCGTACTCAACTTTTAGTGATGTCAATTTTAAATTTAGAGCTGTCATGTTGAAATCTAAATTTAATTCGACGTAAAAGCAGAATAGCATATTTGTAATCTGTTCACTAAAATAAGAGATTTTTTGTGAAATTTTAGTTTAGTGATGTTAACGGCAGAATCGCTACCAATGAATATCAAGAAGTAGAATATACTTCTTCCTATTAATTTTTGTTCTCTCATAACTCACTTTTCCCTAAAGCTGTGTTGTGTATTAGAAAAATTTACAATAATATATAGTTAACTTATATATACGTATATATGTATATACAACTTTAGAGGAATATACATATATGTATATGTATGCATACGTATATACAAAATTAGTAAGTTTTGTAATTACAAACTAAAAACGAGTTACAAGTTTATAAAATGTACAGTAAAGACAATTTGAAATTGTAGATAGGGATAAACAAACTATGGTGTGTAAAATGTGATTAAAATAAGTGAACGATAACTTCACCTTAAAACCCCAGTAACCAGGTCATAAAGTTACAAAAAAAAAAATGGTCGACATAGATTATCTAAGCTAGTATATATTTTCTGTGTAGATTATACACATAACTTTTGCCACTTTTGGTCGCTTTGTTCGTAAGTTGTAGGGTGATGTGTGATTTAGCATTTGAGAGATCGTGATAGGTTATACAATCTGTTAGGTAGATGTGTAATATATATAATACAATTTCTTTGAAAAGAGCCTATGAGGGGCAACCTGGATTTTGCCACATAGTGATGGTGTTATGATATCACAGCTGTGATATTATTATTACATATAATTTAAGGTGAGTGGAATACATTTATTTTAATGTGTTACCTCTCGAGTATAACTACTATCCGCTAATTATTAATAATGGTCGACTTTGTTGTCAACAGCTCATGAGTACAAATAATGAACAAAATGGCCGCCAGCCGTCTATACCGCAGCAGGCAGCGCCACCAACTGATCCACGAATTCGGAGTTCGAATGCTGCGGCGTCGGAGGATGGTACTTGTAGGGATTTCGTGTGGGGTATTTGCACAAAAGGTTCGCAGTGCAAATACCGCCATGTTTTAAATCCGGAATCAATGAAAAAGATTCTCAAGTTCTGTCATGATTTTCAAAATAGAAGTGGCTGCACTCGGCAAGGCTGCACTTACCTCCATACCACTAATGAAGAGCAAATATTATTTCTGACTACCGGTTTGATCCCGAAGGTTCTACGTGATAGATATGCTGCGGCCAACATGTATTTTGTCAATCAACCTCCACCTCCACCGCCGCCTCTACCTCCACAAAATGTATTAAAGACGCCTGGAGCTCATCAACCACCGCCGCCGCCTTTACCTCCACCTTCACAAAATGTATCGAAGATACCTGGAGCAAATCAACCACCGCTACCTGCTCCATTACCAGCTTTGTTAGCACCACCACCTCCTCCACCTCCTCCAACGATATCAGCACCTATTTTTACTGGTAAATTTTTAATGAAATATTAATTTCTTACTATATCATAAAACATCATTTGAAGTTAACTATCTTATTGAATGTGGTGCAAAAATTTGGGCACTTGATTTCTATTACGGTTTGGGAGTTAACTTTTTTTTATTGTTTACTAGAGTAGTAGTAAAGTATAAATTTTGTCTGTATTTTAGAAATCGTAATATCATAGCTACTTTTGGTCTAGAGTATTGTTATTTATTTCCATACCCTCATTTTTTAAATTTGTGATTTGTAAAGTTTACATCTTTTAATACTTATTTCAGCTCCACCTCCAATCAGCACTACTGTAGGGACATCCTTTCCAGTGGCTAAAGAGACACTACCTCTTGTGAAGTAAGTTAAATATAAGTACATATATGGCTTGTATTTGTCAGTCTTGGACAATCATAAATTGCCTTCAATTTTATATTATAGATACTCATCTGTAATATAAAATTAGTAAGGACTTACTGCTATAAGTTGTAGAAATGATTATACAGAATTTAGGAAAAGCATGTTTAATATAAATTGAATTCAGTTTTTTGATTTGGGTTAAGTGTTATAGCAAAACAGAATTTCCATATACATACACAGTTGCCTATCAGCACATTTTTATCCATTTTGGTTATGTTCTTGAATTTGATGTAATTGTAGCAATGTATGTTTTATCATAGAATCGATACAAGCAAACCTCCACCTCCACTACCGGCAACAAAAAATGGTGCAGTTAAGAGACCTGCTGAGCCTGCTACAGGTAATATTGATTTTATGTAAAGTTGTTTCTAACCTTATTCTTTTTTAAAGTGGCTTGCGTAAATATAATTCTATATATTGTAGTGAATTGTAAATGTATTAAGATTAGTAAACCTTTTATAGATGTAAAAATATTGCTAATTAAAATATACAAATCAAATTGAAGCAACCACAATTTTTTTTCACATTTTATATTGATTAAATGGCAGCAAATGCCTAGCATAAATATAAATAGCAAAATGCTTTACTGCCTTTTTAAGAATTTCATTGCCCTCATTATTCTTAATGATATTAAATTGTAATCATATTACTGATACCTTATTGAAATAATTTTGAGGAAATATAATTCACTTTAAAAAAGTAGACAACTGACTTCAATGCATCTATCATAAATTTATATGGTTTCCTCATGGACGCCATTGTCAGAGCTGGACCAATTTGAAATGCAAATAAAAACAAAACATGCCTCAGAACATACATTACATTGAACACAAAAAAATACAGTCAAATTGAGAACCCCCTACTTTTTTGAAGTTGTTTGAAAAGTACTAGTTTACTGGATATCGATAGATTCGATATTCTATATATATATTAAAATTATTCTATACAATTATTTTAAAAATATATTTAAAAAAATTGCAGAATATCTGTAATTTCTTTAAATATATAGTACTGCACAATTTCATATTTACATCTGACTGCTAATGTTGTTTGCTTGGCGCTTATTGATTTTGTTCTCAGCTGGACCAAGTAAAACCAGAAAACAAGACGTAGAACACAGGCTCTGTGAAACATGTATCCAGCGGGAATTAAGGTTTGACATGAAATGAACCCTTATATTTTGTACGCATGATATTGTAAAATTTTATTTAGAAAAAATCTGTGTGAAATTACTGATTTGTCATTTTGCGATAATATTTTTTAAACTTAATAGCGAATTAACTATTATTCTAGTCTGCTTGCCAGTGTTTAGTTTATTTGAATTGCACAGATTATACATACCTTCTATTTCCATCAAATATAAAAATTTAAAGTAGTAATTACATTAGACAATTATGTCTTGCAATCTTGCCGCGTTGTTATTTGCTGTGCGATTTATTTTATTAACAAAATTAATGACAGCTATGTGGCTATATCTTATTTTGGCCTCAGCTATTTAATTTCTTAACTTTTCTAAAATAAGTCAAGAATTAAAAAAGATGATTCTTAATCTAAAATCTTTTAATTTCAATAACAAATTTGTAAAGTGTGCAAATCAATTAAAATTTAGCACACCATTGAGACTGCACAGAGAGAGACTATATACATATATACAAATATGTATATGTATAAATTGTAGTTAAACATACACTGATTGTTTGTCGAATAAATACCAACTGCCTGCCTGAATTCTACAGTAGATAATCTTGCTGGAAATTTAAAAGATACTAAATGCTGTGCATGTGTACTACATTATTCATAAAGACAATATATTTTAGGATAGAGGTGTTCCGCAAGGAGATAAAGAAACTTGAGGGTGAAAAAGAACACCAAACACAATTGTTCCTAAAGAAGTCTGAAACATTTGCCAACTACAAACTACTACTGAAATCGGCTGTTAGCTCTGATCTTTTCCACATTCTGGATGCTTATATTGAGGTAATCACTATCAAAAATTAAAACTGCTTCCTTGTTGTTTTAACAATTTGTATTGCTTGTATTATTTTAGTTTTTCATGATATATTTTTCTATTAACTAGTGGTGTCATTTCATTGAACAATGTGTGTTTAAGCGATGCTTGAGCATCCTATTAAAAATAAATGAGATCATAGGATTGAAATAACCTCACTATATAGATATTGCTAGGTTAAAAGATGGATAGCATATCTTTTAAGTATTTTACCACTGATTATTATAGCTTCCATCAGATTGTTATGGAACAAAATCTAGTCAAATTTTCAATAAATCATTCTTTAGATTCATGTGGTAAATAGTTGAACTTTACACTAAATTCTTGTTTACTTCTTATTATAGAAATATTCGAACTTGCCCAAATATTCACATTTTGTTTTTTGATCTGATAGTTTTTTTTATATAAGTACTAGCACACTATATAATATAATACAGATACAGCTCACATTAATTAAAATAATAGCGAGTTGTGCTCAGTCATACTATAGTGCAGTTCAGGAGGTCGCACAGTGCAAACCTACAGTTATGTTTACCGTTATGGTGCATAGTATTCCGTCATGTAGTGTCAAATTGGAGCATTGTTCATGTTACTGTTCTTTACAAATTTGTGACAATGGATTAAAGCAAATTTGAAAGCAAGATTAAAGGTCTTGATACATTATTTAATTATTATTGAATCGACCGTGAACCACACAGTATAACATTACAACGCGAACTGTATTATGCCCTAGGGTGGAGTACAAGTAGGATAGGGCCAATCCGTCTTATACTGTGGATTTTATTAATGCGATAGGGGGCAAACGAGCAGACGGGTTACCTGATGGTAAGTGACTACCGCCGCCTATGGACACCCACAACTCAAGAGTTACAAGTGCGTTGCCTGCCTTTTAGGTAGAAGTACGCTCTTTTCTTGAAGGTTTGAAGGCGACTAAGGGGTCAGACTTTTATCAATCGGACAGTATAGTCTCCGGTTGCATAAATAACGCATGATCGTTTTTTTTTCCAGGCTTCGTCGCCATCGGAACAAGTGCCCGACATCATATCCCAATTCAATCATGTTAACCCTGTAGTTGCGGTGAGTCACGCCTGAATCCATTAATGAACAAAACATGGATTTGTATTAGTTTAATGTCTTCACGTATATTTCTCATCTAAAATATTAGGTCCTTACAAATGAAATTGGCGTTTTGTCGAACTGGCCACGTTGATGTCAAATATCTGGCGTTTAGTTAGGAATTCCAAAATTAAAATTTATTTAAAATTTATTCTGGACTACAATGTTAAATTGTTAGTCCAGAATAAATTTTAAATAAACTTGTTATCCTTTACTTAAAAAAATCCCACTTGTAAATGTTAACTAAAACAGCAAAAACTTTACTTGTAATCTTTAACTAAAAAATAATGTAAATGTCTTTTTTATGCCCTATTTAGGGAAGTTTTCAGTGAGGAAAATGTTGGTAGTTGGTGTGCAGGTAATTTAGTGTTTCGCTTAACAAACTTAGTTAACATGTCTTCAAAAATTTACTGAATTGGAATTAAATTTGTGCAAACTTTCTTGATTGCAGTAAAAGAACCTCTTAATTTGGATTTATTATCTTATATTTGGATCCGTCAAGCGGTTATGGCTAGTTAGCTATCACAAAATATTTTAGTTTTATCGGTGCTTAACGTTACGGTAGCTGTTGATATTTCACGATGTGTGCACTTCCACGTGTCGTACAGTCATGACTCGTACTACCGTTTTTAGTTAATGTCCACTTACCTTTATTATCTCTTGATCTTTATTATTGTTTTTTTTTAAGTAATTTGTTGGAAATAGGCATAAGTTTATTTTTACTTTTTTTTTAAATTTATTCTTAATTTCTGTGCCAGTATTAATAATCGGTGTATAGACGTTTCACTTAATATTATTATATATTATATATTACAAACAGATTGAAGGTTTAATGATGTGTATTTGCAATGTATTGTACAAGAAAGTACGGTACATTTTTGGTTCCAACGTTGCCAAGTAGATTGGCGATATATCCAAGTGATGAGATGTCTCTACGAAGCCGCCACCATGTCCGTTCAAGTACAGAACCAGCAAACAAGGCCTATGACCTAGCTAACTCTTCTGTACGCATCGGCCTACGCATGAACTTGGATAAAACCATGATCATGTTCAATAAACATGTACTACCGTAACCGATTTCGGTACACGCGGCCGTTCTGGAAATTGTTTAAAAATATGTTTACCTCGGGCAGACATTTGCAATTAGGTAGAAACAACTTCGAGGACGAAGTGAACAGAAGAATTCAGCTGGGTTTGGCAGCGTTTGGGAAGCTCATCGAGTCTTCTCATCGTTGGTCCCACAGTGCCTTAAGATGAAAGTCTTCAATGAATGTGTCCTACCCGTCATGACATACGGAGCCGAAACGTGGACACTTACGGTGCGGCTGGTCCACAAATTCAAAGTAGCTCAGCGTGCTATGAAAAGGGCTATGCTCGGTTTTCTTTAGGGGATCGCATAAGGATTGAGGTGATCCGGCAGAAAACCAGAGTAATCGACATAGCCTACCGGATCAGCAGGCTGAAGTGGCAATGGGCTGGCCATATTAGCCGCAGAACCGATGACCGTTGGGGAAAACGAGTTCTTGACTGGAGACCGCGTCTCAGCAAACGTAGCGTAGGACGCCCACAGGTCAGGTGGCGTGACGATTTGCGTAAGATAGCTGGATGCGAGAAACCGAAAATAGATAGAAGTGGCGTGCAATGGGAGAAGCCTATATCCAACAGTGGACTGCGATAGGCTGATGATGATGACGACAATCAAAAACGCTCATCACAGTCGTTGAACCCAGGAGAACCGGATAGTTCCTGTCCCTAGTGAAAGTTGACTAACAAAAAAAATAACTGGTGAGTGTTTGGTAGCCAGTGCTGGTGTCAGTATAGTTTCCTAACATCTGACCAGACTCTTGCTATATTGTCAACAATTGCAATAGGGAACAGCTAGCATTTAAGCAACCGAAGTCCGGTTTACACATAGGTCAGTGCGTAAAGAGCTTCTTGCCCTCGATGTTCGCAAGTCGAGTTTGCCCTATAGAATCTCTCCTATTGTGCTAAGAAGTTCAGATTGGGGTCGACTTAATCTAGTCTAATATAACCCCACGAAGACAGGTTTGCGCGTTCACCGCTATAAAGATATTATTGGTCGTATCACCTCGCTTTGAGAGCACTAAATTAGAGTAGCTTCAAATATAATGTTGGCGACACCAGCCCCGGACCTTGCTCACTAGGACAAAACTTCAATTTCGATGAGGTAGTCAACATTTTTTCGAGCAACCAATGAACTATCTATAAAATGGCAAAAGTGTATAGATGAAAATGGTTAATACGTTCATTAAATGTATAATTTCATAAAAATAAAATCGTTTTGCTTTTTCTATATAAAACGCTTATTTCATATGTGACCTAATACTCAATACATATATATACATACAGTCGTGGTCAACTAATTAGGGACACTCTCTAGTTAATCCAAATTGTGAATTTATTTTTTATTTTCCAACGAGTCTAAACAATATTCCACATCTTTTACATGTAAGTATAATTAGTCATTTATGTGCCTAATTATACAAACAATAACAACTTCTTAAACATTAAACCTCTTTACAGTATAGCTGATAGATGATCACAGTGCTATTTGTTCAAAGAATGCTGGCTGGCCATTTAATTAGGGACACTGAGATATTGCGTTCTAGTTTCAAAATCTGAATCTCAATTATTATTTTCTTTCTTCTCCTATTCTTTGTGGTAGTTTTGGCGGCAATCTAGATTTGTAATTTCAAGTTTTGAGAGTTATTTTGAAGAACAATGGGCAAAAATAAAAGTTGCGATGCAACACTACGAAAAATTATCATGAAGTTTGTCGAGCGTGGTTGGTCATACCGAAGGATAGCAGGATATTTAAATTGTTCAAAAACTATGGTATGCAATGCAGTGCAACATTTCAGGCGCAATAACACAACTTTAAATGTGCCCAGAAAAAAAAGATCGAGAAAAACAACTCCGCAAGAAGATAGAATGATAACCAGGTTAGCTAAGAAAGATCCGTTTCTAGGCTCTATTTTAATTAAACATGAAGTGTTTGGGGCAGACGAAAGAGTCAGTGTATCAGCGAGGACAGTTCGACGACGTCTGGTAGAAGCAGGGTTGTTCGGAAGAGTGGTTCGCAAAGTACCGTTGTTAAAGAAAGAGCATAGAAATGCACGTTTGGCGTTTGCACGTAAATATGGACATTGGACCTACGACCAATGGCAACATGTATTATTCTCTGACGAGACCAAGGTTAATTTGATTTCTTCAGATGGAAGGCAATACGTACGGCGTCCTGTAAAAGCGGAAATGAATCCAAGATTCACAAAAAAGCAGGTGAAACATGGCGGAGGAAACATTAAAATGTGGGGATCATTTTCTGGACGTGGAGTGGGACCTGTGAGGAAAGTTCAGGGTAACTTAGACCAACATCAATACAAGGCAATTTTAGAAGAAACTATGCTTCCCTATGCTGAGGAACATCTTCCTATTATATGGACTTTTCAGCATGATAACGATCCAAAACATACAGCCCGTTCAGTCAAGTCGTTTCTTAACAGACAGTCGGTATCAGTGCTAGATTGGCTAGCAAATAGCCCCGACCTCAACCCAATCGAGCACCTTTGGCACGAAATTAAGAAAAAAGTTGCCATTTATCGTACCACAACTTTAGATGAACTTAATGAAGCTTTTTGTGAGGCATGGGCAAACATTCCTGTTGAAATATGTCAGAAACTGATAATGTCTATGCCACATCGGTGTCAAGCGGTAATTACTAACAAAGGTTTTGCTACTGGGTACTGATTTTACCCGTAATAAAATGAAGTTGTTAAAGAAATTAAAATACTGCAGATTATTAGTTCTGTTTAACTCTATTTTTCATTTTACTTTACTGTTCTTAATTAAATGTCCAGCTACAGAATTGTACCTTAAATTGAATACATGGTTAACCTTTGATATTAAACACTTTTTTATATTTATTTAATCTTTTATTTACAGCCATTTATAGTATAATAATCGGATCAAATTATGCAAATAATAGTTACTGAGAAATCAACAGGGTTTTATATTTATATGTACATAGCCGGTTATTGCTGTCCACTATCTTGAATGTCCTTAATTAGTTGACCACGACTGTATATTAAATCAAATACGAAAGCTTAATTGACAAACAAATTTTAATAATTTGTTCCTCCGCTTGTAACCAAATTTATAAGTATGAATGATTATGATGATATATATAATATTTGTGCTCGCAGGGTCCATCGTCCTCCGCATTACAGAGCCAAATTTTATTGAACATGATGGAGCTGGCTAGGAATATTGTGGAAGTAAGTAAACATTAAATAATATTTGGAATTACTATTAAATAATAAAAAAATATGCCAATGTTTGTGTTACTTTTCTAGGGACCACGTACCAGCGTGTTAGGCAAGGATACGAAGATGACGAAGCAAACATTTATGGAAAGGCTTCGTAAATGTAAGTTTGAAACTGACACTGTTATTATAATATAGGACATCAGAGTTAACGACGTTAAAAAAACGCACACATTCACATAAAGTGTGTTTTAAGGGCGCTTTCCTCAAAAGGAAAAAAAGGAACTCTTATAGGATCACTCGGTTGTCCGTTCCTGTCCTGTCTGTCAGTCAGTCAAGAGCCATTTTTTCGTAACGCCTGTAGGTATCAAGTTCAAATTAACATCAAATATGTACGTACGTCTGCTATCCCTTGAAGCTGTAAAAAAATCAGCTTCTCGGTCTACGCAATATGGCCATTAAAATCTTAAGTTTCTAAAAATTTAAAGATTGCGTGGGTAAATAAAAACCTATAGTATACTTCCATTGGACCTAGAATCATCAGATTTGGTATGGAGTAAGGTCTAACAGCACAAGTCAAACAAAAACACCGAAATTGTTGTTGCATCATATTTAAAAAAAAAAACGATTTAAAACTTTTGTTCTGTGGTTGGACAATCGACTTTGACGAACATGATGTATTATTAGTCTTGCCATATTGTTACCAGATTTTTTTATAGCATTTATTACTGTAATGTGTGTTAATCCTTACATTAATGTCATAATATAAAAAATATATGAAGCTCATTCAAATGATCTCCATGTCTTTAATACAGTCCTTTAAACGTCGAGGCCAGTCATCAATAGAAACTCGCACTGTACCTATTAAAAGCCCGGTACACAAACATTCGACTAATATCAAGCGGATAGAGTTTAAAAAAATGCATTTTACTCCATAACTACTTTGTGTAATGCTATCACAGCAATATCGGTTCGCTTTTTCACCCAGCTTCATTTTTATATCACAAAAGAATGTAAAGATTTTATTATTATTCTCTTTATTTAACTTTAAATATATATAAATGATATTTTTAAATACATAAATACTGTCCAACCCGTATCGAGTACAGGCCTCAAGGATTACGGAACCCACATCCCACATGTCGACAACCTCATGGACTAAATCAAAATATTTGGTCGTTTATCTTTTTTAGTCTTTATGAAATTGTCGTCACGGGGAATGGTAATGCCAATAATGATGTGTGCTCTAATCGGTCTATCACTGCTATGTTAGTTTTATTGGCTATTAAGCTAAGAAACGCGACGACCATCATCACCGCATCACATTTAGTCACACATTTGTACAATTACTGATACGCTATCTCAAATAATGCAATAAGGCCTATATCTCGCGTAATAATTAAATACCTACTTAGTGTACTGTACCTGTCCGGTTCGTATAATGTGCGTTAAATAAAAAGTGTTATTTCATTGCATAAAAATCAGACTGTCATTGTTACTCGTATTAGGATTGCCGTCAACTAGTGATGGGTTTGTAGAAAGATACATATCTTCCTAATAACAAAAGATGGAAGATTTTCATAATATATTAAAAATAGGTTTAATAAATTAAAACAGCCACACAGCACACACAACCACATAGCTTTGAACAAAAGATGGCAGTACTTAATTCATTGTGAGTGATAGTATTTTGTATATTTTATTAACCTTTTGACGGCCAAGGATGTCTATCCTTGTCAAATGAAAACGTACTTATTACGTCAACGACGTTTCATGCCGAAAATAGGACTTGTATCACGTAATAAACATACAAAAATATGTTTTTACTGTTTCTATTTTTCCTTAGACGTTCTTTAGACATATTTATTACTTTCAAAAGTACACAACGACACGACAGTTAGTCAATCTGTAATCGGCAGAAACACAATGTAGTTTTTAAATTCGTTAGTATTAAATTACAATCGTTCAAAATGTATCATTTTGGTGTACATATTCACGCCATGGACCTTAAGAGCCGTCAGCTAGTAATGCGGAAGAAGTTACTATCAAAGAGTTATTAAATGTTTTATGACAACAAATTAAAATACTCCTTCACTAATATACATATGATGAAAATTATTTTTTGTTAACAAAATTTTATATCAGATTAAGTAAAAATCAAATGTATAATAAATCTACCATATGTAGGGCATAAGTCATAAGAAAACATCCCTATCAGAGGAATCCTTTTACAGTAGTCTGTACGCCATAGACGGGTTGACATGTCACGCTATGACGTCGATCGGGCTGCCGGAACTTGATAGTGAAGTGCAATATATTAATAATCTAAAATAGTTGATGTAATACTCTATATCATGTCGTAATCCACTAAACATATTAATTAGGTTCAAAACATATTCTTTCCAAAACCGGAATTCTTGTCATTTTCGGCAAATTTGTATGGAGCTTCGAAATATCCTAAACCATTACAATTAGTTACATAATAACTATATATTATGTGGCGCATTTTTAAAAAGTACCAGTAATAAACAAACAAATTTCCACAATTAACTCTGTGTAGCCAACATAAGAAAAAAAAATGTATTTTTATGACTCGTTATACTATTCTATTAAATTGTATTTAATATTCTATAAGAAAATAATCATGTAGTAATATAATAATCATGTAAAATATCGTAAAACTCACACCTCTACATCTCTAACTCAAAAGTGGCAAAGGTTGTAAGTGCAGTGCCGACCACGCCAATGACGGCTCTTCATATCAGTGGTTGTTGGCACAGAGATTGTGCCAACAACCACTGATATGAAGTGTGACTCTGTCATCTTAGAAAGTTGAATATTTTTTTATTATAAAATCAGTTTTTTTTTGTGGAAACTCCCACGGGTCCTCACCTCACCGGAGCTAACGGTAAAGTGGTATGTCGGACTAGAACCGACTAAAACCACACGGTGTTCTCTTATAAGTTGGTCTATTGTAAGGAACCTGGGTATACATAAGAATGGAGCTTCCAGGAACCCCTGCAGACCTTGGCCACCTCTCCTGCATTAATTGTTAGTATAACTACTCAATAATAAGTAGTTAAAATTTGAAACCAAAGTTCGCATTATTATGCTATGACCATTTAAGTTACTGCCGGTCGCTCAGGGGCCCTTTTTCGGTGACCTGCCTCAATACCGCAGTGCTACGGCATAATAGAGAGAGGGGGATTTCGGCAGATGTTCGTGTTTGACCTGGGGTAGAACTTTCTTGAACTTTCTTTAACGGCGATTGGCTCCAAAGCACCTTGATGCTGGCCTAAAAATAGTTGAGGTTGAAGTATTCTTGGCTACTGCATTATTTAATGAAGGAAATGAAGCCTTTTTAATCGCAGATCTTCAATTTTGCCTTCCACTCTTATCCACGATAAGCCTAATTATACAAAACACATAACACTCTGCTCCTGAAGGTTCCAGGATTCATGCATATTTGATATTAGTTTTAACTTAATACATCCAAGCCTTCTGGAGAAAAAAGTTCTTGACAGATAGACAGACAAACAGAGCGACAGATATACAATTAGACAGATATACAATCAGACAGACGGACAATCGTGTGATTCCATATGGGTTTCTTTTCTTCTTTTGTGAAACGGTTTAAACGGAAAAGTTAATCTATATACACTTTCTGAAACAACATAATAGGAGTTTAAATAGGAATGCTATATTTAAACCACTATTATTTTTCTTGAATCTTGAATTATTCTTCTTGAAAGTGTATTTAGATTAACTTTTTTCACACAAATTTGAAAATTGCTTAACGTTCGATTGCTTGACTTTCAATTATGTAATTTTATTCAGTTGTTTTCACATAATTATGTCTTTTAATAATACTAGTAGGAATTATTAATTATAATTTCACTCAAGTATTTTACTTAATATTTACATTTGGATTTAACTCAAATAAAGAAAGAACACCATAATAAAATAAAAATAGGGACTGTTCACAAACGTGCCTCGTGTAATTCCTCCGCATCGTCGCCCACTGGTAGCGTTCCGAGAAGGCTTTCAGTATTACCACGTAGAATGGCAATGCTTATCCGCTGTGCAAGGAAAAGGCCACCTTTCTGGTCACGAGTAGTGTCGATCAGTCGCTTTGCTAGTTCCTTATAAATGAAAAGAGCACTAGGACCCCATTACCCTAGCGTCTCCACCCCAATCGGTTCAAGGACGCAACACATACAACATGCCTTCACAACACTCTTTGTACAGCCTAGGTCCCCAGAGTTAAGTTAAACGAAAAGCATAAATTACTTTCCCAATAGATGGCATAGACGTATACACAATGAGGTTATATGAATAATTTGGTTATTATATATTTATATATATATTTATATATGTATATATAGCCAAGT
Source organism: Tyria jacobaeae (assembly GCA_947561695.1). Classification (NCBI taxonomy): domain Eukaryota; kingdom Metazoa; phylum Arthropoda; class Insecta; order Lepidoptera; family Erebidae; genus Tyria; species Tyria jacobaeae. The sequence goes on along the minus strand of OX387207.1, from coordinate 20,056,398 downwards.
GTTAACCATATGTTTTATAAAACAAATGTTTATTTCATTATAAAGCGGCAATTTCATACTTTCACCCCTAATATATCGTAATTAACTTTTAAAACAATACTCTCTACTATAATAATTCATTTAAGTAGAGATGAGTGTGTTTATTTTTTTTTATGCGATAGGGGCAAACGAGCAGACGGTTCACCTGATGGTAAGTGACTACCGCCGCCCATGGACACCCGCAACTCAAGAGTCACAAGTGCGTTGCCGGCCTTTTAGGCCTTTAAGGCCATCATTTATCTGTTCGGAAATACGGCAGGCGACAATTTGTTCCATAAGCTGGTTTTGCGAGGCAAAAAGCTTCTGGAGAAGCGCACAGTGGTGGAGTGCCAATCGTCCAGGTGATGGGGATGGATATTTTGTCGCGTAGGACGATGGCGGAAACCAGCAGCCGGTATAAGTCCGAACAATTCCTCTGAACACTCTCCATGATACAAGCGATAGAGGATGCAGAGTGAAGCTACATCTCTACGCAACGCCCAGGTGTCAAGTCGATCAGAAAGGCAGTCGATGATGCGAGTCGCTCTCCGTTGAATGCGGTCAAGAAGTAGAAGTTGGTACTGGGGTGCACCTGCATAGAGATCAGAACAGTATTCCATGTGCGGCCGAACCATTAAGTGGCAGGCGGTGGGCCGGAGTAAAATACTGTCTCGATCTGTTTTGCACACCAAGCTTCTTCGAGGCTAATGTGGCCTTATTCTCTAAGTGACCGCGAAACTGGACTTCGCTTGATATATCGACGGCAAGGATTCCGATACTGGCTGATGCAGTTAGGGAAGTGCTCTCAAATTGAAGTGATACGACCAATGGCATTAAACTGGACTAGGTTAAGTCGACCCCAATCTAAAACTTTTGATATAGAAGTTTCGATTTCAGACACAAGTTTGGATCGGCTTTCGATGACGTTTACCCGAGAAATGTTAGCGCGGCCGGTGTAAAGGGCATCACTCGTGCTATCGTCTGCATAGCAATGGATGCTGCTAATCTGCAGCATGTCATTGATATGCAGAAGAAACAGCGTGGGTGATAGCACACAGCCTTGAGGGACACCAGAATTAACAGACTATGAGTCGGAGCATGCACCGTTAACAACGACCTTGATGCTTCTGTCTGTAAGAAAACTAGTGAGCCAATTGCAGTTTCTCGGGAAGCCCATAAGAAGGAAGCTTCGCAAAGCGCTTTGTGCCAGACCCTATCGAAGGCCTTCGCCACGTCCAAACTAACGGCCAACGCTTCCCCCTTTGTCTCGATCGCCTGTGCCCACCGGTGAGTCAAGTAAACAAGAAGATCACCAGCTGAACTACCCCGACGGAAGCCGTATTGTCGATCATTGAGGAGCTGGTGGTCTTCTAAGTACCGGAGGAGCTGGCAGTTAACAATGGATTCCATTATCTTGGAGAACGAGGAGGTGATGGCTATGGGTCTGTAGTCGGACGGATCTGAGTGATCTCCTTTTTTAGGGATGGGGTGCACTAGAGCTGTCTTCAATGAGTTCGGGACTACGCCAAGAGAGTAGGAAAGCCGATAAAGGCGCGTTAAAACCGGTGCCAACTCTGGAGCACACGTCTTCAGCACGATAGGAGAGATTCCATCGGGCCCACTCGACTTAAGGAGGGAAAGAAGCGCTTTACGCACTGCCCTTTGTGCTTCATGAGCAACTCAAACCTAACGTTTTCTTATTTTTTTTCAGCATGTATCTCACATAAGCCAAACTCTGGTGGAAATGGCTTTGTAAATGGTAGCACTACTACTTCAGTGCCTGGTGTAACTCCAAAATTTACAAGTCCAACGACGAGTACAGCAACTCTTCCGTCTGGAGTACCAGTGCATATAACAAATAAGACGCATAGTGTGGTTGACCCTCAGAAACGTCCATGCGCACAAAAAAAAATGCATACGCAAAATGTATCACACCCCTTGGCTGCACCTCAAGTGCGGAGTGCATTGACACAGAACGGAACCGGGCCTCGGTCACCTAAAACTGCACCGCTTATTCCAAACGGTCAACACCCAAGTTTGAAGTCTCAGCCAAAAGTATCACATTCTGCTATTACAAAGAATACGGTGCACTTGCAAAATAAATTACTGGCTCATGGCAGTTCTCAAAATACACTCTCTCAGACGAATATGCACTCCCAGACAAATACTCACTCCCAGCAACCGACACCGACCCAGAAAACGTGTAATGCAACCCAATCGCAAGCCGGACCGCCTGCTCCACCATTTCAGACAGCTGCCCCACCTCCAATAAGACCATATTATACACAACATGCCGCTGCTTCGAAGAGTAAGTATCATTAGATTATATATTTTTTTTATTATACTATGACCAAATAAGACCATGGCCTAATACAGAAAACCGGTGAGTCTTCTCCTCCGTTTTTCGGCTATCCCGTCCCCTTCAAATTCCGGCAGCGCATTTCTGACTCTTGAGCTGCAGGTGTCCATGGGCGGAGGTGGTCGCGTACCATTAAGTGACCCGAAAAAAAGGTATGCGTGTACATATGTATGAATGTATCATGTTTCTTTGCCAGTCTGTATAGTCCAGGGCTGATTTTGAAAACCTTTAATTAAAGTGGAATTCTTAGCAGTATGTAGTTGGTCGGAAAATGCAGTATAAAACATAAATAAATAAAAAAAGGAGGGGATTTTGTGAAAGACCTTTAAGAGGCCTGGCCCTCCCCACCTTGCATCTTTTTTATAAGGTGTCTGCTAGCTTCGATTCATCTGGTTTAGCTTTTACAATTGTTTTACTCATCTTTTCCGAAATATGAATTAAGCAATGTGAAAAGGGTAGGGAAGGTTTAAATAAATTTGTTAAAGTAAATAAATAAAACTCATGAGATGACGCGGCATTTACTGAACGTTTAAAAAAAATGCTTATTATTTAAACATATTATATAACTTCTTATAAAAACTTACCCGGTAGAGCCACAAATGGGCCGGCTCGACCGGTGCAAAGGCATACCATGGCACCCCCTGTCACGTTTACCGTGGATTTTTGTAACATCAGGGGCTTACATTCTAGCCTCGACACTGTCCACCTTGAGACAGCAAAGCCGGCCTTGCTCTTTTTAACCGAGACGCAGATATCATCTCCAGCGGACACATCCTACCTCTGCTACCTTGGGTACGGACTGGAACACTCCTTTGTTCCTAAGGCTGGTGTATGCGTGTACGTTAGAGATGATATCACTTCTCGCCGCCTCGGCAATCTTGAAGGTAGGGACCTCTCCATCTTATGACTACGTGTAGACTGCGACGACCATCCCCGCATCTACCTATGCCTCTACAGGTCCCATAGCGGTGATGCCGAAACGGACCGACTCATCGACCACGTCCAAATGGCTACAGACTCAGTGCTCTAGCAGGTCCCATCCGCACAGATCGTGATTCTTGGCGACTTTAACGCCCATCACGCCGAATGGCTTGGTTCGCGCAAAACCGATAATGCCGGAAGATCTGTTCACGATTTCGCCTTGGCATATGGCTTGACACAGCTGGTAGCAACGCCTACGCGAATCCCAGATACAGAAAGCCGCGTATGGCACTATAGGTCAGCAGACTGGGATGGAATGCAAACATTCTTTGCATCCTACCCATAGAGGCAGGTTTGCTTCTCGCCGGATGATCCCAATGTCGTTGCCGACTCTGTCGCGGATGTTGTGCTTCAGGGTATGGAACTTTTCATTCCATTCTCCCTGATTCCCATAGGTGGCAAGTCCCAGCCCTGGTTTGGTCGAACCTGCAAAGCGGCGTCCTGCTTGGTAACAGGAATGTTACCAAGCATGGGTTAATGCAGCGACAGCACAGGATGTAAAGACCAGCACATTAAAGAAACAATATAACTTTGCCTCCAGGTCCCTCAAAAGAGTGATTGCTGGGGCGAAGTCGGCTCATATCGGCAGAATTGGCGAGAGACTAGTGAGTCTCCCTTCCGGAACTCGTGCATTCTGGTCTCTTGCCAAAGCTGTCCAGGGGAACTTTTGTAAGCCATCCCTTCCACCTCTGCGCATAGGAGATAATTCGTTGGCCCACGACGCTAAAGAAAAAGCCGATCTTCTGGGCAAACTCTTTGCGTCCAACTCGACCCTGGACGACGGGGGAAACGCACCGCCGACCATACCGCAGTGCGAGACCCGCATGCCGGAAGTCCGGTTTACACAAAGGGCAGTGCGTAAAGCGCTTCTTTCCCTCGACGTTCATAAGTCGAGTGGGCCCGATAGAATCTTTCCTATCATGCTGAAGACGTGTGCTCCAGAGTTGGCACCGGTTTTAACGCGCCTTTATCGGCTTTCCCACTCTCTTGGCGTAATCCCGAACTCGTGGAAAACAGCTCTAGTGCACCCAATCCCTAAAAAAGATCACTCGGATCCATCCAACTACAGACCCATAGCCATCACCTCCTTGTTCTCCAAGATAATGGAATCCATTGTTAACTGCCAGCTCCTCCGCGCTAATTGCGAAGCTAAGAAGAGAAGCGAAGAAGATAGGAAATCTATGGGCTTCCCGAGAAACTGTGCAATTGGCTCACCAGTTTTCTTACAGACAGAAGCACCAAGGTCGTTGTTTTACGGTGCATGCTCCGACTCCAAGTCTGTTAATTCTGGTGTCCTACAAGGCTGTGTGCTATCACCCACGCTGTTTCTTCTGCATATCAATGACATGCTGCAGATTAGCAGCATCCATTGCTTTGCAGACGATAGCACGAGTGATACCCTTTACACCGGCCGCGCTAACATTTCTCGGGTAAACGGCATCGAAAGCCGATCCAAACTTGTGTCTGAAATCGAAACTTCTTTATCAAAAGTTTCAGATTGGGGTCGACTTAACCTAGTCCAGTTTAACCCCACGAAGAGACAGGTTTGCCGTTCACCGCTAAAAAGATGCCATTGGTCGTATAACCTCAATTTGAGAGCACTTCTCTAACTGCATCAACCAGTATCGGAATCCTTGGCGTCGATATATCACGCGAAGTCCAGTTTCGCGGTCACTTAGAGAGTAAGGCCATATTAGCCTCGTAGAAGCTTGGTGTGCTAAACAGATCGAGATAGTATTTTACTCCGGCCCACCGCCTGCAACTTTATAAGGTACAGGTTCGGCCGCACATAGAATACTGTTCTGATCTCTATGTAGGTGCACCCCAGTACCAACTTCTCCCTCTTGACCGCATTCAACGGAAAGCGACTCGCATCATCGACTGCCAAGATATTTCTGATCGACTTGACACCTTGGCGTTACGTAGAGATGTAGCTTCACTCTGCATCCTCTATCGCTTGATTCATGGGGAGTGTTCAGAAGAATTGTTCGGACTTATACCGGCTGCTGGTTTCCGCCATCGTCCTACGCGACAAAATATCTATCCCCATCACCTGGACGATTGGCACTCCACCACTGTGCGCTTCTCCAGAAGATTTTTGCCTCGCACAACCAGCTTATGGAACAAATTGTCGCCTGCCGTATTTCCGAACCGATACGAACTTCAAGAAAAAACCTTCAAACCTTCAAGAAAAGAGCGTACTCCTACCTAGAAGGCCGGCAACGCACTTGTGACTCATGAGTTGCGGGTGTCCATGGGCGGCGGTAGTCACTTACCATCAGGTGACCCGTCTGTTCATGTCCCCCTATAGTATAAAAAAAAAACTACATAAATACTGTTAGAAAATTTTATTGTCTCAATTGTGTTTGGCGCCTGACTAATAGAGATGCCACTGCGGTCCAGCAAATTTTATGATTAATATAAGTTAGGTAGTTGTGTCTTGTAGGCTAGTGGAAAGCGTTACCACTTTCCATCAGCTCAGCGCGTTCAATAATTCTAAGAAAATGGTTCATGTATTTTAGTTGTCTATAAATGAACAATTTCCGTCTTAAGGTATGTGTATTGTATGTGATATATATATATGTACATAATTACCCATATTTACGTATATTTTTAGGGTTTTACAATTATATGACATACATATAAGTAGTATAGTACTCTGTAGAAAGTAGTCTAACTATACAGACAGCCGTATTTTATCTTTGTTAAATAATTATATTTTTTTAAAGTATAACACCATCTAAGACTGCCTCTCCAAATATTTTTTTTTCATACTAAGGTTGCTTGGTGGAGGTTGCATTTTGCAATAAGGGCGACCTTTGTATACTATTTGTGTGACAATATGTACGTATACGGTAAAAATAACGCATAATTCATATATCTATTTTTTTTTATTGAATTGGTTGTACCTTAGGTTGGTCCAGTTTAAATTAGAAGAACATCTGCATTTATGACTTGCATCATATACTTGTAATTAGTCAAATGCGACAATACATAAAACAATATATAAAAAATACAGCTTATAAAAATTTGTCATAATCAGTGCTGTGAAGTTGTTATATACTTTTTACTTTATAATACACTATCATATAAATTATACTTTATATTACATACATAGAAGCTCGTTTGTTTACGGAACCCTCGGTGTGCCAGACTACACTTCTCCGGTTTTTTAAATAGTGGTGATTGTTTCAGGTACTACAACTGCGTACAATTCTGCCGCACGAGGTGTAAACGGAACCCGGCCTACTACATCGGCCACGACACAGAACTTCTCATATATACAACGGTACCCCCCTCCTCCTTACAAATAATATTCAAGAGGTATGAACTTTCAATTATGCCTTTGCTAATACTAACTCGAACTACGTAATTTTATAAATAACAATATTAATTTGTAATAAAAAATTTAAATCAAGCGAATGTGCCCTAGTGATGTGAAAAGCAAGACTGAAAACTAATATTTTTTCTACCTCGCATATATAATATTTAGAAATAGTAGTAAAATATCCAGATGAATTGTATCACAAGCCTTAGTTTTAAGCATTTTTTAAAAGTATTTTTTTATAAACAAACATTTATACATTTTAGACAAATTCTCGAGCATTAACGAATTTTGTAACTGAATAAAAAAGTTTACTTAAGTGATAATTTTTATGTTACTTTATAATTGTAACTAAAAAATACAGAAAATACAACATCCACTTGAATTGTATCACAAGCATAAGTCTTAACGTATTTTTCTTATAAACGAACATTTATAAGTATGTAGCGCATTCTGGAGCATTAACGAATTTTGTAACTAAATAACATAAAAAGTTTACTTATGTGATCAGTTTTTGTTATATTTTTATTATTTAACAAACATTATTAAAAAAAATATGAATTACCGAAACTGCGAAAACGAGTTTGATTTTTAATTGAATTTTATTACAAGCTTAAGTTTGTTTCAGTTTTTTTTTATAAACAAACCTTAAAATTTCGAACGGTTTAACGAAACGTAGTCTCGAGCATCGTAAAAGTTAAATTGGTAAGGAAATAAAAGAAAGAAGTAATTATTCACGTTGTGTATTGGTTCATTTATGCATCCAGTCCAAAGCTTTCACCGATTTTGGCAGTTGTATATTGTTTAGTATGTTTATGACATCATGACTAATAGGAATATAATGAGTACGTTTTAGTATTAAGATTTAATTTTTTGTTTAACTAGTAATGATAATGGTGTATTCGCGATATACCGAGATGTGATTAGTTGATAATGAAGTAACAAGTGAAGAATTTTGTGTGCCTTAATGCAACAGGGTATATTTGACAATTATTTCAGTAGATGATATAAGAATTGTGATTTTCATTTAAACTGACATGTTTTAGTTAACATAATGTATGTCAAAGATATTTAAAAAATAATAAAAAACGACTTGAATTATGTTTAGGTATGTGGTCAATCCTTCGAACTTTCTATAAAGAGTATTAAATATTAGAATTTAAGTACATATTAATAGCAAGTAAACTGTATACATGTGTTCAATCTGTTTGGTAATATTTTATTTTTTGTGATGCCTAAATACTTAATGCCCTGTTCCATATGTCGCCAGTTGAAGGGATAGTTAGTTTTTTATCAATATATACATATGTACCGGTAGGGATACCCGGAAATTTTATGAGAATGATTCTGTGTTGCATCAATGTAATATTTTCAGCAGTTTTATGTTTTTAAATAATATGTTAACGGAATATAAACAAAATTGTAATTACTATATAAAAATACAAGTAATCAACATATGCCTATGTATTACCTGAAATTATATCATCTATTTACTTTACCATATTTAACAAAATAACCAACTGTAATGTCTCTCGTAACAAGTTGTATTTGATTTTGATAACAATATCTCGTAGTATATTATTTACCCTCAGCCTTCAAGCTGTAGTGTAAGCATACAAACAATCACTCTGATATTTTATTATTCAAATTGCATACATACAAGGCACTGAAAAATGTTATTGGCCTTGGCAAGTTTTTCTTGAGGCGTAAGCGTACGTACACACATACATACGAATGTACGATTATTTATTTTAAATGTGCATTTTATTAATATTCACTATTGAATATCTTTTTTCAATTGTACTACAGTATGTTTTGGTTAAGTTAGTTTTAAGTTATTTTTGTATAATGCTCTTGCGAATGACTGCTATTATAACCTTTTTATTTGTATTTGGTGATACTTGTCTTGAAAGTATTTCACTTTGCCATTAAATTAATAGATTTAGATTAATTTGTTTTGACATATATATTTACATTTTCCTATAATATTCGTAATATACAAGCCTTGCCTACGCTAGTTAGCTATTTTGTTAGCTAAAATAATTGATTATAAATAAATAAATGATTTGTAACGTCGTCGCGTCGGTAACTTATATTGATATAAAGGTGAATAGAAAAAGACAGTATCCAAATGTAATCAAAGTGGTCTCTCTTATTCTCGTAAGTCATTGGGCGTATTTCAAATGAATAAGATTATTGTGAAAAAACTGCGTAACTGACACCCTACATTATATTCTGGAAAGATTTTGAAGTCTATATGCACTTGGAACGCTAAGGTGTTCCAGGTGCATATAGACTTTTAGGCAGAACATAAGTGTTCTGCCTTCTCAGCATAGGGAGATGTGGAACATAGTTATCAGGTGGATATTTCATGAAATTATAGTGCTCATATCCATTTGAAAAATGCACCAAATCAGAATGTGTATGGTGTATTTCGAAGTAGATCATTTAATATTTTTTGTCAGTTGCAAATTTGTACTATGTATTTGGATACATTTTTTTATAATATATTATTTTTGTTGCACTAAAACAGATCTAAGCTTTATGATCTGATTAATGAATTCGTAAATTTTTCCGAGGTTGTAATAAAACTTATGTGGAGATTAAACCAACGACACTATTTTTTGATATCAAACCTAATCAACCGGTTGATCAACCTTTATTTGTATAAAGGTTGTTCAACTGCAGCGCAAATATTTGTCAGGTCCTAGCCAGTTCAGACTCAGATTTTTGCCATATTTCACAATAAAACCTTGGTATTCGTGTAAAAGCAGTGCCATATTATTATTCATATTTCCTTGACTTTTCTCATCCATTATCGAAGTCTGAAACCGAAGCGTTAAAGAATGAACTAAACTCAAAGTAGATTGTTGTTGTTCTATCCACATTAATTAGAAGCATCTATCAGAGTAAAAAAAACATGCCTAACGCTGCGCTAAGTGATCTTTTTCTTATAAAATTTCAAGAAAAAATAATCTTATGTTTGATATCGCAAAATAGATACTATCATTTTTGAATTGTAATCGATATACACTATGTATTGTGTATTTAAATATACAAAAACATTAAATTCATAAGTGCCATAACTATTTATTTAAGGCTGCCGTAAAAGGGAAACATCCCTGTGTCGCGAAGACGTTATAAACATTACAATGTTTTTATAGCGCAGGCTGGCTTTAGGTTATGTTTCATTTCAATAAAAATCTTGTAATATGATTTATGTCATTAATAATATAATAATAATAATTACAAAGCTGACTTAGTTTCTTCTTGCAAGAGATACTCCATCCCTCGGCCATGAATTATGAACTTAATGCAGTTGTTAGGTAGTCGGTTAGGTTTATTTGTGCAAATCTGAAATGGGATGGATTAAGTTCCTCAAAAGTAATGTAATTGTCTCATTTCAATAAATAACAACTTCCGTAGTAATTTTTACTTAACGAGCAATCCATATTAGATTATACGTACGTATACAACTTACTTTCACATAACGATTGTGCAGTGCTAATCATAATCGAAAAGATCTCTTTTCACAGTTATCGCTGGCAATTGGCTACATAAAACGATCGGCCGGCCGGCCGGCCATTGCACCATCAAGGAGGAAACTATAACATTTTTAACTTTGATTAATTTCTCCACACATTCAGCCACATATTTTAAGGCAGAAAACTTTTCTTGGGACTTGCTGATCATGATCTCAACATTTTTGTGGGTCACCATTGACGATCCCGGTGTAGAAAAGCCATATCTTTAGAAATATAGGTGTTATTACTTCGGACATAAAGTTGGAGATTTAAAAGAATATAGAAATTAGTTACGCGTGGTGGCTGCACAAGATCTATACGTGCAATCATACTTTTCACGTGTGCATAGCCGCTGCGAAATGTTGTGCTTTATAGAGCTGACCCTATAGATAGAGCAATTTATTAACAAATAGCAGAAGTTTGTATTGCAATTTGGTAAAAGCAAAACATGAAAATGTTTTTCTACTGAACTATACCAGACATCGGATACTAAACTGCTAATTCACGAAGTTAACCCTTACGTACGGTGCGGTCGCTTTCACGAAGTCTTTACAATTTGGTCGACTCATTTGAGAATTGCTAAAACATGGTTGTTTTGACATAACTTTCATTATAGCCGTAATTTAAAGCTGAAATTAACAGGAATGAATTGATAAAACATTTAAATTTGTGTGTGTGTTATAATGGTGTACCAAGAGTATTGGGAATGTACTGGTTTACTTGCAAGTCCGTTTATTTTTCTTATTTTTGTAACCATATCGCGTTTGTTGTGTATCGGAGTTTGATGGGGCTAAATTGTTTTCTTTTGAATACGAACTTATCAATATTGATGTTGGCCAATTCCACGTTCTAAAACATCTTAAAATCATGAAAGTAATTTTATGAAGATCTGTTCATATACGTCCAAAACAGAAGTTAATTATCAAATTAGAGTAATAAAGGATCGTCTGCAGAAGTGACTTAGTATGTAGATAATGAAAATGTTTAAAAGTAAGTAATATCGTTTCGGTTAGCTAAAATATTTTGCGATTACGGTACAGTTGATAGCCTAAGTAAGAATATTGAATAGTAGCGTTCTGCGATAGCGAATATGTGATATATGGGTATAACGATGGCGTGTGTGTTTAGCTTTGTATATATTAATTGAAGAGTAAGTTTTAAGATTCGCATTCAAAACATCCAATATGATTTGATAACAATTTTCAACTCCATAATCCTATTTCTATCCTTCTTCTTTACTTTTAGTTCAAGGGAATCAAACCTCTGTTTTTCCAGTCAGAGCTTAAAAAACTTTAGTTCTTAAAAATTAACTTGAAAAAAGAGTAGATAACCTCTGAACGTTTGAACATGACACGGTCATATAAACGTGTTAGTTTTTAGTATGTGGATGCATTGTCGTTCTGTTTCATGCCTTCGGAAAGCAGCCGAAATATTAAAACCGTGGCAGGTTTTACAACAAGATCAAGCCAATTTACCAATTTACTGTCGCACTCCTGATTGCAGTAGAGCAACTATTTGAGCGGCTTCCTTCTTGAGATGATGGCAGCGTCTATAGGTAAATGAGTTCTAGGCCTCTCGGAACAGGGGTACGGGGATATGACGACAGAGGGGATCAAGCGGAGTGCGGGCGGCGTTCGCGCGAGTGGGAAGCAGGAGATGAATTTGGACATTGGACAGTTCTTGAGATATGTGACGTCATCCAGGTTTATGATTAACATTATTTAACTACATGAAATGTATGAGTATGGTAAAAATAATAATATTTTTTATGCCCTAAGAAACTAACTTCACGTTAAAGTTATCACATTAGCCTTGAACTGCCATTGATAACATTACACAACATTACTTTAAAGAACAGTATCTTTTAGGTACAACACTCGTACAACTTATAACAGGATCCCCTCCGCTGAATTGATATTGTTTGCTTGCTGATATATTGGCTTGGCGTTTCAGATTATTTACAAACCTTCGCGGCGGTGGTAAGTTTTTGCTATGCGTTTATAAATTGGAATACTTTACAATGATTTTTATGTTTGTTAGGTAGGTGGCCCAAACCTGCGCGGCGGTAAGTTTTTTTGCTATGCGGCTTGCGTAGTATAATGTTAATTGTAAGTTGGAGTTCGTACCTCACAACGGTTTTTATGTTTGTTAGGATCTGCGTTACGATTGCTCAGCAAAGTTATCCAAACAGGATAAACTTCGTCAAAAAAATTGATAGAATTTTTCAATATTTTCGAAACCGATTTTTATATGTATTTGTTGGTTTTTAGTAATCTTTGTATTTTATTAGTTTTACAAGCGATGATTAATAAATTACCTATCTAATTATTGAAATATACATTTTTTTAATTTTACATAAATTTTGGAGATTGAGCTAGATGTCCAATATAATTGTGTGTACATTGTATGAGACACCATCATTTTTGATATTACGATTATTAAAACCATGTCATTTCAATGAGGATAAAATGTGGAATAAAGTGATCTTCACACCGAAATCCTAACAATTATGGACAATTAGATATCAGCGTAACAAAGTAACGTTTCGACCGCGCTGCCACATGCTCTTTGTTGAGGTTTCTGTTTTAACTAAATTTAAGTAGTATTTATTGCTCGTTAGTTTTAACAAGTTAAGACTCTTGCAACAGTTTTACCGTATGAATTAAATTAAAAAAAACATCGACAATAAAGAAATAACAAGTGAATGTTTGCGCGGCCATAACTTTTAAGGTGAATATTATGTAAAATATTGACCTAGAGCTTATATGGACAATTTTGACAAATGCAGTCTTTTCTTCAGTTGACAAAAATAATTAGATCTCTTACCAACGTAGTTGCTGAGCTTCCATGGCCACCCAATCCTACACGGTAAGTTCGCGCTGCCAATTTAAAAACCTTGTAATTTCTTTATTTCTACTTCGACAAGTTTTTGGTTTGTTCCCTTTGATTTTAACAAATTGCGTCAATTTGTTTGGTGAAGTTTTTTTTCTGTTTGGATAACTTGGCGGAGCAGTCGTAACGCACATTTGTTAGTTGGGTGGTCCAAACTTGCGGGGCGGTAAGTTTTTTGCTTTGCGGCTACGCGTAGTTATATTAAATAAAAGTTAGAAAACCTCACAACGATTTTTTTATGTTTCTTAGGTGGGTGACCCTACTCGCATGGATGAACAACTGAAAAGTGAAGTGAAAATTTGTAGAATAAACTCAGTGTAAATATTAGTTAAGATTAAAGACAATTTAGTTATTGAATCAATACGTAAAGATAAGAACATCTTTCAGAAAAATATGGAGCTGGGGTTTCGTTTTAGGAATTATTCCTGGTTTAAAATTTGGATTACGTAAGTGTAAACTACATTTTTACAAGTAGCTGTAATTGTTACGCTTAGACTATTTTAATGTGTATATATTGATTTGTAATGAACGTCAAATACTAACTAGAAAATTAATGTTTAACTAAATAAAATATAGGAAATTTGCTCATTTTGATAATATGCATAAGTAAGTTAGTCAGGCTGATCTTGCTTTCATGAGTAGTAGTAGATTGTAGAGTCGTAAACATAAAATACGTGACGAAAATCAGTAATATGTATTATATTCTGAAAAACAAGATACATAAATCACCTTTTTCACAATCCCCCTAGACTCGAAAAGTAAATTCTAATAACGAGTAATAATATTTTGACGCATTCGCCCTTTAATGTTTTAATCCTTGTAGCTGAGTAGAAATAATATCATAGACCTGATCATAAATTTAAAGTTAAATCGTTAGATACATGCTTACCGTACTACATGAACCTGCTATACTATTAAAAGGAGGAACTTCCTATAACCTCTACAGATCTTGGCCGTAAAGCGATATTGCCTTGCTTCCATTAATTTATATAAGACAAAACAATTGAAATTACTTTCAGTTCAATATTATGTTATGACGGTTAAATTTAATTATAAGAAATAACTTCCTAATTTCGCATAACGCTCCAAACAGTGTCAAAATAATTAAGATTTAATGGCTGCCACTAGTTGTAAACACACAAAATTAATTCCGTTTCTTGGGTTTCGCATCCGTTTGACTATATTATTCCAGGTGATATTTGATAGGGTTTACAAATACACTGACAAGAGTGTAGCTGTTTATCGCATTACTTTGCTACTCTCAAATGTAGTTTAACTTGCGTATGCACTCTTAAAGGTGCTTTAAATGTTATAATTGTAAACTTTACCTTAATGATTGGAATACATTTGTGTATTGTGAATATTTTTTTCTTAAATGTGTATTATAGTATAAATCATCTAAATCTAGGCCCTGGCTCCTAGTTCCTTTATGTTTCTGTGTCCATATTATGCTGAAGACTTAAGTTGTGGAGCATCTTTATCCGGCACATATTTGCTTGTAATATTCAAACACTATTTTAATGTTTTCTGGAATTTCGGGTACAAATCTGTTTTCTAAAGAATTTAGCAATAAAGAAATAGCAACTGGTCACTGTCACCTCTACCGTTGTTATCGATAATTATAATATGGTTACGCCCCAACAAGTTGTGACATTATAAAAAAACTAAGTGTATTTTTTAAGAAACGTGAACTAGTAAGTTATTACTTTTTAGTTTTACGTGCCAATGTTTGAACACGCTTGCAACGATCTTTAGTCGGACTAATTTACTTTGTTTTACTTTGCGTATTGTATATTTCTGTTAACCACAACTTGTTGTAGTTGTTACCAACAAAATAAATTTTAGTATAAAATAGAAAATGTAAGTAGCTAAGTTACAATATCTCACAGATGTATAGTTGATCGAGATAAAATACAATGTTGATGGATAAATATTGTCTGAACGCATTGCAGTGGCAGTGGCGAGGTGACAGTTTTATGGACAATTGAAAGCAATAATTTATGATTAAGATGTTTAATAGTCATCACAGTATAGTTCTTAGGTACCAACGAATGATTTATGCAAGTGACCTTCAATTATCAGAATTATTAGAATTCTCATGAAAAAATGTAATGGATTTCTGTAAAACTATGTAGGTAAGTGAGGCACACTATAATTCCTGCAGGTTAGTGAAAGTTCTTAACGGTTATTATATACACTCGACTCTAGTTCCAGGTGTCCATGGGCGGCGGTTGTGACTTACCATCAAGTGACCCGCCTGTTCGTCTGTCCCCCATATCATGGTGCTCCTGGAAACTTATGTCATGTCTTTGCATGAAATCTCAGACATTTTAGAAAAACTAACGTCTTCATCTTAATACGGAGTTAAAGTCCATCTTATGTTCTAAATAAAATAATAACAAGGACACGGATTATCCGGAAAATTAGAAGTGTAGGAAAGGAAATTGTTTTGCAACGTATAAGGCTTATAGTGTGCCGTTCCAAGTTCAAAAATATAATGTAAGACAAGCAATATCTATTATTAAAAAGATATATAGTGAACGCTAGTTATGATTTTAACAAATTACGTGTGTTCCAGGCAGGTAATAAATTATTGGTCGTGCTGAGGATTATAAATGTTAAAATGTTTGGAGACTTGTTTGATGACAAACTATTTTAACATATACAGGTGGTTCGCTGGAATGTTGAACATACGAAAATGAGGAGTAGGTGGGGTCGTCTGTCGTCATCCTACTCAGCATTAAAGCTTTTTTTTGGAACATGGTCACTTTCATACTTTTTTTTTATGGATAAATGTTTTTATTAAAATCTTAATGGTTTATAGGATCTTTTGAAATTAAAAATTGTTGCAGATTATTGCCAGAAACAAAGTAATGGACCTTCAAACGTAAAAAAGAGTTTAAATGTCAACTTCGCGTTGCATCTAAAGAAATGAAAGCAAACCACCGTTAGATAGCTCATACTTTAGATATGTTTTAGAAAATCAGTAGTCTTCCATCACTTCGTTTTTATTTTGAAGTTGACTTTTTAATGTTATTTAAACTCTTTTTTATTCTTGAGTGTCCATCATTTTGTTCCTAGCAATACTAGACCTGTCTATAAAAAAATATGGGGATATAAAGGATGAAAGTGTCGCAGTTAAAAAATAAAACTTGGGGCTTAGATCAAATCTTTGGTGCTGAGTAGGTAGGACGACCCCACCTATCCTCAATTTTCGTATGCTTCAACATTCCGCCAAACACTCTGTATTTTGGAACACTTATCTACTATATGCGAACTCGTTGACTGTTTGACAGATAACATATTAATTTTCATTATAGTTAATATAGATTGTATTTACAACATGTATTGTAGGTACAACACATTAAACTTTGTTCGCTCTTTCGGTTTTGTTGACTAATAGTAGTCAGTCACCTGTTAATAAAATATACTATGATGCCTTAAATTACTAAATCGCAGTTAAGTATTATGATAAATAAACTATAATTTTCTATATTGGATAGAAAAATGAAAACACGTGCTACCTACAAACATACTTGTGTGTATTGTTTTCTCGATCAAAACCTAAACATAGCTTTGTATCACATTCTAGCACATTAATACGTAAAACATATACATATAATACATTCCGTTTTTTAACAATCTATGCAAAGTTTTTTTAGCGTAGTTTAGCACTTTTTAATTACAGTGTAATACACTGAGTGTCAGATTAGTTCTATCTATTCATTTTCTGTATGATGTATAATTAATTTCTTAATTAAGTATTAATTGCCTAAAATAATCCCGAATGACTAAGAGTAACACCAATTTAATAATATTTATTAAATGTAATAAATCGAACTGTAAGCATACTTTAATTAACACATAATATTGTTTTCATAACAGTCGTATACAAATATTCAATATTTTGCGAGCTATTTAGATAAGCTGCTGGCAACTTCACATTGTTTTTAACAATTATATTTTTAGCACTTACTGAAAATACTGTTTAACGAAGGTTGTATTCAGCATAATTCGTAATTTTAAAAAAGGTGACTTTACCTAGTAGTTACAATGTAGGTATAGTTTAGTTATAGAATAAAATTAAGTACCACGTATTTTTATAATCACATGAAAGTTAATCTAGCCTAAAATATACATATTTATTAGTTTTAACCCAGCTGTTGACAGTTATCATGGTGTACCTGTACACTTCCCCTACTACGCCGTTGCAACTAACAAGTTTTTTTGCCGTTTTGTAGTTAAAACTAACCACTTACATTTAATTGTCAGGTTTCTCATATCGTTTATTGTTAGGTTTAAGTATATGTTAAATTGTTCACATGCTTTTTAATACTTGACTGTAGAATAACAAAATATGTATAAGTCGTTAAAAGTGAATTGACTACTTGACAATTAATTAGCTTCTATTTCTCCTAAAAGAACTTCCCTAGTTTTTAAATCAAATCTGTCTATCTGACAGACATGGACTTTTAAAGTTTTTAGTTCAAGAAAAATAATAGAAAAGGAAGACCCTTATCGGACCTTTTAGTTCTGTCAGTCTGAATATCGGTCAATCCGAATAATAGAAATTCTTAATTATTAATGTTATAATAGTAAATCTAACAAAGCATATGCTAATAACTCTATAAATCATCATATGGATCTCGTGTCTTCTCATAACCTGTTAATTATTGTTGTTGCAGTTGACTGTTTAAACATTAATTTTGCATTAACAGTATTTTGGTGAAAATACTGCAAATTATATCATAACAATGGATTTATCATGCATTGACAGAGATTCAATATTAAAAGTAAAAAAAAAAAAATTATAGATATATCCTACCTGGATACGTGTCAATCCGACACGTATACTAACATATATGTACGTGTCGGATTGTGATACATAATGCTATTGTATTTTGTGTAAGCTCTTGATCTATTTTCCAGTCTCTTCATTTCCCTATTCTTTTCGTCAGCACTTGCACTGAATCGGATTTAGAATTCTATTTGTATTGTTTAGAATTTTATAGTAGTACCATTTTTTTTTAATTTATATTAATGATCTCCTTATAGTTTTGATAATAATTATTTTCAGTATGTTTATTTGTTTTGAGTAAAATCTAATACTCGAAACGATTGTGGCCGTTTGAAAATATTTGTAACAATATACCATGTATACAGATGATATATAAATTTATCTACGTTATAATAATAATTGGAAGATTTATAATAATAATTCTCAGATGCCGTAATCGTTACGAGGCCATGATTATGACTATTAATTTTCTTTAGTTAGATGAGACTCCATTTTTTAAATAGGATAGATTAGGTGAAGCGACTTAGGGTGCACTTGAAAATTAATCGTTTAAGTACATACCTACTTTCCCTTTTAGAAGCAATATGAATAAATGCAAATTCAGGAGCTAGTAAAGATGTCATCGTCGGCACCAGCATGGTGGCAGCGGCATGGGTAGTGGTAACGCAACCAAAAATATCAGGTGGGGAAAAATGTATTAATATAACTAGCGGAGCGGAAGTTCGTTGATTCCCTAAGTACATACCTACGTATATGTAGACTGTTTTCTGCTAGACGATTGCACCTATGTGGAATTAAATGAATAGGTAAGGTATGGTTAAGGTATGAGCGTTGTTTAATATTACAACTCATTAATACTTTCTTTACAGATTAAAATAATTTATGAAGTAGTACAAATCCAAAATAAAAATGTAATACTATACAATTGTATTTCATGTGTGCAGTAATAGTGTGTTTTTGTATTCCGCTAGTAAGTGTACAAGTTTTGTTCTGCGACTTAATTTTCGAAACTTATTTCAGGATGTATGCTTGAATTTTGTGTTAATAACGAAAACCTGTGCTCCCTTAACTTGGTATAGCTGTGCGCTATTGACAACGTGAAAATTCAGCCAAGTTACTTGTGTATAGTTTTTCAACAAGCTCTGCGAAATTGTAATTTATAAAAGTGCCCGGCCATTGTATGATTTAGACATTTATTACGCAACCTGCGATCTAATAGTCAGGCAATTTAGTTGCCCAGTTTGTTTTAGATTAAATATGAAATTTACCTCAAATGATGGACTATGTCATGATATGACCGGAGCAACATGATATTGGCAATTAATGAATGCCTTACTGGAATGTTTCACGATATGATGATTTCCTTGTCTGTCATACCTACTGTGCCTGAGTACAAATTCTAAACTAATTTTTAAAATAATTAAGCAAAAGCGATATTAGCGATTACAAAAAAACAGTTGAAAATCATCACTCACCATTCCGCTGCCTTAGCTATTAAATATATAAAATATTGTGATTTAAAGCACAATATTTTATATATTTATAATAAGCACAATATTTTAATTATAATTAATATGTTTTTAAGATGATAATTAATAAGATGATTAAAGTGCGATTTTGCTGAAGCTGTTCTTTTGCTGTCCTGCCAATATGAGCCAAGGCTTAGAAGGAAGGCTGATCGTAGCTGTGGCACATAGGTATGATGTACCTATTCTACTGAATGGAACAAGAAGCGATACATGAATTCATTAAATATGTATATACCTTACTGTGTGTTCGCCTTAGCTAATTGTGTCGTAAGTTCAAACAACGATGATGATAAATCGGCACAAACTGCTTAAAAGGTATAATTTAAGCCTAGAAACCAGGGGCAGTAGGGAGAGAAGCGACGGTACACACATGGGTCCCAACCTATACCAAATAAAGCTTGAAGCCACGGTAATATTTACATAAAATAATTAAATGTTATAAATAAAAAGTGGCTAAATTACCACCACAAAATATCGACTAAGTATCTTCTATACCAAAAAAGGTTTTTTTTAAAATCAATAACGAAACCATAAAGTGTGAAAAACTTTGTACGTCATGTATTTTAATTTAGAGACGCGATTTTTTTAACCGTCCTTACATGTTCCCCGCTCAGTGTTTGCCTCTAGGCCGCCCCTGCACTCTCGGATACACCATTATTATCATTGTTGTTTGTGCGATCGATGCTTGTGCGATAACACCAACATGTGTTGCCTATTGACAATCACTCTCGGCCATCAGTTCAGGTACAGATGCCACGCGACTAATGACTAATACCTGCGACTGCGATGTTGCTAGTCGGAATAATTTGTAAGCAGTCGTAGTTATGGCATCAGACTCAAATTACAGCCAAGCTAATTTGTTACTATTGGGAAACAGAACTTTATCTAGTTAATAATTAAAATCGTAGGTATTATTCAATTACAAATTTGTAAAACCCTTTATAATTAAATATGTAATTAAATAATAAATTGTCCAGTTATAGTGAGTTTTATTCAATATTTTAAATTTTTGACCTTATTGCATACATTCTGTTGCACACTTATTTCCATCACCATAAGCTAGGAAGGACGCAGGAAGACTGGTTTATATATAAACGAAGTCTACTAAGCTAATAGCAATGTCTCTCTAAATTTAGATTGACATTATTATCAGCGACAAATTCAAAGGAAGCCTAGAAGTGGGACCATTACGAATATGGGTAAGTTAACCAAAATTGTTATCAAAACATTCATTCGGTTTTGCGGCCGTAACGCATACTAGAACCTATACACCTGTATGGTCACAGTGTGTGCTCTATTCATGTAACATTTATTTGAAATGGTCAATGGCGTAAGCCTGGCCTGCCCTTATATTTGATTGCCAGATAAACATTTAAGTAATTAGAGTAAATTATTGATGACAAATCTATCGTATCTAGAAGCATATAAGTTATGGTTAAATGGTTAAAGATGAACCATCTATATTTTAATTTGTAATAGTTGACAGTTGAACTGGTTACATTAGTAGTGGGTAGTTGTTTTTTTTCTGCAAACCAACTTTTTGTGTAGGTAACGTATGAAATTATTTTTTATTTATATATTGTAAACTGATCCTTTATATTGGCACTCGAAGCTGGGATGCAAACGGTGAATTCTGACAATCAACAAAACCGCTCTCGTTTATTAAATTAACCTACTTGACTTACAATGAGTGACTTTTTTTTCAAAAGATATAACAATTGGTTCGAGTTATCTATCATCAATTCATGTATTATATGAGCGAAGCCATCGCGAACTTGCGAGCGTAGTGTGCTTTTTATTTAAGTAGGTATGAAAATGTACATGTCCATTTAACCATTCACAAGATTTTCGTTGTAACTGATGTTTTATTGTTATTTTAGTGACAGGCGATGACATAGGGTTTAATTTTGATCTGATTTAGGTGATTTGCTATAAGAATTATTATTATTAGTTGCTTGCTGCAGTGGCAATTATCATGGTAGTGATGTAACGAATATTCGCACGAATATCGCATAAATCGAATGTTGCGAATGTATTTGGCAAACAAAAAAAAATTAAAATTTATAATCATAATACAACTTACGAGATTTATATTTCCTCGTTGATATTGATTGTAAATAATAAATGATTTTGAAATGAAATAGTATATGACAATTGTTAAATCTTGGCGTAGGTGAAATAAGTCAATACACGATACAATATTAGAAGCTTACCATAATGAAATTCACACAATCTACAAACTTCGTGATTTTTTTTATCATGAAGTGTTATTTGGAAAGTGACGCGAGCGAGCGTTGAACTTGAAAATTGACTAAACTTATATTAAAGAGATTTACGCTATTGTAGGAATACAAAAAGATTACAGAAGCGCAGGGGGGTGGGTCGGTGGTATAAATAGAACTGACGATTTTCAATAACAAGGATCAAGGATCTTGAAATGTCATGATTTTTGTGAAAATGTCTTCATAATCATCTTTTACGATAGTTGTTTAATATTTTATTACGAGCCCCGATGTAAAATAGTTCGTCTAGTATGGAAAGTAGTGCAAAGCGTAAAATATAGAAAGTAAATATTGGCAAAATAATTAAGAACGTTTAATAAAAAGTAAACCACAATTTGAGGAACATTTTAAAGTTTATTTTAACATAATTGAAATTCTTTCATGACTTTACATAACATAAAAAAATAAAAAAATATGCTAAAAACATAACGCAAAAGTATTCGTCTACCCTTGTTACTCACGCAAAATAGTTCGTCTACCACTTAGTTGTGTCGCCTTTGCTCTCAATGACAGCTTTAATGCGAAGAGGCATGGTTGCAACCAACGCTGCACACTCCTCAGGTGTAATTGACTCCCAGACAGTCAAGAGTTTAGCCTTTAAGTCGCTCTTCGATCTTGATGGATTTTTACGGAGAACTTTTTTCATTTTCCATCATAGGGTTTCGATCGGCGACAAGTCCGGGTTGTTAGATGGCCATTCGATTGTAGGGATGCTTTTCGCCAGTAGCCACGTCTTTGTTGTCCTTGCAGTATGGCAGGAAGCACCATCCTGTTGAAAAATGAAGGAATCTTAATGCTTAAGTGACGGAATAGAGGGCAGTAAATTCTCTTCCAAAAGGTTTTGATACCTTGCAGCATTAGCCCCATATCATAAGAGACGCCGGAAACTTCACTTTGCGTTTGAGACAATTAGTATGAAATGCCTCATTTTTGTTCCGAATCACTTCAAATTTGGACTCGTCACTCCAATGATACTATGCCACTGATCGGAAGTCCATTTCAAATGATCACGGGCAAACTTCAACCTCTTTTTCTTTTGTACAGCAGTCAACAGTGGTTTCTCCTTAGCGGTGTAAAATCCGTAACCCATTCTTTTTAGGACACTTTTGCAAGTATCAACTGAGACGTCTTTGTGAATCATGTCCTTCCATTGCACTGTGAGTTCTCCAGCTCGTGCACGAAGATTATTTTTGATAATTTTCTTCAGGATTCTGTTTTCTACTGCACTTGTGATGCATGGTCGACCAGTTTTCTTCAAACAAGAAGTCGTTCTATTCTTTTTATAGTGCTGAATGATAGATTGGACTGTAGACCTGGGAAGTATCAAGTCTTTAGATATTTGCTAACATGATTTGCCAGCATCGACCCCATAAACTATTCGCTTTCAAAACTCTTTAAATTAAAATTATGTAACATAATTGTACAAAGAAGGAATAATCTTATTTAACTCACCGATAGACGAACTCTTTTGCATCGATTAAGAATTAGACGAACTGTTTTGCTTATAACTTCTTCGAATTTAAAACAGGATATGTATAAATTTAAAAAGCTATAATAGGTGATTGTTTCATAATTAAAAAAATGGCATAATTAATACATGACATGTGATAGTTGAACAGCTTAATATTTTATATAGATATACAAAAATAATGAAGTTAGAAAAAATCTCACAGAGAAAATTTCACTATTTTGCATCGGGGCTCGTAGTCATATTAAGACGCTTTGGATTTAAACCATTAGGCAAAAGTTTGCCTAATGGTTTAAATCCAAAGCGTCAAATATTTAATTGAATCAATTAATCGAGTTCAATTATGTTCAATGATCACTTACTTAAGTGATCATTTCCAGTTCAATTAAATATTAACTTTTTTGATAAAATTTCTTTACAATAAAACTTACGAACGCATTTTGCCAATGTTTATAACAGTACTTAAGTACAATTATGTATTCAGGGTGAGGCTGGACCTCGCAAGAGGGAATCCTAGTGTGGGCTCAGTGACAATATGTAATTTATTCATAAGTTTTACTGTACAGTTTATTCTATGTAAGTATGCAAAAATGAATTATGATATTATTGTTATTAGTAAACTTGTATTGTTATAGAAAAAAGAGAGAATAACTTCCACTTAGTTCAGTAATGAAGTAGGTAGGATAAAATTATCACGTCTCGTTTTAAAAGTATTCATTCACTTATATAGGTTGTTTTTAAACGTCGCTGTATTTCTTTATCTAAGCAGAAATTGCATATTACTAAAAGAACTTCTTTGTACTGGTCAGGTTCAGCTTTTTCAAAAAGACTCTCAATAATCGACCAGCATATTTTTAATCCAAAAACTATAACCGACTTTAAATCTTGATCGAAACGTTCGCCAAGCCGCGGATGTCATGTAAAAAAATCAAGTGCGAGTGCATAAACAAAGAAAGTATAAATTATGTTTTAAATGTAGACATTACACTTTTGTAATGTAGTGTTAAAATCTTTATTTTGCAAAAAATAGTAGTTAGCAACTTGGACTAACAGAAACCGACGCTAAATGTCACGGCTTTAAACATTTTGCTTGCGTTTTATTTGAAAGGGGCATATTTACATCCGCATGCGCGAATGTCTAAAATCCCATGTTCGTTATATCACTATAGATAAAGTTCCGATGTGCGACGAAAGAAGATATGAAATATGGTCACGTGACCTGAAGCCAAATGTTTATCAAATATGGCGGAGCTCCGCCATTATCTAATAGTGTTGCACTGATTTTTACGAAAATTAAAATATCAATGGATAATAAAAACAATACTAAAGGTAAGGTTTTCTCTCAATATTTTATTTTAAAGGTATGTGTATTAGGAAAAATGAAATGACTTCCTCAAAGGACCAGACAGATGTATAAAAATAAGATTGAAACCAAATCTTAAATGTTAATTATGGAATTCTACTGAGAACATTTTTTTATAGTTGTAAAATAATTTTATTTAAATGAAATAGTTTTTGGTATTTCTATAAGAACTCAATGTTTAATTATGTTTTTCCGAAGAGTTCCGTTGTGTATAAATGTATGTAAGAAGGTTTTTAAAGTAGTCCTCAAGGCAGCTTGCTTGCTTGTTTATCGTGCATATGAACAAAGAAGCAAGCGGCCAGGAGTGGTTAATAATTTAACAAATTTGTCTCCTTCGTATGGAAGAATTTTAATTAAAAATATTTATGATTGGACATCAGAGTAGCAGTAATTATGTCCAGTCGTAAAAAAGAGTCGGAATCAAGAGTCCGTTAATTCTAAACTTAAAAATAAAGGTACGGCTAAATTTGTAAAGTAAAAGAAATGAAAATGCAATATGAACATTATAACAATGCGTAGCTGCGCTGCCTCCCACCTGCTCGAGGTTTTGCAACCTTAAAATTTCACGGCCTGGGATTTGTTACTAGCATCGACATTTTGCTAATTCTGCATTCCAATTTACTCCATGCAATTACAAAAGGCCGCAAGAACCGGGAAAACTAATACTTGCATTAGCTGGGACTGCCACTTATTAGTAAATAATGCACTGCAACTAAACTCAGATTGCTCATCGTTACTTGAGCTAATATCTCTGTTATTCCAAAGCCTAAAGGTGTCCGCCCAAAACTTACCTCAGTCAACATTTAGCAAACTTTTGGCCAGAGAACATTACAGTAAGATATCAATTTGAACTCTTTGAAACTTTCACTTGGAAATTCCTAATAGCGGTCAGTAAGCTAATGTCGGCTCTTATTTCCAGAAGGGTCAAGGAGTAATTGATAAGCATTATCAATTACTCCTTGACCCTTCTGGACGATGTTTAATAGTTTAGAAAACCAATATGTGCGCCATAGCACCCGGTTTTCCGCCTTCCGCAACCAATCTAGCTACCATCTTAGTCGTTAGTTAGGTCGCAGTAAATGGTGTGTAATATATACATATACATATATGCACGATATTACGAACTATGGATGTGGGCGATGGGATATTAAAACGAAACTTGTCTTTAAGTATCTAAATATAGTCTAAATGTGATCTTAATAACCCCATATACTTTGGATTTCCACTTAGACGATGTCACATATCCAACCAACTTCAGAACCTGAGAATTTGATCGATTCATTTTCAGATTTATTTATGTAAAACGTAAACTGAAACGAGAACTAGTTAGAACTTACTATTAGTAAGGGCCCAGTGAGAGTGCGATTTGCTCAAACAATTTTATTTTGACGTGACAACGTATTAAAATTCGATGGATCCGGCTGCACGCACGAAAAAACATGACTTACGCGGCGTTACCTCGCTCTGAGGCGTTCCATTTCAGGCTTGAAGTGCAAGCGAGAGCGCGGAACGAGCGACAAAGAGGCACAATCATCAGTATTTTCTTATGACGTTGTCACGTTCAACTGTCGTCAGTAAACCGACTTTACAGACAACCGATTTTTTTTGTAATAATGTGCAAACGAGCAGTTATTCCGCCTGATAATGAGTGACTACCGCTGACTATGGACATGGACCAGAGTCACAAATGCGTTGCCGGCCTTTTAAGTAGCAGACAGCACAGCCGGCAATTTGTTCCACAGTCTGGTTGTGTGAGGAAAAAGGTTTCTGGAGAAGCGCACAGTGGTGGAGTGCTAATTATCCAGATGATGAGGTGGTAATTTTGTCATGTTGCACTATGGCGGAAACCTGAGGTCGGTATAAGTCCAAACAATTCCTCTGAACACCCCATGATAAAAGCGATAGAGAATGCAGAGTGAAGCTACATTTCTACTTTAGACCAAGATGTCAAGCCAATCAGAAATATCCTGGCAATCGATGATGTGAGTTGCTCTCCGATAAAAGCGGTTAAAAGGGAGAAGCTAGGTACTAGGGTGTTCCTGCATAGAGATGATAACAGTTGCATATGCGGCCGAACTAGCGCCTTATAAAGTTGCAGAGTCCTCTGTCTCGATCTGTTTAGCACGCATAGCTTCTTCGAGGCTAATAGGGCCTTACCCCTCTAAGTGACTTCGAAACTGGGCTTCCACCGATATATTGACGGATTTCGATGCTGACTGATGCAGTCATAAAAGTGCACTCAAAGCGATGTAATACTACCAATAGTATTTATTTAGCGGTGAACCTGTAAACCTGTTTCTTCATGGAGTTAAATTGGACTAGATTGGACTGAAAGTTTGTATGCTCCTTATGATGACCTCGGGAGGGTTTTGTAGACAACGTTAAACTAAGTATTAAATATTTTTTTTTAAGATGATGAACGATTCTTTTTATAGAAATGTTTAACGACAGAAAAATAAGTTTTATACCTATTATGTTGAATCAATGGGGACTAAAACTGTTTTTTTCAGTACGGTTTGCAGTCAGTTTTAACTGGTATCAATTAACAATTCTGCACAAAGTTCAGTAGGTACCTTTTCAGTTTTTGGCTAGTAGGTACCTACTTGTAAATTGACATTAGGCTATTATTTTTTGCCGTTAAAGTCTCACTGAGTAGGACTATATAAGAAAGAAAAAAAACTATTTAAGTTATTTTTTGAACAACCATAACGCTCATAAAAAAGATAAAAGTATAAAAACAAAAGTAACCCAAATAACTACTTAAAATTACAAAGGAAAAACAAAAAATACCAATACCAATGCATAAAAAAAGCAAAATTTAAAAGCTCATGTTATATAGATTGAACATTTCTGTTTGTACAGCTGGCATTAAATTGAACCTATATATCTATAGTTAGAAATTGTTTAAATTTAAAAAAAAAAGTAGATAAATCAGTACTGTTTCTAAATTGGACTTCGGATAAGGAAATTCGCCGTTTTATAGAACTTTGTGCCACATTTTCGTATGACACTGTCATAGAGCAATAAAGAGACTTTCGGTTACAAGGGACTTCTGCAAAATAGTACGGCCCCAAGCTTCGCTGACGTGTTTTGGAAGACATTTCCACATCACCATGAGATAGAGTATAAGGTGCTTTTATTATCGTGTATCTCAAATAGGAAAGAGTATTTAGGAATAGGAAATAGTATTTTAAAAACTCATATTTAATCGATTTTGCAATTCTCAATTTAGGTTTCATTTTGCTATTAAAAGGTTTTAAGGTACTTCTAACTATTTTCATTATAAAACGAGCAGAAAGCTACGTTGTCAAAAACTGTTTTTTTTATTCTTAGATGTATAAGATAAGGTAGAGTTAAAATCGCGTCAAAATCTATAAAACCACCAATTTTAAAAACTGAAGGAAGTCTTTATATAGGTAAAGCTACCAAATGACTGGACTGCAAGAGACTTCCAAAAAAAAACAGTTCTAAAGGCATCGTGTTAGTATTTAAAATAGTCTTTATCGACCAAACAATTTAATTAAAATTTGATTAAATCCAAAAGCGCAAGACGTCCTTTTGGCAGTAAACGACTACAACTATGACAGTGAAAGCATCAGTTAAAAATTAGTTACTATGTTTGTCTTTTTTGGAAGAGATATAGAACAATACACACACCGATGTTATAAAATTCATTTACAGAGCAAAACACAAGTATCAGAATTTTGAATTATTTTAGAAAAAAAATGTATTCTTTGAAGTCTTATAATGTCTCCGGTATTCAAAAAAAACGTCACAATATAATGTTAAAGTGAAGTTTCAACTTTCAATTTGACGTTGGTAAAATCATCGGTAAACGATGGAGCCATTGTAGGGAACAAAAAAAAGTGAGTTCCCTGGGAAATAATGGAAACATCAATTTATGCCGACGACAGTTTTGTATCTATAAAACAAGAATTTTTCCAGCACCGTTACCTGTACCTAGGTGATAATTTACCTAAGGATAGTTATTAATTACTATTTTTATATATTTATTTAACGGTAAAAAAATACATACTACGAGTAGTACATTATTTATGAGAACATCAATACCAGGATTAATAGTACCAAAGTACCGGTGATACAAGTCCAGATAAGTAGGTACAGAGTGTTCGTATTGTACTTTTCAATATTTATGCAAGATCATTTTGGGGAAAGAACTAATAATAGGTTATAATAGTATGAGTAATATTTAGTATGAGGGAGTAGATAAATACATTTGTTTGTAGCACCAAAGTGCGATTGTATAAGTTCATCCTGGTACTGCTGCGATTTAAAAACCCTATATGTACTTAAGAAGTGCAAGTTTGACTCGTGCGGTTAAGATACCGTAATCAAACTGACTTCGATGTATGTAATTATAACTATAATTAACTTTAAAAAAAACTATGTAACAGACTTTATTATCATGATAAATAGTAATAAGCTGTTTACTTTATTCCTTAATTAGTCACTTAAGATATGGGATACTTTCTTATAATTTGACTGGAGCAACCTTAAGTACAACCAACTCAATAAAAAGTTTTTGAAATAGGTCTTCAAACAGCAAATACATATATCGAACACCATACACTTTAAAAAATAGTCGAATTGAGAACCTCCTTCTTTCTAAAGTCAGTTTGAACTTCTTTAAAACTCAACTGCATTACATACATTTAATTATTTTTCAGGTACGGAGAGTAACGTCCTCTGGAAATTATGTGACATGATCCTTCTGATGTGATATAACCAGAAATGCTTGCGGTTAGTTGCAGAGTTTTATTTACTTGTGCTGTAAAACCTTGCTACTTGCCAAATTTCATGATTCTAGGTATTGACCTGCTACACTCAATCGAAACCTATACCAAAATCGAACCTACTTCTCAGTTTAAGTAGGTTTGATTTGGTATAGGTTTTTATTTACCCGCTAAATTCTTAAAATTATTAAAATTTAAGGTTTAAACGGTCGTATATTTTAATTGAAATGGCTAATAAACTTGTTTTTCACAGGCTCAAGGTAATACAGGTATACATATATTAGATTTTAATTTCAACTTGGTATCTCCATGCGTTCTGGAGAAAAAGGGTCTTAATAGACGGACAGAACACAGAGATATCCTGTAACCTGAAAAAATACCCTACTTTCAAGGACACATTGCCCTAAATTGGTCCACATTAGTCGCAAAGATGTCTTGTCCGAATTTCTAAAATTTTGCAATGTTAAATGAGTAAAAACCTATAACGATAATGTAATAGCTTAGAGTGCTGGGGCAGAAAACCTCTTCGAGGTGGGCCCCGAGTAACTAAGGCAGTAACTGTTTCCCTTAGAGAGACGTTACTGCTTCAGGCTCCTTTTCGGTGCGGTCTGTTCAGTTCTGTATCTCTGTCTCCTCCTGGTACTGGTACGGTACTTACATAGAAAAGAAACGTAGTCAAAAGAGGCGGTGGATATGTTCCGCAGAACCATAATCTTGAGAAGTACCAAATGTGACCGGACTACCTTTATCGAGGTAGTTTTGAATACTGAGATTTTTAAAATCTTTACCTATGTGTGTTGGCTAACATTGCTAGCTGTGACTTCCAACGATATACATACGATATACACAACTAACAAGGGTAAGTTTCTTTTGCTTTTGCTTACATATATCAACTTAGTGTGGGTCACCATGCTGTATTGACTAGACATGCAATGAGGATGGTGACCACTCTTTGACTACACCTATTGCTTTCCATCAGGCAAAGTGGAGTCACTATGGTAGGCTAATATAAAAAAAAAGCAACATCAGAATCTGTGACACGGGTTTAATTATATTTTAGCTTATTAGTTTTTGCTCTGCGAATGTATGTGTTAACGACCTACCCATTCGGCTTTATAAGTGCGTGCCATAAGTGCGTGTTTTTTTTGGATATTTCTTTTTTATACAAAATTGACATATTTTCTTTACAGAAATCTGTCACTTCGTCATAAGTAGTGACAAAACTGTAGGCCACTCGAAGGCTTCAATGTATAGTTTACTTTCTAAGTAGTAAGTAAATGATACTCTTAATCTTTCTATTGACATATGAAAGTTAGGGCTGAGCTACAGGCTACTAACGGGGTCCATAGGTGGTGGATAATGGAACGGCCATCATATCGCAGCTGATGGTTAGCTGTGAATATATAGAATAAGCAGCCCCCAACCAAGTAGCGGCAGGGTACACTCGATGCAGTGGAAAGTTAGATACAAAGATACCGCAACCACTGCATGAAAAATACTCTGTGACATGGCTTAAGGGTGCCATTAGCTAGGTATAAGTACATAATTGTTATGTGTTCATACATTCACCTTTTCTCTTTCTTGTAGCAATAGTAAGGGTGCGTTTATATGAGACGAAGTATAACGTGCGAAACACTCCGCAAGTGTGAATAGAGTATCGTCGGAATGGTTTTGCATTTTTCGTATTCTGCTAATTATTTAAGAGCAATGACCTGTCACTGAACGGTGACTTGTCACTGAACTGTCACTGATACAAATTGGTACTCTCAAATCAATTACGTTTCGATTTCTTTCTAGTAGTTTGGTAAATGGTATTCTACTAATTATTTGACAGTTGTTTCAATGACCTCACGATAGCTTCAAGACGGCTTTGTTATTTTCAAATTATTAAAACTTTAAAATGTTATGAGTGCGTTGGACTGTTGCACGGGTCAAGAAAACAGTTGTCTTTCAATATTGTTTAAAAAAGTTCAGAGTGAGCTTGAATTATCCGTCGCCAGACTGCCAAAATTTTTAACTAATACAGAAAAATATAACGAAACAAAATTTAAAGTACAAACAAACACCCGAGAAATATTACATTTACATTTTAAAGTTTATAATGGAACGATTTATAAAAAACGAACGGTTCGAATATAACAACTTTTTTTACACCGTTCGCAGCGAACATGAACGTTCCCATTAATTGCTATTAATAAAGTCCATAATAATAGCTTATTTACATACTCTCTATCATGCCTGTATCCCCGTAGGGGTAGGCAGAGGCGTACATAACTCTTACTATAGCAATAACAAAATAAATTTATTGACGAACATGATTTTATTTTACCCACAATTAGTGAATATTGTGAGTAAATAAGCACTACTTTATTTATTATACCTCTTAATAGGGTGGTGATTTGATAACAGGAATTATAAGACTGATTAAAAAAAAAAGGAACACCAATTAAATAAATATATACAGTGGAGAGATAGCACTAGCTTATATTAATTAAAGTATCATCTATTAAAAACCTAAATATAATTTGAAACACGAAAGCCATTAATCATTGATAAGAAACGAAACAATACATTTATCTAATCCTATAATACATAATTTCGGCTTTATATAGTACGATTACTGGCTAAGAAGTATGAAATAAAATAGGATATTAATTCTGAACTCATTCTAAAGTTCTAAAGGATAACGCACGACATACATCATAAAAACTTTGGATATAGATACTACATCATATTCGTCTAATCATTAGGGAAAATCAGATATGATTTTAGTTCCCCTTATACATATTCTATATTTTTTTATTTGTTATTGGAGAAGGAGTTAAAAACAGCTACTCAAATTATCAATTATTCATTTTAAAAAAGTAGACAACCGACTTCAATGCGTCTATCGTTTGGCGTGATATTGAGTTATTCGTCCAATTGTCGCGCACATGCTTAATACAAATTTTAAGACTTATATGTTTTTCTCATAGATGCCATTATCGGAATTGGACCATACAGGTAGCACCAGATTTCAAATAAAAAAATAAAATCCTCAGAATCGGTTCACGCAGTCGAAAATTGAGGTAACAAGTATAAAAAAAATACAGTCGAATTGAGACCTCCTTTTCGGTTGAAAAAAAAAACTTCAAAGTAAAACGTTATTAAATTTCTAAATTCTGATAAATTTTTGCAAGTCAGCACAACACTATTGATAGTGGTTGGAGCTGCGTCATTTTAGGTAGGTACACAAATTGCTATCTATATCTAACATCTCAATAATATATCTTTAAGTGCCACCGACTTACTTTTTCAGGCAGCAGCGTTACTGTCTATAAATGTGATCTGATCATGAAAAGGACGAATTCCATTTATGTAATCACATTTAATATAATTTTTAGAGTTGCAATGTGTACCTAGTCTTGCCATAAATATTGTTTCAAGGAAAAATTTGTTCTTTTCATATTGCATAAAACATTTATTACTTTTATGTGTATTAGTTACATTTACATTAATATAATAACAATAACAAAATTGTGTGAAGCTTATATAATTAGTTCCAAAATGATCTCCATTGATTTTAATACAGTCAAACGTTTATGCCAGTTATCAATAGAAACACTCTCTGTGGCCAAATTCTTGACTTGTTGGCGGTATCTTTCGATATCGCCAACGCATGCAACACCTTACCCAGGAATTGCATTAGAGAGGCGCTCATTTTTCACGGAGTTTAACCTTCGCCGTATTGTCGGGACGTACCTAACAGAGAGAGCCGTAATCTAGGCGAGTCGGGCAGGACACGATCGGAGAGATGTCGTGCGGTGTTCCACAAGGCTCGGTGTTAGGGTCACTCTTGTGGAAGAACGGGTACGATTGGTTGCTGCGAGTCCGAGTCCGAGGTCCTCTGGTTTCGTGGGCAAGGGAAAGAGTCTCCACCTGGATCTAGCCGGAGGTAGTAGGAGGTGTTCGCCTCGGCATCGAGTCCTCGATGAGATATCTTGGGCTCGTGCTCGACAGTCGTTGGGTTTTCTGAATTCCTTGCCGGAATCTGGCCCCCAGACTTATGAGGACAGCAGCTGTGCTCTCACGGCTTCTGCCACACTTGAGAGGGCCCGACACCTACAGGAGGCTCTACGATGGAATCTTGCGGTCGATGGTGTTATACGGAGCCTCTATTTGGGCGGAGTACCTGACGGCCCCATATTGCGGTGACCACAAAGGGCAGTGGCCGGCAGAGTCCTCCTCCTAGCCGTAACTGCTCCGTGGGACCTTGAGGCAGAGTCCCTTGTGTCATTATATCAATGGCGCAAAGCGCACAAGCTCAGGTCCATTCCTCCTGACATTGAGGGGCATCGTTCTCAGCTCCGCCAAGTCCTGCTGGTAGACTGGAAAAAGCGACTTGAGCAGCCGAGCGCAGAGTACGCCACAATTATGGTGTTAAGGTCCATCTCGGAGGATCGGCTGAAGAAGAAACATGGGAGCCTCTTCTACTGGGTAACGCAGGTTCTACCGGCATCGGCTGCTTCAGGAAGTATCTGTAACAGCCACCGCCTGTGTGCCACCACTGCGGAGGCTGCCGCGAGGATACCGCACCCCACACTCTGACGGTGCGTTGTGCTCTGCGTGGGTGCAGTAGCGTGCCGATCTCGTGGCGGCTATGATTTTCGGCCTCCATGAGCGCTGGCCCGGAGATAACAGAGAAGCTGCCCGTTACGTTAGCAGAAGCGGGCCTGAGACGGTGGTGTCACATTTTTCGCGAGGTGCCTCTCTAAACTGAACGCTTGCGTGCATTTCCCCGAAATTAGTGAGGTTTTCGGAAGGCCAACTCACCTCTCCCCTTTCCTCTTTCCTCATCCCCTCTCTTCTTTTCCCTCCCCGCATCGACTTATTAGTTGTAGGTGTCAATGGACGGCGGTTGTCACTTACCATCAGGTGACCCATCTGTTCGTCTATCCCCCTGAATTACAAAATTAAATAAACCCTATTGTAGGTGCTAGACGAAAAGCCTTAACTCAATGTTCCTTGCTCATTGCACACCCATTCAAATTAATAAAATAATAAAAAGCTTAAAAAACACTAACTATGCTTTTTTTACTCAAATAATAAAGGGGATAAATGACTAAATGCCATAATTTAAACTACATTATTAATTTGTGTATATCAACTACATTGTACATTTTAAA
Source organism: Tyria jacobaeae (assembly GCA_947561695.1). NCBI lineage: Eukaryota > Metazoa > Arthropoda > Insecta > Lepidoptera > Erebidae > Tyria > Tyria jacobaeae. The sequence goes on along the minus strand of OX387207.1, from coordinate 20,021,940 downwards.
CAGACCTTAAACTGACAATAATCAAGCCCTTATTCAAAAAGAAAAAAAACAACTAAGGGAAAACTAATAAGATATTCCTCAATAATCTTCAAAAAATATTGAGAAACACCTTTATTACAGAAATAATGCGTATCTCGAAAAGTATAACATTTTATGTAATTAATAAAGAGGCTTCCGACTAAATAAAACCATAAATATGGTTTATATGAATTTGTTAAAAACCATTTTCAATAACTTCATACGGCTAAAGATTATCTAAATGTGCAATTTACTGTGATATGTCACCAGCGGTTGACTACGTTGATCAAATTATTTTATTCATTAAACTCGAAGCAAGCAAGAGGCAATATTATAAAGAAACAGACAACAGGTAACTCAAATAACTAGAGTAAACCCTAAAACTAAAAATGAAGAAACAACTCGTCCATAAATTATTGTTTCATAAGGTGTCCCTCAAAGCGGTATCCTTGATCCACTATTATTTTTGATATATACATATTTGTATATCAATGACTTACCAAATGCAGCGATTCAACCGATAACGCTATTTGCACGCAGGTGACAGCACGGTTACTATTTCATGAAAGAACCTCAATACAATAAAAACATTAAGATCCTAACCATGAACGAATTAAACAAAATTTAAAACATTAATATCTGAAAATTGTTATTATGAACTTGATGTTTTTTGAATGACCACACGTTAAAACTATATATCATGTGTCACGATCTCCATGATTGCAAAGTTACAACTAATTTTGATTGATTTTTTGTATGTTAACAAATTACTGCCTCTGAGGCAGTTATCATATTTATGTTGAATGTAACAATTATTAAGAACATTTGTAAATAACATACATATATTTTCGAGTCCATAAATTATACTTCTTTTTTTTTTACAAAGAGTACTAGCAACATGGGTCACACATTACTAGTATTCTCGTTATCCTCCCAGCTAAGCTAAATGTTTGTGTAAGGGGTGGGTTCACGACGGTAGTGCACTGGGTGGGGTTCAAACCCGCAACCACTTGATCGCAAGTCCGACTAATTAGCCACATTTAATAAAAAATAAATCATATAAAATAGTTAACAGAGTTTGTTAACTATTTTTTGGACTTTATGTTGTTTAATAAGTAATATTAAATAATTTTGTGTTATCTATATGTAATTTAACATTTTTAATGTACACACCGATTTTTTTAGGTACTTTTATTTTCAATACGTACCTGACCTATAGAAGAAGAGGGAATTATAAAGTAAAACAAGAGTCAATCAGGTTTAAATTGTAATAAAGAAAAACCGCAGGTAAATTAACAAACGGTTAAGTATGAAGTAAAGATAGTACAATACTTTTTTTCTATTACTCTTCACAATGAAGATTATTAGGAACATTGATTTTTTAAGCGACTTCTAACAAGAAACCGGGTTAAGATTCCATTGTATTTCTTATGTATTTACAGCAACTTCATCACAAAACATTTTTATAATATATACATATGTATATATTATCATCAACAACAGTGTAGTATGTATATATATTTATTATTAGAATGTATTAATAAATATAATAATATAGATACTTTTCTTTTACAAAGTATTTTATTTCGTATGTCGGCATTTCCCCTAAATTAAATATCGTACGACATAGCACTATTACAATAACTAAATTACACAAAAAACACAAATGGGATGTTTCTGAACTGTCGAATCAAGTATCACACTTTCGTAAAACCAAACTAAAATAATATTTTCACATACCGTCTATATTATGAACAATTATACAATTTAATCCGATTAAACATACAACATTAAAATAATAAATCTACTCTTAAAAATAGCCTACTGTACTTTTAAATACTTACCTATATAGTTGGTTTATATTTACAAGTAGAGTAGACTACCTAATAATAATCTATGCATAGATAACAATGTGACAGGTATCTACAAGAATGATCGTATGTACATGAGATGTTAAAAACAACAAAGATGTTACATAGAACGTGACAAGATTTGGTTAGATAGTAGAGTGGCACCTACCTAGATCTGACGATTAGTAGACTCTTAGGTAATTTAGGTGTCTAACACAGCATGAGCGCACACAACTTCCCTCCAGGCACGCTGGAGAAAATTGCCTTTGTCGTCATAGACATAAACGGATGGTATATGAATTGACTCGGATGCTAAGCACAACGCATGCGCAACCAACGGGACCTTATACAAGAGACCGTCGGTGAAGCGCGTACCGTTGCCCGAGTGAATTGCCCTCCTCGTGGTGGTATACGAGCCCTCTATATCAGCGGTGACGACCAAGTTGTCACCCTAAGCTACGGTAGTGTTCATAGATGTTTATATACCGACGGTGCGTCAAGCGTTTTTGCTGTTCAACTTAGTCGCCCTTGTGTACAAAAATCTTTAAATAAAACATGAACAACTCATTTCCCCAAAACAATGAATGAGTAAACCAATAAAGTGTACAGTTTATTGTCTAATAAATTAAAATTGTCTGAAACTTTTATTTTTAAAATTGGCCATGGCCACAACATATATAAAAGAAATGAAGTGTACATATTTTTAATACTTATGAGGTAATATGGAACCCCAAGGCCAAACCGAACCGAGTCTCATTAAATCAGTCTTATGGGCCATCTGGAGCAACAATCCTGAACATCCATCGCAAAGACAATCTAGGCAAACCTTTATAAACAATGTATGAGACGGATCCGTATTTGGACTCTGAGCAAGGCCAGTAGTCACACGCTCGTATTACTGTTGACTGAAGAGAGAAGATTGATTCAGAAAAACAGTAGAACTAAACTTTATCTGGCAGTGATGATAGTTTAAACTAAATATATCAAACAAATTAGGATATTGAGAGTTTATCCCGGTTGACTATGGACATGTAACACTGATAGCTGATTCAACATAACGGTGTTTGTTTTGAAATAGTCAACAGCATGCGAGCATATACACCTGTATATATACAACTATTATAAATTTAACATGTTCCACACAAAGTCAAAATTACTGTTGGAAGCCCGGATTGAGGCAATTTGATATTACAATAAATTATTGCTTGACTATTCTATATACGATGGGTAATGTTTAACTTTGTGTGGATTTGACCATTGGCGCATAGATAACAACATCTAAATTGAAATTATGAATAACCGAGGAATAGGACATTCCGGAACAAAAATATAAATAAAAGGGTATTTCAACTTAAACTGCTACATGAAATAAGGTATAACTTAGAATGACTCTTATCAAAATGAATACATTAAATATTGAACCTATACAAGATTGGGGAAGGTTGAATAATAAATATACGCCTCTGGACATTAAATTAATATACAAAATAATCTTCACGACACTAAAACTTTTTGGTAGATATGCTGTTGTTATGTATAAAATATATGCCTCGGCAGGTATCAATAACGATTATAAACATACACCTATGTAACTATAACATTTTAGATATATAAATGTCGATTATAAAAATATATATATTCTGTGTCACATAAGATCTGTACGGCAATATAAAATATACAACCGGCCGGGCTAACAGGCACTTAATTAAGACCAATGGAGTCCATGTATGGCAGTTTTATGAAAATCAACATAACAGATGTCAAGTGATATAAATCGACAGAATTTAACGAAAGAAAAACTAGCACAATTACAATTATTATAAAAATAAAATACTATATTTTTATGAACATTGTAATTGTGTAAGTTTTCTCCAGCTACCTTTTATTCGATTGTATAAAATAATCAAAACGACTAGAAGCAATATACTTTAACAAATATAAACTGTTTCAACAGCTTTTAAGACTGGAGCATGGTGGTTTAAACTCCTCACATTAACTCACTGGAGTCAAAGGAAGGGGAAAAATACATTTATTGACTATTTTTAGTGACGACTTGGAGCAAATCAAAGAGTTTCCCTTACAGATATGGCGTGTTCACGTGGGCGATGTTCCCCTTTGACTAGCTCCTAGATAGTTTTCTTACAAATTATAACAACAGCATAACATTTCCCTCCTTATACACTATGACATCAAACCTGAACTGAAACGAAATAAAACATACTTTAAGTGGCTACCTCATTATTAGTGGATTCGAAGCGAGCGAACTTCACTTCTCCACTAAGCCCTTCCGTATCCACCTTGTTCTCAGAAGCATATAGCATATTCAGGGTTACCTGAAACAAAATAAAAACTGTACAAAGCACGCCTCCCAAGCGATTCAATGGTGTCACTAGAGCACCTCTTAACAACCACGCATTGCGGTTTTCGGTTACTTTTCGTTATTTTCTTAAGTCACTCACTTGTAAATGACTTAATTGACAGTGATCAATTTGGGTCATTTTACCAGTAGTTTGAAACTCTAACATCACATTCACGTGATGTTATTAATTTAAACGAAAGTCTGTACCTCTGCGTTCAATTTTTCATAATCTCCGACTGCTTCTTGACCACGCTCAATGTAGAGACTACCTGAGGTGCCTGCGGCGTACGGCTGGTGACTGTCCTGCTCATCCAACGCACAGGCATACCTGCATTTTCAAATGCTTTCTCCTTCAAGGTGATAATGTGCCTTCTAAAACAACGCAATGATTTAAGTCATTGTAAAGTGATTTAACACATTTTCTTTTCCGCCAACCTGTATCTGAGCCACTGAAAGGTACCGTACTTGAATACAAGGACCCGAATGCTAATTTTTTTTACATAGGCATTTATTGAATTGCAAAAGTGACACTGAGTTAAGTGACGAAGTAGCTACTGAGAACGCATTATAACCACAGCTTGAAAATCGTCAAAGATGCGCGTCCTGCGGACCTGCGCAATACGACTTGTAATGCGCAGGTCCGCAGGACGCGCATCTGAAAGATGTCCGTACAGTTCTACATTTCAGGGTCACTGTTCTTAAATCTCAACCTTATATTTATTTTGCTATATCAAAGATGCTTGCGTATCTTGGCGGCCTGCCCAATGCAATTCCCAAGATATCTAACTACACGCCTTGACTCTCCTATCCTCTAATCTAGGCAAAGCGACTGCAACATGTTTTATTAAAATCACTATTTACAGTGCACGGTATACCTATACAACCGCCTCATCTGCTTCACTGACCATAGTAACGCATCTTTCGTATATATATAATTTCCTGAACCTGAGTTCTCTATACCTCTGACACAACATAGAATTTTTATAACAAGAAGCATTTAAACGCACCTTATCTCTTCGGCAGTTCCTGTTTGGAGGTTTTGAGTAGTTACTTCTACATTTTAAAGGATAACTCACTAGGTAGCCACCGTACACGATCTATACCACGACACGACTGCACATACTCATCGCATGTGCATCAAGGACCTGCGCAATGCAATTTTCCTGTACACCCCTCGCCCCTCCCACCCTTAAATCTAGAATAATAGAATCAATACTGTAACGTCTCCCTCACTAGCTATCTTCATCCGCTATCAGTTCCCTTAATTTTGGTTATGGGAAAATATATTTAATTCATGTTTTTAAATACTGTCTTTACTATTATTTGAATCTTAACCGACAGGTAAGATTAATATCCCCCTAATACTATCTAATACCTAGGGAGATTGAAAAGTTCACAGCCTGGCATCGAAGAGATTTTTTAATTTAACTTATATTTTATCCATTTCTACAATACCACGTACACCACGTTCAAATCTCAATGTTCAAATGCAAACATTGAGACTTGAACGTAAAAATTGAAAAGAGTATTAGAACAAAAATAATTATTTTAAATGAATATTTCTACCATCTCTTTCATAACCTACACCCTAGTAAGTACTCACTGACCGAAAATGCTCATCCTGACCACTACGAAATAGAATTCCCAGGCCATGATTCTCATCGGTATTAAAATGGTAAAATTTTACCTAAATAAATATGGTTATAATTGGAACATGCAACAACTGAGGTTAAATTTCAGTCAAAAGTAAAATAAAGTTTAAGACCTAACATCATATTCTCTCAACTTCTGAATAAGTAAAACACCTAATAATGTACTGTATCGGATAAATTGTACGTGCCTGACGTGGCTACCCGAAGTAAATTATAGAAAAAAACGCTCACCTAATACAATTTCTTTTCCTGCATCAGTTCCCCTTTAAGTAGTTTAAAGTACTTCACTAAAGTAGCAGCCACACTGCACGACGTACGCCTAAGTACCGTTGAATCTACTGTCCCATGACATGAATGCAATATACCTCACTCCATGACTGATTTCATCGATACTGCAAAGCCGATCCCTATCTCTACCACTTAAGACCTGCGCAATGCATATGCTGGTACTTGAATCTTAAAGTATTTCTTTTTATGCGATAGGGGGCAAACGAGCAGATGGGTCACCTGATGGTAAGTGACTACCGCCGCACGTGGACACCCGCAACTCAAGGGTCACAAGTACCTAAACAAAAAGCTCACCCAATATCTCCTACCTGCTGTTTTCTCTCCTGTATTGAATGAAACACTTTATTAAAGTAACAACTACGATGTAGCCACATTGCGAGTCATATGCTTCCGACTCAAGGACACACTAACCGTGCATCCCACGGACCGTGTGCAAATAGTCTTGTATTATTCATTAAATGGTAAAGAAATCTTTTTAATTGGTTGAACAGCCTATTTTGAATTGGTTGAACAGCTGTCGGTGCCAGATGTGGTGAGTACGGTGGTTGATGCAAAACATCCAACCCTCTAGCTCATGTAGCTTAGGGACCGTTATAAGTCGGTCTTATATTGCTGTGTGCTTGTGGGATTCGGACTTGTGTATTGGGTCGGAGTACAATCAGTTAACCTCGTATATTACTAAAATATATTTACACTTACTGAAATTAAGTCCTAAGTATAATACTTTCCTTTATACTTTATTTCACGTTGCAGTGAGTGACGCTCGCTCTTAGCACACGCTTTGCATTCCTGTATACTACATTACGACTGAAAATATTACAAAACAGAAGGAATTTAGTACCTATTTTGTAACTCTGTAGGTACAATTAATTTTGCACCCAATGGACAACACAGAATATAATAACATATCTAAATACATGTGCAAAGGTAGCAAATTTTTATTATATTGCTTAATCTGACAAAAAATAAATTCAATAATAAACATTTTCACGGAATAAAGGAAAGTTTACCTCTCGTTACATAAAAAAAATGGCTACAATCAAGTTCATTGCTTTATATTAATTTGGCATTATAACATAATCGTATTCAAATGTACTGAACTAAAGTACCTAATACTAATAGAATATTTTTTTTCGTTTGGAAACCCCCTCGGGTCGTCAGTCCACCGGGGTTATCGGTGGAGTGGTGTTTCGGAATCGAACCGACTAAAACCACACAGTTGAAATAAGAAGAATCCGGGAACAGCTTTATTAAGACATTCGGACCCCTCGTAGCGCCTGCCCGCACTATGCGGGCACCACCTGCGGTTAATCTATCAATAAGGCAGCGTCCAGACAGACGCGGAGGTCAACCCGTCGTAGCTGGTCATCCTCCGCCCACACTGGTGCACCGGTACAGTGCCAATGACCGGACAATCCCCGTGTACAGCCGTCTTGTAGCAACTCTGGGTCCACTCAAGTTGGGTAAAAGGCACCCAAGAGTGGACACAGCGCCGACCAGCTTTGGAGCAAGCTGCCGAAAGTACTCGTCGAAGAGCCACCTCACATCAAGGATCAGGCCCAGATATTTAATGTGGGTCCGAACCGGTACAAAAAACAACAACAAAACAGCCAACTTTACACACAAAACAACGAATATTCATATGACTCACAAGCATTTTCAGAAACGTCACACACATCCACACAAATAGAAACTATTACATTAGTCCTAGAAAATTATATGCAACCTTAACAGTCACAGATCAAAACCTGATAATACGGATACCAAAGACATCTATGATAAATTAACAAGAACCTTAGCACTATACTCTGGTATGGATCCCTTACTTAGACCAAAACGCCATAATTGCGGCGGTAAGACCCGTCATGGAGGATTGGCTAGAGAGGCGACATGGCAGCCTCTCCTACCGGTTGACGCAGATACTTACCGGACACGGCTGCTTCGGTAAGTACCTGTGCCGTATAGGCCGGGAGTCAACGTCTGCGTGCCATCACTGCGGAGGCTGTCGCGAGGACACTGCATTCTACACCTGAACGGAGTGCACAGCGTGGGTGCACCAGCGCCTAGATCTCGTGACGGCTATCGGTGCGGGAAGTCTCTCGCTGGAGACCATGGTTCTGTCCATGGTACAAAGCGAGAGTGCGTGGGATTCCGCCGCCTCATTTTGCGAAGAGGTCATGCTGGCCAAAGAGGCGGCGGAGAGGACAAGTACTCTCCCGTCCCGCAGAAGACGCAGAAGGCGGCGGAGAGTGCGAAACAATCTCCGGCCTCCATGAGCACTGGCCTGGCCTGGGGGCTGCCCGTTGCCCTAGCAGAAGCAGGCCTGACGCGGTGGCGCGACGTGTTCCGCGCGCGCCTCTTAAATGAAATGGAAGGGGGTTGAGGTTGAGAACTGTGTAATGATTTCTTATTGTTGATTACATATATATCCAAATATGTTTTACAATATAAATACGTGAGTTAAGAAATCGATCTAATTATGGAGTAAACGGCGTTTACAACTACCAAAAAGCTTTTGATAGTGTCCCGCATTCCTGGTTGCTACATATATTTGAAATTTATATAACTAACCCCATAGTAACAAATTTCCTGCGCGATATCATGTAATATTGGAATACTACACTTCAAATAAATTACAATGCGTCAGATATCCATCAAGAAGGGCATCTATCAAGGTGATTCATTGAGTCCAGTGATGTTCTGCCTTGCCATAAATCCCCTGTCCTCTCTCCTGCAGAGATCTCAAACTGGCTATTGTCTCAACCATAAAACACGATAGACACCAACAATAACATATCTTATAAACATGGATGATATTAAACTTTACGCACAAACTAAAACAGACATGAATAAGTTAGTCAATACTACAGCAGAATTTAGTCATGATATGCATGATACATGATATGCATGCAATTTGGAATAGATAAATAACAAACACTTCACATACTGCGTGGCAAAATACAATCTGGTGACTATACAACAAATAAAACAGAAACAATCACAGCATTGGAAACGACTGACGTTTATAGTTTAAAATACTTACCTAAGAATAAAAGAAGAGACTTAACTCCATATGCAAACCCAACTATCTAGTCGTCTAGTCTTATAAAAGCCATTTTACCTTCGGTACAATTCGGTGTTATTAAATAGACAAAAACAAATACCAAGCAGTTAGACCGAATTACTCGCAGTACACTGACAAAACATAACAACGGGTGTATTGAAATCAGCAATAGAAAGATTTACAATCGAACGACAATATGGAGGGAGGGGTCTTATAGATATTCAGAATTTTTGGCAAAAACAAATAAATAGACTACAAGTATTGGTATATGGTAGGTGTTTTATGTTGACTTTTAATTACTGATGCAATTGTATGACATAAATTAAGTATAACATTTAAATAGAACGAATTAACTGACACTTTTGATTTGTTCTTGTTGTCATAACTACCCTCGAATTAATGAGTGTAGTAGCAACGAATTGGAAAGGAGCCCTGAAGGAGGTTATTTTCTATTTTTAAATCAAGGAATTATGTCTATTTTGCCCCACTAACATTCTCATCAACATAAAAAAATAGCTGAAACACTTCTGAATAAAGCGTTCATAAGAGCAGGATGGACCGGCCCCCTCACAGAATTAAGTGGCAAAAGAAAGAGATTCAATAAAACATGCATCAACTGACCTGTCTTACTTTCTATCGATTGCAATTATTTCTATCACAACTTCTCCCTGAATTTTATGCAAAGAAATTCATAAATTTATATTTCTTTGCATAAATATAGTTTTAGTGAATTGGCAAAGCATATTAGAATGACAGTGAGTGTAGTGTTAGGACAAACCAACGGGAAAGTGTTACACGGTGGTGAAGTGAAGATGTATTGAAAGCTCTAAAAGAAAAAAAATGCCTTTAAACTGTGGATAAATGAGACGGAGAGTGAGAGAAGTTAAAATGAGTGAATATAGAGTGAAAGAAAGGAATGAAGGATCTTTTAAACTAAATTTCATTCCCTATTCAATCCCATGCAGAATAAGGTTTCAGCAAAATGTAGTATATTTAAATTTTTAGGTTTTAAAGCATACAAAACAGGATATTTTGACAGCACGATACTCAAGTTTTTTCAGTTTACTTCCAGAAAAACATCTATCTTCTGACTTCTACTGCAAAAAACATGTAGACACCTCAGAGAATAGAATAGACAGAAGATAAATAAAGAGTGCAACCACGCAGGAATATAACAATGTCCGTAATTAGAAGTACTTTTCACATTTTTTTTATATGAGGGGACAGACGAACCTTTTTTCTTTTTTTGCGTGTGGAAACCCCCACGGGTCTTCACCTCACCGGCACTGACGTTGTAGTGGTATGTCGGACTCGAACCGACTAAAACCACACGGTGTTCTGTCATAAGTGGGTCCGTAAGAAGGGATGCTTCCAGGAACCCCTGCAGACCATGGCCTCCTCTTTTCGGCGCGGCCGAACCATAGATTATGGGGGTCTCGCCCCATCGTGTCAAGCCTGCTTCTGCTAGGGTACAGGCAGCCCTACCCTAATCCCCGGCCAGCGCTCATGGAGGCAAGGGGGCAGACGAACCCAAGTATATGCATGTTATTACAGTATCTTTCAAGAATGGGAGCACAGGACATGAAACTATAAACAAGTTCGTTAATAGGATTTTATTATTGTCATTTTAGGCTCATCATGCCCATAAATAAATAAATCTACACAATATATATCGTTTGACTCAAAAACTGTTAAATAAATCCATTTCTCATTATGATTTGCTACTTTTATTCTTTCACTTTATAAAACCAAATGTACTATATTTTTTTTTAATACAGTTGAGTATAAACTATAAACAACTCTATAACAATTACAATCTATGTAGATAGGTTTTTAAAACCTTTGGATATTTACAACAATATGTTTTTTCACCTACCTATAGCACTTGTGAAATGAGTGCATGGTAAAGATATAATAAGACACTGTTGAAGTCTATCATTTTAGTAAATTAGTTTGGACGTGTGGGTCGAGTAGAAAAACCTCCCAATCCTTTGGCTCCTGATTCTCTATGATAAAGGCAAAAGCAACACAAGCTGTATTCTAATCTTTGTATTTACTGATATTTTAGTTTAAAAGTTGAATAGGAAAGAATAGATATAGTTATTAATATATAAATATATACATACTTGTACATATATACTGACCCTTAACTAGATTGGGCCTTTAGACGAGCTATAACAAATGTTTTATATGAAGGTACACTGTACACAACCATTCACCCCCAGACCCAAGAAACTCAAGTCCCAATAACCCGTTTCCATTGCTGGCGGTAAAACGAAAAAAGACCTTAAAACCACGCGACTACATACAGATAGCATGTGCAGTGTTCGGTAACTACAGATATTGTTCTCTATCGTCGAAAACATAATGCAACGAGTCGTTGTCCTTTTCTTCCGTCTGGAATATGAAAGGACTACACAAAGCAGTACATATTTAAACGACGCTAAATTTAGTGTAGCGGTAGCGACTCCCACGGTAACTACCTACCGGAGTAATACCAAGGCCTAACAGAAAATGCTGGTGTGGGCTGTACCGCGTGAGTGAGGGTACCGGAACCCTCACCACCCCTTCATTACGCTCAAAGGCAGGCAGCGCACTTATAACTCTTGAGTTGGATTTGTCTATGTGGGGCGATTTTCACTTACCATCAGGTGACCTGTCTGATCGTTTGTGCAGCTAAGCCGTAAAAAATGAAGCGGAAGAATTCTAATGAAAACAATAATTAATTACGAGCAGGTTACTTTTGTCGTTGTCATACAGAATCACTACAGATGTATCATATACTTACTGCATGTATCTGATTACGAAACAGTACCCTTTGAAGTACTCAATTAGTCTTTAGTTCACCTATGACGCACTAAATGTTAATGACATTAACTTTATTAGTATTTCAGTGTTATTCGTTCTTCATATCAGACAGTTGTGATACTAGAGGGAAGCGAACGATTCGCAGCTGATTCGCGTAGTCGCACACTATCGCATCTTTCAACGGTAGTACTTGTCGCACGAAGATGCAGCCATCGCTTTGACCTGAAACAGAGTATATTTTTACACAACTGTCCAAAGAAGTGAAGAAGTTATTTTTTAATGATATAAGGGGACAGACGAACAAACAGGTCATTTGTTGGTAAGTGACAACCGCCACCCATGGACTCCAGCAAGACCTAAGTGCGCTGCCCGCCTTTAAGGGTGATGAGAGGATAAGAAAAAGGGGGGGGGGGAAGAGGAGAGGGGAGTAAGGGGAGTGGAAAGAGGTGATAGTGGGAAAGGAAGAGAGCGAGAGTTGGGCCTCCGATACCTTCACTCACTCGGTAATACACTACAAACATTGTTTGTCTACCGGCTTTTTGTGAGGCCGTGGTATTACACCGGTCGCGCAGGCCCATTCGTGCCCAAGAACTTTCCCACGGTCGGATTAATTAATGTATTGTTGTGTCGTTCTTAGTTCTTGTTCGCTTACTAGAAGCGCCCGGATTGTCATGCCCATCATCGGATCTGCTGGTTTCTGCGACGTAATAGCACATATCGTTGAAATTATCATCAGCCAATTATTTTTGTTGAAATTACTTATATGTAAATATATATTAGATGGACTGACGACCTGAAGAAAAAGGCGAAAGTTGGGAGATGTCTATGTCCAGCAATGGGACGCGATAATTAGAAATGATGATGATATCACGGGCAAATACACAAAAATTTAAAGAAAATTAATGCTAGTAACATATACTTCAAGTTAATTACACCGAATGATTTATTGACTATTAATAGGTCGGGTATAAAATTGAAGAAAATTTGGATATTAATAAAAAGTAAAAAACACTTTTCCGCCATTTTGCAATTGTTTTTCTGTCCGCCAAAATTAGTAAATCTAACGAAGAAAATCAATATAGCGAAAAAAATCGTGACGTTTATGGATCTAATGCAGTGTTTAGGTTTAGGTTTTAGTGTTTATATATGTACCTTCTAACCTGAACAGATTTGGATGTATGGGTCATCGTTAAAATCCTTACATCATACAGAGTAATCTTATAATCAATACAACAACGCAACGCAACGCAATAAACTACGAAAAAATATGTATGTTCAATAGTGGGCTGTATGGTGTGCCATGAGATTTTTGGGAGAGGCCAATGTCACAGGAGTGGACTGCGATAGGCTGAATGATGATGGCGATGAGTGTTTTGGAATTTTTTTAATTAGTAAAATGTATACATTTTTGAATATAGTTTGACAAGAAACGATCATGGCATATGAAATTTATTTGTACAATTCTTTTCATCCACGGAGAACAGATAGTAGATAGTCAACGTGTGACTAGGCTCATTTGCTTACAGGTGGCGAAGCTTTATCTATGTATATGTGTAACTACATACACTCATAAGCAGCTTCATCTTAATTGCATTCATTTACAAAGTCAATTTATTTTTTGTTTCTAAATTTGAGATGAAATGGATCACTACAATTTAAGCTATGTTTATAGTTATCCAATTCAAGTTATTAAGAGTGCAGCTGAACCAATACAGCTATGTTGCAAATCAAATTGTATCTTAAAAAAACATATTTAATATATAAATTTAAAAGGTACACATCTTGGTACACCATGTGTCTACAAGTAAAATATTTTGTAAATTACAATTTTTGAATTAACAATCTAATTTCAACCTCTTATAAGATATACTACCATTATTATTGTATATAAGGCTTTTTAATAACGTTACAAACTTTCTTTTGTATGACGCCTAAAAGGCGACAATTAAAAGGGTGTAAAGCAAATCGAATAACATTACACTGGATTGAATACCAACCTAATAGAACTCTCCTTATAATGTCACCACTGCTTAGGTCATACGCGGTTAGACCGCTACGGTCACCCATCACTAGCATCGTATGCGTTAAGGGTAGCATACGACTCATGTAGTTTAGCCCCTAAAAACAAGACAAAATACTCAATAAAATGGATATGTGAAACGGCCCATTGATGTCACAAATTAATGATTGAAGATATTAAATTATTTGGCAGATCTGCAGGTTTATTGGTAAGTGGATTACTAACTAAGTGCCTATTAAGCTAGAGATCGTGAGCTCGATTCAAACCCAACAAATGATTTTGAGTATATTTTATATGTTAAATGTATATATATAGGTCATAGGTAATAAAGGTTTGTTTATCAGCAGTTGCCTTGTAAACTTGTTACCCAATACAATGGGCCGTGTGTGAAGATATTATTATTATTATATATGCGATAGTCTTTATCTCCAGAAGTTTTAGGGAGTAAGTTAAGAAATATAACTAAAACAGAAAAAACAGAAACCTTACGGCGCAGCTAGATAATAATGTATAATATATTCAATAATTCAAAATGCAACAAGTGATGTTTATTTTATCGACATTTAAAGCAATATATCTAGTATAATATACTTACTTACGACTTAATGCTTTAACTCTTTTTATTGTGTAATATCTAACCTTCGATTCTTAACAAATGCATATGGTTTATAATCGTGTTATATCTCAAAGCACCCCTTGCAAGAAAGCAATTGTTAAATGGGTCTGCTACAAATGTACAATAATTTATAACTTTCACAGGAATTAGTATATATAAGTATGATAAAATGTTAAAGAAATTAATATGAAGGTTCTTACAATGTGTATAGAATTGAGCATATGCCCCTGGAAGCGGTCCCATATGCAGAGCCGTTCGTCTGCACCTGCTGACACTACGTAAGACGCGGTGTACGCCAGTGACGTCACAGCGCCGTCATGAGCTTGCATACTGTATAAACACGCCCCTGTAACAATAGTATCAAATAACAGTACTTATATTAGCTTCCTTCTAACTATAAATTGAAAATATACCGATTTAATAACCTCTCGAACGGTAAGATAACTTTCACATACTTTAACCAAATTTCATTAAATTTATAGTTTTGTACTGTACAGTCATCATACTGACACAATCAATGAAATGTTTTCAAATATACCCCATATTTGGAAACATTTCATAGTGCATACCCTCCTTCACCCCGCTCCCATTCTTGTAAACAGCTGAACCAATTTCGATAAAATATACCCAAGATCACTCTCCATTGAATTATCTTTAAACAAAAAACTGCATCAAAATCAGTTCAGCCGTGTGGGAGTTACAGTGCGACAGACGTATGACGACAGATAAAAAAATATGTTCCTTATGCACCCAAAAGGTATTTTGAATTTAACATCGAAATATTTTCCACTGCTATACATATGTATATTTTAGGCCTGTTTTAAGCTGTGAGGATTTTATTTTTTCCTTTAATGCTTGATAGCTATTTACCTTCTAGTCAATATATGGATATTAATGTTTTAAGCAGCGCAATAGCAGTTGAAAATTACAAACATATCACTACCTTATGCTTTGTGAAACAATCTTATCAAAATAACCTACCAGTGTGCAAGTCCCAGACGCAAAGTAATCCGTCTTGAGATCCACTACCAGCGATTGTGGGCGTCGCGTGGTCGATGAAACAGCTTGTGATCGGGCCGCAGTGCCCGTGCAGTGTAAACAGCGGATTCAGGTCTGAACTTGAGAATACCTGAAAATAGAACTCATTTATTGCAATTTAACCAGTTACAGGTAATTGTGGACTGTCAGGAATAGGAGTTACTCAGACTAAGTAAGTTACTCATTCGTGAAGCTAGTTGCCTGTTCCAATACTTAGATCCTATAGAGAACACGCAAGAAATTCCAAGGACTCACTTTTTCAACATGTTTATATTTTACCATTTTTCTGGTTACATTTTTTATAAGCGTAAAGAGTACCTGAGGACAATGTCACATTTATTCTTAAATATAACAGACGAGCACATTTATAGAATATTAAAGTAATAGCAATCAGGAGATGACTAGCCACGCAAGCGCCAATCATTCTCCAACCCAACCATATCGAAGGCAGCCGAATGACTGGACACTTACACCACCATCGGCAGGATATCAAGGTAAGCATAACATGCTCAGCACTGCCAGAGGACTTAAAAAAAAACAAATCCAATTTTACAAGTGACTACACTACACACACTACTCACATGTACAATTCAAAATATCTCAAATAAAAACAAAAATTCATTTCATAATTACAAATGTAACAATATTTCTAGAGTATTTATCTCTAGAAATATTGTTACATTTTTGAATTAATTAATTACATTTTGAAGAAATTAACAATGTCACTATCGAAATAAAAAAATCTAAACATGAAGTTAAAACTAATAAACGGAAGCTCAGGAGGTGTGCCTGTTATGAAGTGGCAATATATATAATTACAGGGTGTTACACCTTCTTGTGGTAGTGAAGTACTAACAGTGCTAGAGACATGCTTAAGCACGCATGGGCCAGCTCGAAAACCGGTTGTGAAGTAAACTTGCGCTTGCGTGGATTTGTAAAAGGATGCTAACGCCCAGACAATAACAGTCACAAGGATGACTGAAACTGATATGTTACATGTAATATCGTGTGCTACGTCAGCTGTAATGTGGGTTGCAGAGCGTCCATAAACGTAAGTATGTAAGATAGAGACTAGTGTACATATTGTACAACAATATTTTTCTCAGAGATTTATAAAATGCAAAACCAGCTCAAATAGATAGAAGACATTTCAGAAATCGTTACCAGAAGTATACAATCATTTCATTATGGCATGGAAATCTTAGAAACCTTAGAAAAAATCGTCGCCAGTCTACTAATGGAAGAGGAAAGGTTAATATACATATATATGTATAACATACTTCATCTTCGTCAGCATTAGTTATGAAAAGGAAAAATGCTGTAAAGTATTTTAATGTGGAAAAAAAATTAACATACACATTTAAATTGGGACGTGTTTTAAACGTGGTAACACTTTTCCACACTTAAAATTTTGTGTCCCAAAGTGAATGTAAAAACAATAACAAGGAAAAAATATATTTTTATTGCGGTAAAATAGTTAATTTTCAAACAAATAGATAGGTACAAAACAGAATAGAATTTATTGAGACTTTTCGAATTTTCATCCAATAAATGATTGCAGAGATTGTTTTCATTGTGTATTCCGTCTGAATTTCTGCACTTAATCACATTTTTGGAAAATGATTTTAAAATTAAAGAGTGTAGTGAAGTAATTAAATAGACTTTTTAATAGAGATTGTTAGCTAAGTTAGTTACCTAAGCTCTATGACATTCTAGCAGAGATTTTTTCCTTACAAATATATATAAATCGCCCACGGAAGCCGAAGTCGTGGCGTTGATGAATTCAGGATATAGACAGCGTGTTGTGATTGCTCGACTGCATCTTAGCCTCTCTGTCGTCAATAAAGCATGTTCGCGTTATCGGGAAACTGGTATGTTTACTCGCCGTCCAAGATCTGGTAGATATCATGTCTGAGCAAGATGACCTGTATATTGCGTCAGTTTCTCTAAGAAATCGTCACTTTAACTCTATTCAACTGCAGCAGCGGCTCCGTCAGGTTCGAGGATTGACTATGAGCGATTCTACTATTAGAAGAAGATTAGCGGAGCGTGGCCGGAACCTTATAAACCAGCTAATGGTCAAAAATTTACGGTACACCGCCGAAGAGCGCGCCTTTGCACGTGAGCAATTCAATTGGTCATACTTTCAATGGAGCAAAGTTCTCTTTTCCGACGAAAGTAAGATGATGCTGATGATAACGACGGTAAAAATAATCCCCAAACCGTCCGTGAACCTTACTTCACTTGAGCTAATTCACCTAGGTGAATTAAACTCACTTTTAATAAACTTTAAACACCTGTACAGCTGGTCACAAAACAAAATACATATGTATGTATACTTAAAATATTAATTAAACTTTAGGTAAATTTTATTTCCCCCAGTTAAAACGGACGGACCATTTCTATAAAATTGTCTACAGTAATATGACAATCTAACATCCTTAACTGGGCCTCACATATGAATGTTTGCATTGTTTTGACGTGCGCTTGGAGATCAAGTAGGTTTCGCTTAAACTTTTTATTCGTGTACGTAGTGTGAAAACTTTCTACATAATTAATGGTTCGGTGTCTTTTTTTTAAAAACGACTACAGTTTGATGTTTTCAGGGCTTAGCCAGAATTTTTAAAAATAGCGGAGAAAGGATTGTAGATGCGTGTGCTTGTTGAACTGTGTTAAATGTATTTCCAACCTGCGGTAATATTGTCATCAGGCAATTAGCTCAGACTTCGACACAAACACGCAATGACGAACTTTAAACATTTTTAAAGATTTTGCTTTCCTGACCAAACTCTCTTGAAAGTTACAATAACCGTTTATGGTTACTTCTGGGAAAATACTACAGAGAGCTTTTTTCAAAGTCACATGTATAATTGACTGGATTCCAGCCGGTTATTTTTGACTTTAGCACTTCAATAAAATCTGATAGCATTTCAATAAAATCTGATAAGCCTCGGTGTCTCTATGGGACATTAAAGAATACACAAGTTGTCTTATATTGGTTGTATTCAAACGACTACCACAATCTCCGTGAATAGTCTATATTTGGCTAAAAAAATATATACAACACTACACAGATATACACACAGGTACCATCCCAAAAAGATCATGAATGGTTTCCATCAATTCAATGCCCACTTTTGTAGCAAATAATACGATTCTTCTACTGTCTCCAGGGTTAAAATCGGCAGGCCGAAAGTACTTGAACTTTCGTGGTATAACAATGTTAGCTATGTTGACATTATGAATCGAAACCTTATTTACACTAAGGGTTCCGCAATTTCTATAGTCTTACTCCTACTTCTTCAAAGGACGGCACTTCATGAACAAAGTTTTTCTGATTTCTTCATATATTTTAGGAACCGGTTCATCTGTCGACATGTGATGTCGACAGATGAACCGGTGAGTAAAAAGTGATTTTTACTAAAATTTTTACATCTGTTCTGCCCATTCGTTATTTGTTACATCCATGACACAGTCCGCAACATGTGTAGTTTTATTTAAATATTTCATCATTCTGTTTAGAAAATAACAAAAGAATTAGTAAAACAACTTCATATCCAATGGATACTTATGTATGCCACTAAACAAGCATAATATATAAACTTATTTTTTTTTTTGTAGTTACAGAGCCACTGCATTTAACAGTAAATAAGTTTTTGCAACATCGCACGAAGCACGCAACGAGCACTATTTTTGTAGATTTCTTTTTAAAATATTGTCGTCCGTTATGCAATAGTACCACGCCTCTTCATCCGTGTATATAGTTAAATTTTGCCATTTTAAAATAAATAAGTCTTTTTTCTTATTTATAATATAACAATTACGTACTTATTTCGTTACTTAGGAAGCAAACTCGATAAAAGTCGAAAGAAAATAGCTGTCAATATGACAATCATGAATCATAAGCACTTATTGAGCAAAGATATACCATCGATCGAGGCGCTGTATAGACTTGTCCTGTGGAACGTGGGGTACGACTGGGTCCTACGAGGTCGCCTCCCCCCCGGGCTGGGCGTAATCTGTTACGCTGATGACACATTAGTCACAGCCCGGGGGGTGAATTTTCAAGAGGCGTCGCGCCTAGCTACCAGGGGAGTCTCTCTGGTAGTCGGGCGCATCGAGGCGCTGGGCTTACGTGTGGCCCTGGATAAGACCGAGGCTCTCTTATTCCATGGGCCTCGTCGTGGTCCGCCCCCAGGCGCCTGTTGTGGTCAAGTCGGTCCTCATACCAGTTCGGGCCTATATAAAATATTTGGGCCTGATAATTGACGGTAGGTAGCGCTTCGACGACCACTTCCTACAGCTGGCTCCGAAACTGGTCGGCGCTGCGTCCACCCTTGGGCGTCTTTTGCCCAACCTGGGTGGACCCAGCGTCGCCACAAGACGGCTGTACACGGGGGTTGTTCGGTCAATGGCACTGTATGGTGCTCCGGTGTGGGCGGAGGCTCTGTCCGCCCAGAATAGAGCTCGCCTCTGGCGGCCTCAGAGGGTCATGGCGGTCAGAGCCATACGCGGTTACCGCACCGTATCCACGGAGGCGGAGGCGTGCGCGTTGGCCGGAACTCCCCCGTGGGATTTGGAGGCGGAAGTGCTCGTCGAAGTTTATCGGCGGACGACTGAGTTTCGGGCGGGTAGTGGCGGCCGGCCCTCGCCTGAAGAGGTTAGCGAGTGGCGAGAAGCCGCCCGCCGAGCCACGATGGCTCGTTGGTCGTCCCGGCTGGAGGCTCCACGTGCTGGCTTTGCCACCGTGGCGGCGCTCCAGCCGGTCATTGTCGAGTGGGCAGGGCGCCAGCAAGGGGCTCTTTCCTTCCGACTGACGCAGGTTCTTTCCGGACACGGCTGTTTCGGGAAGTACCTGCACTCGGTCGCAAGGAGGGAATTGAGTCCCGCCTGCCACCACTGCGACTGCAGTGAGGACTCGGCCCAGCACACGCTTGCGTATTGACCCGCTTGGGAAGCGTAGCGCCGGGCCCTCACTGCAGTCATCGGAGAAGATCTCACGCTACCGGCCATCATTCGCTCCATGGTCGGTAGTGAGAGAAGTTTTACCGCGGTCGCAACCTTCTGCGAGGATGTCATCTCGCAGAAGGAGGACCTAATCCGACGCCGGCGAACCGGGCGCAGGAGGAGCGCCTACCAGCGCCTCAAGCCGCCCTGAGTGTGGTCGCGGGTAGGCGGGACGGGTTTTCCCCCCACCCGCTATCCCCCACCCCCAGCCGCGAGGAGGCGACGGCTACGTGTGTCTGGACGTCGCCTTATTGAGAGTCACACGAAGGGGGTGCCTGCGCTTTTGCGGGCAGGTGCCAGGAGGGGTCCGGATGATGTACCTAAGCCGTTCCTGGTTCCCTCCTTCTTCAGGCACAGTATGGCACATCGTGTGGTTTAAGTCGGTTCAATTCCGACACACCGTCCCACCGAAAACCCCGGTGGGTTGAAGGCCCGAGGGGGTTTCCACACATAAAAAGAAAAAAGGAGCATTATGCCAAGCAGTTTTATCATCTAGTTTATACTATGCCTGTTTACGTAGCGTGCCTTTAATACAAGTTTTAAATTTCTTCTCACTTAGTTGAAGAATTTCAATGGGTATTTTACTATATAATCGAACGCCACCCAGTACACCATAAAATACGCTTGCACTTTTATTAATCTAAATTTATTACCATCTCTAGTAACGTAATTGCGCTTTTACTACATTTCGTGTATACATATAGCAAATTTTGACCTCTTTTAAGTTGTCAAATTGTTGCTATTACTTATTTGATTTGGACGGTGGTAGAGAATAAATGGTACTTCGAGATTACTTATCGAGATACTTGGTACTGGTATTAGGTTCTACAAAAGGCTGCAGTTGACAGCACTGTTATAGTTTTCTCTTCTAGTTTGCCAACTATGTTTTATAAATGCATATTTACGGAATGTACACTACTATCAACAAACAGGTTAAGACCGTTATGACATATCGATGGACATATGTTGCTTCGTCGTTTGTATCAAAAAAATCTTTAACGCTATTTGTTACTTTCAATAAAAAAGGGTTAATAATTTGGCAAGTAATAATAGCAATACAAAAATATAACATTCTGGAAAAAAAACAGTTGACCTTGTTCTATGAGTAACTTACAATACGAATACGAACCATGGATAAACATATTTAAATAATACCCATATACATATATGTATATACGTTAGAATACTACATTATCTACATGCAAACACTCAGACTAATGTAAATAGATAAATCTACGACAGTAAACATACATACATACGCTTACGTCTGTCCCTTAAGGGGTAGGCAGACGTGTATACAACACTAACGTTTTGCCTGCCAATAGAATGTGGTCCCACTAACTTAATGGGGGCAAGCCTATTTCCGTCAACCGTGCACTGTATGACTGTATAAATACTGTCTGATAGATAACAGTTCGATCTCTTGGTCATCTTTTACGACACCGCCGAGAAGAAATGGGGTGGCCCTATTCTACTTCACCGAAAACTACACGGCAAACAAAAAATTGTCGATAAAATTTAAATAAAAAAGTGCATCTTCAATGCAATCTTCAATGCAATTTATTTTAAATAACGGAAACGTGTTATTTATAGACTCGTTTGTACCGTAACGCAATAAAAAAAAAAAATCTACTATCTCCTAACAGTTAAGTAGTTGTACCTTCAACCATCAGCTCAGTAACATGAGACGCCAATACCTTAATAGCTTTAGAAAGTATATGAAAAAAGAAATTACGAAATCCTGTGTTGGTGACAAGAAGACGACAGCAAAAACACTGATAATCGGTAGAAATCGTTGAATATACTCTTCTCTTTTTACAACCGACTTCAAAAAGGAGGAGGTTCTCAATTCGATTCTATTTTTTTGTGACCTTAGAACTTTCGACAGCGTAAACCGATTTCGAATATATTTTTTTTATTTGAAAATTGGTGCTTCCTGTGTGGTCACATTTAATTAGGTCCAGTTGTGACAATGGCATCCATGAGAAAACCATATTAGTCTTAAATTTGCATTAAGCATGTGCGCGACAAATGGACGAGTAGTTAGATGAGAATTTGGTCCAGTTGTGACAATGGCATCCATGAGAAAACCATATTAGTCTTAAATTTGCATTAAGCATGTGCGCGACAAATGGACGAGTAGTTAGATGAGAATTTGGTCCAGTTGTGACAATGGCATCCATGAGAAAACCATATTAGTCTTAAATTTGCATTAAGCATGTGCGCGACAAATGGACGAGTAGTTAGAAGAGAATTTGGTCCAGTTGTGACAATGGCATCCATGAGAAAACCATATTAGTCTTAAATTTGCATTAAGCATGTGCGAGACAAATGGACGAGTAGTTAGATGAGAATTTGGTCCAGTTGTGACAATGGCATCCATGAGAAAACCATATTAGTCTTAAATTTGCATTAAGCATGTGCGCGACAAATGGACGAGTAGTTAGATGAGAATTTGGTCCAGTTGTGACAATGGCATCCATGAGAAAACCATATTAGTCTTAAATTTGCATTAAGCATGTGCGCGACAAATGGACGAGTAGTTAGATGACAATTTGGTCCAGTTGTGACAATGGCATCCATGAGAAAACCATATTAGTCTTAAATTTGCATTAAGCATGTGCGCGACAAATGGACGAGTAGTTAGGTGAGAATTTGGTCCAGTTGTGACAATGGCATCCATGAGAAAACCATATTAGTTTTAAATTTGCATTAAGCATGTGCGCGACAAATGGACGAGTAGTTAGATGAGAATTTGGTCCAGTTGTGACAATGGCATCCATGAGAAAACCATATTAGTCTTAAATTTGCATTAAGCATGTGCGCGACAAATGGACGAGTAGTTAGATGAGAATTTGGTCCAGTTGTGACAATGGCATCCATGAGAAAACCATATTAGTCTTAAATTTGCATTAAGCATGTGCGCGACAAATGGACGAGCAGTTAGATGAGAATTTGGTCCAGTTGTGACAATGGCATCCATGAGAAAACCACATTAGTCTTAAATTTGCATTAAGCATGTGCGCGCCAAATGGACGAGTAGTTAGATGAGAATTTGGTCCAGTTGTGACAATGGCATCCATGAGAAAACCATATTAGTCTTAAATTTGCATTAAGCATGTGCGCGACAAATGGACGAGTAGTTAGATGAGAATTTGGTCCAGTTGTGACAATGGCATCCATGAGAAAACCATATTAGTCTTAAATTTGCATTAAGCATGTGCGCGACAAATGGACGAGTAGTTAGATGAGAATTTGGTCCAGTTGTGACAATGGCATCCATGAGAAAACCATATTAGTCTTAAATTTGCATTAAGCATGTGCGCGACAAATGGACGAGTAGTTAGATGAGAATTTGGTCCAGTTGTGACAATGGCATCCATGAGAAAACCATATTAGTCTTAAATTTGCAGTAAGCATGTGCGCGACAAATGGACGAGTAGTTAGATGAGAATTTGGTCCAGTTGTGACAATGGCATCCATGAGAAAACCATATTAGTCTTAAATTTGCATTAAGCATGTGCGCGACAAATGGACGAGCAGTTAGATGAGAATTTGGTCCAGTTGTGACAATGGCATCCATGAGAAAACCATATTAGTCTTAAATTTGCATTAAGCATGTGCGTGACAAATGGACGAGTAGTTAGATGACAATTTGGTCCAGTTGTGACAATGGCATCCATGAGAAAACCATATTAGTCTTAAATTTGCATTAAGCATGTGCGCGACAAATGGACGAGTAGTTAGATGAGAATTTGGTCCAGTTGTGACAATGGCATCCATGAGAAAACCATATTAGTCTTAAATTTGCATTAAGCATGTGCGCGACAAATGGACGAGTAGTTAGATGAGAATTTGGTCCAGTTGTGACAATGGCATCCATGAGAAAACCATATTAGTCTTAAATTTGCATTAAGCATGTGCGCGACAAATGGACGAGTAGTTAGATGAGAATTTGGTCCAGTTGTGACAATGGCATCCATGAGAAAACCATATTAGTCTTAAATTTGCATTAAGCATGTGCGCGACAAATGGACGAGTAGTTAGATGACAATTTGGTCCAGTTGTGACAATGACATCCATGAGAAAACCATATTAGTCTTAAATTTTATGATACACTCATTGAAGTCGGTTGTCTACTTTTTTAGTCCGATTATTTGAAAACTATTTATTCACAAGCTGTGAAAAATGGTAAAAAACTGTCTAGACATCAATGTTACCTTGAGTACATGGTCTTGTCCACCGGTGAGAACCCGTCCTCCTTCTGATTGCATTTCTGTGATTGGTTGTTGGTGCGGCCGACAATACGCTATCCTAATACAGGTTATCACATCTGTAACAATAATGCATTAATAAAAAAAGTAAAATTAGTAAAATAACATAAAACGACTGCACCATTAATTAGCCCTCCTATTTTGCCGACATTATTTTTAAATGTTATATCCTGTCATCCCCCTATTAAGATAATTGAAATGACATCTCACATGTAGAAATTCAAAAAGACCTTTAAGGCTCTAGGGCGTGAAAACCCTCGAAAAACATAACAATTTCTTGCAGAGTCTGATAAATGTTTATGTAACGATCCATCATACACCGTCAGAAACCAAGGACTCTTTAACACGTAGGACACTTAGAAGTATTTATAAGAAGCTTAAGTCCTGCAAAAACGACCAGAAAGTTAGTTTACAAGTAAAACCAATAAATTATTATATTGCTTTAATGTCTATAATTTCCAAAATACATTTAGAAGTCTGTTTAAAAAAAATCTGTTTTGTAATTATTTCATGAAGTTTCTGAAGAGCAATCTAAATGAAAAATGGTTTTAATTAAATTTAATACATACACACATACATATACTAACGCCTATATCCCCGAATGGGCATGGGCCCTCTCTTTGCGAGACAGAACCTAGTCACACTTACGTAATAGGGAGCAAGCGTATCGGCGTCATCCGGGCACGGTATGACTGTATTTTTTATTTTTTTTTTTGCTTTTCTACCATAATGACTCCACTCTGCCTGATGGAAAGCAACAAGTGGAGTCTAAGAGTGGTGGTCACCATCCTCATTGCATGTCTTGTCAATGCATCATGGTGACCCACACTATGGCGGCCTGGTGAGATGCTTTTTCACGCCCCGCTTAAAAGAGCCGGGATCAAAGAGGGAGGGAAACACGTGCGCTGGTAGTGAGTTCCAGGCTTATATATATTATATTATGACAGATAACAGGCCGATCCCTCAGACGCTTTTTACGACCCCCACATTAAGAAATTGAACGGCTATTCTACTCAACCTAGAACCACATCGCTACATTAATGTGAAGAATAATATACTAAGTAACTCGAACTAACTGATTGGTTCGAGTTACGTGGCATGCTACGGTTACTTGCTAACACTCCGATCCATCCGTATAAAAAATTTCCCTTTCCTTTACTTCTATCCTCCCTTTCCATTTCAATATATTCCCAATTTAACTATTTAATTCCCAAATTTAGGTGGCAAAATGCGGGCGTTTTATACACCTCTGACTATACCTTCGGAATACAGGGTATGAGTAAATAAGAGGAGGGGGAAGGGGATGAAACATACATCCATACGTATGTATGTTTTATTCTAGATAGACCAAGACAAGTCACCCAGGAAGGCAATATATCGAAGAACACCTAAAACTCTAAAATAGTCTTGGAGTTCAGGAGAGAAATGAAGGAAATTGTAGGAATTATAGGTACCATACCAGGATGGTTATTTTTATAAATTGGTCATGTTTTTTTGGTTGACAGGGTTGAAGATAATCATGGATGTCCTTCCCCATGGGAGGGGGAGGGGGTATGTCGAACTCTTACCGACTAAAAACCACATCGGTGTTCCTCTGATTGCCTAAGATCGGGGGTGCGAGAATCGTCGTTGCATTCCCTCCGACTTGCACTGACCCGTCTCATCCAAAACGGGTCCTATCACCAGCTGTAACCATCACCTTTCGGTCACAGTCCTCTGAGAGACGCACGAAACACTGCGCGCTGACTCTCGGGCCTGTATCTGTTCGAGCGACCAATTCCCCAAAACTTCGTCACCCGTAGGCCGCTTAGGGTGGACGGAGGTCAGTGAAAATGCTCCTGACTTTCCACCCTGACAAATCCACATAATTATTTTATTATAAACATATTTCTACATTAGTCTAAGCATTGGAACATTAATATCTTTGACTACGTTGCCGACTATGTCCGATCAGTTCAAATATTTTCATTTTTTTTTTAATTTATGATACACTTGTGATAAACTGTAAGTATCTAAAGTTCCCATATCTCGGTTTGCGACATTTGCTTAAAAAGTACGGATATCTTCACGTCTATATATACATAGGTATATTTATAAAATGAAAAACCTTCTCCATCAGCGAGGCTGGTATTGTAAGAGAAACTCATTCTGGTGTGTGCCGATTCATCATCTGGCAGATGGCCACCACGCAGAGAACCCGCTGAACCAGTGCGTTTGTGAGCTGCAACAAACCAATTACTACTTTTTACGTTAGTTTTTAAGCAACTACTGCCAAGGCAGGCAACATTTAAAAATAAGCAAAATAAAGCAAACCAGCCCACCAAGCAGTATTCACTTTTTTTGTCAAACAATAATTATTTTCTTTTTAAGTTGATGCTTATTATTATAACTGTCTGGTTTGCAAAAAATAAAATAAAAACGGTAACTTTGCAATTAAAATAAGTACCTTTGACAATGACCCGAGGAGTGAAGTATTTATTTCATGTGACAAATAATAACAACAATTTAATATTTTTAAATACTCCTGTGTATTTCCAAAATATTATTGGTTCCAGATAATAATATCCAGATATCGCGGGGGTACTTAGGAGGATAGGTTTAATACTTATAGTCAATGCTTATAGTCTGGCCGTCTTGAGGTGCTTATTTGTAAAGTACTACTTACTTCTTCTATGTGCGGTGCTGAAGTGCCAGTCCACTTGCGTCCCTGAAGTGGCGTTATACGCGTCGAGACGCAAGAGGCTGAGGTGTCCGGAAAGTGTGGCCGCGCACACGCGTCTAGCACCCGCGAGAGCGCGCACGTGCGTCACACCTGCGGACGAGCGCGCCTCTCCACTCCACCACACGCACTACATTACACAAATACCAAGTTTAAATATATTTCTACATTAGTCTAAGCATTGGAACATTAATATCTTTGACTACGATGTCCACTCAGTTCAAATATTTATATTTGTATTGGTCTATGTGTGTACAACACCAAAAGTAGGTATATACTCCCGATTTCCCCTACTTTAGTTCATAAAGTACCGGTTCAGGGAAATAGGTCAGCCTCCTATTTCGATAATGGACCAAATTATAATTGGCAAAACGTAGGTGTTATACACCTTTGCCAACCTTACCCGTGAGCGTGTCTGTGAATGTTTGTTAGAAAAAAAGGAATCTACGTGTACTAGCAGCTATATTTCTTTGGATGTAGCTTTGAGTAATAACATTTCTACTTGAGAGGTAGACTTGTTTAAAGTTCTTGCTTGAGACAGTCTAAACATTGATATGCTACTACTCTATTCATTTTGCGAATATTTCAGAATATAAATATCATAATACTAGTTAGCATACCAACAGATTAACACGAATGCACCGTAGAGACTGTTAAAGCTGATAAGTATGAAGCTACTGACGCTATTATCTTTAGTTATAAAACCCGCATTCAATATGCTGGTCAGCATGATTCTGAATTAGCTAGAACTAGGCATTTAGACGACAATGGCATGCCACAATTGGATGGTATGTTATGTGGTGTGTGGTGCTTCCATACGAGTTGGCCAATAAGATGGAATTTAATATGTGGTTTGTAGGTGTAATGTTTGAATCTCTTGTACTCAAACATTTACCGACCGACATCTTAGTCTGTACATTTAATATTGTGAACATGCCATACATGTCCAGATTAAGTTATCGGTTTATGATTATTTATAATCCTTCTTAAACAAGACTTTTAACGAAAACAACTCTTGCGTGCGAGGTTATGTATGAAGTATCCGTGGTAATAACATTGTATGGCTTAATATTGTAGATGTTCCAAATATACAAAAAGCATAGCAATAAGCTTACCATGAGTTTCCCAGAACTAGCTTCCCAAAACTCGAGGCGGCCATCAGCACAGCCCAGTATGATAAGATCGTTACAAAAGTCCATGCACCACACGGGGCTTTCTCTGATTGCCTTCCCTCTCCAGTTCAAATTACTCACTACATCAATGTCTGGCTCGTCCTCAAACCGAGGACCTTCGTACACTAACTTATTCTTACATCTATTTCGTACACTATTCACATGTTTTTCACTTGAATTAAATATGAATATATCTTCATCACATATGTCACTACTCTTAAGACTATTACCCAAAGGTGGGTTACTTAAATTTAAATTACTAATGTCCACATTTTCTTTAGCTTCAATACAATTACTTAAGTCATGTTGATCACTGCAGTAAAGGTTTCTGAAAACAGAAACTTGAAAAAATATTTTGACAGTATACAGCCGCGGGAACATGAAGCCACGTGAACATTAGCTTCACACTATTAAAAGACGGCAAACAGAGACACACAAAAATTTATCAAACAATATGTTAGAAACATGATGACCTAATAATTTTAGTAATCATTCATAATCATCAATCTTTATATTACTTTTGATCAAGATAATAAATGATATATTTAAGAAATGCAACACAAGTTACCTGTAGTTTTTAGCAAAGTCGTACTTAGTGGTTTCTGCTGGCGAGAGATGAGGCGGCGAATTTCGCATTGCAGGACGGAACCGCAGCCCACTCAAGTAATTACTTAAACCTTTACATAACTGATGTACGTTCTGTGAAGAAACAATCAATTCTTGTCTGTCTATACAGATATATGATATTATATTAACATTGCAGTAGAGCGTAACTTTTCTTTTTTTTGTTTTTTATTATCATATTAATATATTATTTTAGATTAAAACATTCGAAAGAAATAATGCATAATAGTCAGAAATATCTCGAATATGATAGAAACATAATTTATCATAATTATCAATCAAGGCTAGGTATTAAAGTATAACATAGAAATTCCGACGTTGGCGATTAACTCATCGTTTCTGTGCGTAGATGTTCAAAATATACCAAAAAGGTATGTGTACCGTATACAATATATGTATATAGTTTTGAAATTGTTGATGGAATCAAATAGAAGTAAAATTAATAGGTCTTTATTAGACCTAGAGAAGCCAAAACGACAATTTTGACAATTGTTTTGTCTGTCTGTTGAGCACGCACCTCGCAAAATAATAATTAATATATATAATAATTAAAATATATAATAATTAAAATATAGGCTCACTTTATCCGCGTCTCTGCATAAATAAAATAAATATAAATACTTGGTTCTAAATTCTTTCTCAATTCATAGTAAGAAGTAGCTGGCTTAAGCCATAATTGGTTAGTTATAAATATAATGACATGGTATTCTTACCTCACTACTTTTTGGTTTTTCAGTGCCTCGGTTCACTAAAACAATAATACAAATAGATAAGTTGTTGCAATATTAGTATTAAAAGATTTGGATGGAATATATTAAGAGCACTACGTCATCACAAACTTTGGGTATAGGGCTCGGCCTGTCCAGCTACAGTCGGTTCAAGTTTTTCTGTTTTTTAATAATATTGGAACAGACGAACAGACGGGTCAGCTGATAGGAAGTGACACCGACGTCTATGGACACCTGCAGCTTAAGAGTCACAAGTGCGCTGCCCGCCTTTGAGGGTGATGAGGGAGGGGGGTGAGAGGGGAAAGAGAGTGGGGAAGAGGGGAGTGGGGATGAGGAGATGGGAAGAGGAGAGGAGTTGGGCCACCGGAAACCTCACTAATGTCGGTCACAAACGGTCTTCTGTGAGGCCGTGGTATCACAACGGTCGAGCATTGAACTATTGCTTACAAGTTTAATGGGAACTGGAAAGTGAATGATAGTAAATTGGGAAGTCCCGATCCAACCTTATAACCAGATATCTTCTTCCTACAATTAAATTTCCCTTTCATTATACTTTCTTTCAATTTTTCTATCTATAAATTTTAAAGTGCCTGGGAGACAGCAATAGTGCGACTGAATTGTGACCGAGTGTGTTTAATATACACCTCTGACTACTCCATCGAGGATACATATAGCGAGAGCGTATAGCGTATACAATTTTTTTCTATAACATGACACTTTTTTCTATAACACTACTACATAATTACTAACTATAGAAATTAAACAATAATTTATTTTACCCAATGTTACCGTCCCATACCGATATACCGTTTCTTGTTAGGTACACTGAACTTACGAGACAATCTTCAATAATTTACTTACCATTAATACACTAATTAACAGGAGAGCTTATAACATTCATACAAATAAGACAAAAGTAAAAAAGGTAAAAGAATATTGTTAAAAAAATTGATTACTTGCGTATTTTGATTATAAGCAATTATTCTAGTTTGGGCATTCTAAGGGTACACCTTTCTTATTACACATAATTAAAAACATATAACCACGCTTAACTTAGTTGGAGTGAAAATGTGGCAAAGATGAAGCAAGAAATTATACTCTACCTTCAATTGTGTCGCGTGGCAGGCTATTTTTCTTAGAAACTTTATCGCACAATTCCCTTTGTAACTTGAAATATCTGAAAACATATAACATGTTTTTAATACAATATATTTATCTGTATAGCTGTATAGTATAAAGAATCGATAGCAATGAGTCCGTATCACATAAAGATGTTCGAGCTCGTGCTAAGCATTCTCGATCGGGTTGAGGTCCAGACTCCACCTCTTGAAGGTTGTCAGTCGCAATCCAACCGGTCAGAGGCCGGACGTTGGCATGCATAAAGACAGCATCCTCACCCAAATAGGGCATAAATGCACCAACATATAGAACTCCTTCAACGTATCTTTAGGTAGTCAAATACCTTAGCGCGTTGTGAGTCTCTGAAGAACTTATGAACCACCCAAGTACAGATTCATGACCCTAGAACATTTTTTTTTTTCGATGCATGTTTGCTTGAAATGTTCCTCTGGTTTTCTTAGCGATCAATGTTTAATTGCCTGTACAACTCAATTTATTTCACTAAGCTATCATTATTAGCTCCGGAGATTGTCAGGTATATGTGGTCCGGATTCCTTGCTCTTGAGTGTATATGCATAAAAGGGGAGGGGGAGGGATTGACTGATCTCTCACGCATAGCTCAAACACCTGCACGGATAGGTTTTAACTTTGTCATATTATACTTATTATGAAGTAGGTATTTGCCAAGAATGGACTTTTGAAAATTAGAACCCTAGGTGGTGAATTAGGGATGAAAGTTTGTCATAAAGTTAGGAATAAGAGAAACGTATCAATTCGAAAAAGAATTACTTCTGCCAACAAATACATCAACGAGTTCGTGCTTTTTAAAAACAACCTCTTCAAGCAACGATGTGTAGTTTGTTACACTTGAACAAGTAACATTTAAGTTATTGTTGGCAAGCAGAACTCAAAAGTCGGAAGTTGTTTGTACAAGTAGCATTACTCACGCGCCGCGGTCAATATTGGTTAATATCTCTCCGTTCTGCGAGTCCCACACTTTTATGTTTCCTTGCAAACACGAACTGACCACTTTTTCGCCGTCGGTGACTAGACACTCTACCTCCTGACTGTGGCCTGCAACTACAAGCGGCACTGCTTCCATCACCAACTAATAACAAATTATTATTTTTATTTTTATTATATTAATTTTAATGTTAGAAGAATCGATCATCCTAGCAACTGAAAGTCTTTCCAAATGGTTGAGCTTTATAACAATGGATATTAAATGGATGGATTGTACAAATTAACAAGTTCTGTGAATTGTATATATTTAGTATCCTTATGCACTTTAGGTATGAAGATTTATATGGTAGAGGAAGAAAATTGAGTTAGTGTAGTCACTTTTCCTCCTTTACAAAAGGGAACGGCATACATATATGCTCTTGGTACACACTGAATTTATCAACAATAAGTGATTCAGATTAGTAGGTTAGAATAATTTAGAATTTATCAACAATAAGTGATTCAGATTAGTAGGTTAGAATAATTTAGAATTTATCAACAATAAGTGATTCAGATTAGTAGGTTAGAATAATTTAGAATTTATCAACAATAAGTGATTCAGATTAGTAGGTTAGAATAATTTAGAATTTATCAACAATAAGTGATTCAGATTAGTAGGTTAGAATAATTTAGAATTTATCAACAATAAGTGATTCAGATTAGTAGGTTAGAATAAAGAAAATTAGCAACAACATAGCACTAAATTAAAATAAAATATTAAACCAGTGGTAACATATTAAATTTGACATGTATCTATAATAAACTGAGGTTAATCATTAACATACATACATCAGCCCACGCCCGCATTCTGCAGGGGGTAGGCTGAGATGCATTTACAATGTTGCCCCACTGACGTAATAAGGGGCCAGGCTATTGTCGTCAACTGGACACTTTAGGATGTAAGAAGGGTTTACTAGGCATTTATTGAAAAGGAAAGGCAAGAGCAAGGAGGACATTAGAAGCCAGGGGATATTGGTTATATGGATAGGCTAGGCAGTGTAAGCAATAGGTTGAAGACGCGCAGACCTCCTACACCTAGTAGTGAGTTACAGGTTAACTAGCACAGGCTGTAGCTAGGAGGTCCGAGCCCGCTACCCTAATTCAATCATTTTATCAATAACGTATCAAAGATTCAACAAACCTGAACAGCGGGTTGCTTTGCAATGATTTTTCTGTACTCTTCGTCATCGTTCCAGGATGCTCGCCACTCGGCATAATGGCGGGAACACACGCATCTGTAAGACACGTTTTATTGTTCATTTACATATGGCTATAATAATAAATGGGTTTTGCACTAGCTCAGTGAGATAGAGATCAACACAATAAAATACACAATTGACAGCATCGGTTTTACAAAAAGGTTACATTGTAAATATACATATGTATAACTGACCTGCAATATACCAGCAGTATGATGGTTTAGCAAATTGATTGTTACCTGCCAAAAAATACTAAGAAATAATTATTACCTGTACAAAACGACCATCATATACGCGATGACTGCCACGCTTATAGTACATAGGATGGCTAACAGGAGTATTTCCATAGGTGTTGTCGGGTATATAGGCAGGTCAGTGTCCTTGCCCCACTGATGCGATTGGCCTTTGATATCCACCGATTCGAAATCTGATATGGAAAGTAGTTAAATATATATCTAGAAGAGAAATGAAACTCCAGGATGATTTATGATTAGTATTTGCATTTCTAAGTACACAATATACACAGTATAACAATAAATTCTGACGATTGCTCAACAAGTTCCTATCAGATACTTTGTGACATGTATTGTTTAATATAATTGTAATTTTATTCGGCTGATTGAATGAGACTCAATGTTTTTCACACAGATAAACAGAGAAAGTTATTTTGTAGGGCACTGTATACTATTGAGTTCTTATATGTACAGTAAGTTTTATAAAAAAAAATAGTAGTTTCCAGAACCATATTTTTTAAATATGGTACTTGTATTAACAATTGAATCCGCAATTTGTATTAAGAATTTAATTGTTATTAAGTAACACACGTTTAATGGTGTTAGATAAACAGTCAATACTAGAAATAATTATGCCAAAACTATCATTCGGCTTCAAAGCACGATGAATTCGTCATACAAATGAATCAATTTTTTTTCGTCACAACGCTTCTTATAAAAGAGCTGATATATACGATTATACATAATGTTGTAAACGACCTCAAAAATAAATCTACATTTTTTGTATAATAAAAACTATCTATCTACAAAGCTGTTGGTTTTTAGAGAAAAAAACGCTGGGGTTACTTGTAGGAAAATTGGAAGAGAATATGGTTAATATTACTGCAATTGTGAAAGGACAACGTCTGTCGTATTATATTAGTTTTTTATTAAAAATAGTTACAAAAAGACCTATTACAATCATTAAATCA
This sequence comes from Tyria jacobaeae, assembly GCA_947561695.1. Taxonomy (NCBI): domain Eukaryota; kingdom Metazoa; phylum Arthropoda; class Insecta; order Lepidoptera; family Erebidae; genus Tyria; species Tyria jacobaeae. Next base: position 19,987,179 of record OX387207.1, on the reverse strand, counting down.
TATAAATTTCTAAATATCGTTAATGTACGAAATACAAGCATACATACTGTCACCCCTATATACGTTAATAAAATAAATAAAATACTAATATTAAAATTCATGGTAATAAGGTTTTACGTAATATTAATCTAGCAATCCAAACACGACATTTATAATTTATATTAATGAACTGAGATGTCAAGGATCACTGGTATTGTAGTATAATATTAATTACCATGATTTAACGATCCATAATCAATTAATGTTAAGCACATGATATTTCTCACTTTTACTAAAATGTATGTGTAATGTACCCGTATCGATAATCTGATCATCATGAAATTTTTCATAGTCGTCAAGAGTAGAGACGGATACAGAGAGCCTTTTATATCCAGAAATTAAGCGCGCTGGAAAATTAATTGTGTGATGTGATGAGTATTTGTTCTGTGTCTGGGTGTAATATATCTATAATATGTATGTTTAGAAATATATAAGTATGTATATCAGTGTTACCATAGTGCAGGCTCTACTTAGCCCGGGATCAGACCGGCCGTGTGTAAAATGTCTGATGATATTATTATTTTAATATTTTTTCACAATTATCAAGGTTTGCCTAACATGACGATGATGGTGGCATGGCAAGCAGTCAACAAGTATGGTAAAACTTAGTTTATTTCTGTCGGTCTGTCAAGATTCTGTAGAGGATTGGGTATAAGACTACCAAAACATCAGGTTAGATAGTATTAGAGCAAGTGCAAATAAAAACAAAATATACGTACCTGGTACGTAATCTGGTGGATCAAGTGCAGCAGCAAGAGCCTGCCAACGCATCGGAGGTGGATCTCTTTCATCAGGATTGCGGACTCCAACTGCCAGTTCAGGGGCTACACGGTGACTGAGCAATACAGGCGGTAAGATCGCCACGTAATGTCCGGCAACGGATTCGTTGTACTGAGAAAGAATGCCCGACCAGTGCTGCGATGACAATCTGCCAAAGAAATTGTATCTTAAATTGGTTCATTAGTAGCTTGAAGTTAAATATAACACAAAGCTTCTATTTTATTCTGCTGCTTAACATGTAAAAAAAAGAAGCTAATGTAGTAAATTGGTCAAATTAAATACTTTAGTATCGAAAACAAATTATAGAATAAGTTATAATAGTGCAGGTTCTCACGACGACTGACCTCGACCTTCCATCATCGAGTTTCTTAATCAAATACAGCAAAATGTATATTTAAACAAAACGTGCAAGGGTTGCCGTATCTGTACTTGGCTGTTTTTATTCTACAGGAAAAGATGATCAGAAAATAGCAAACAAAAATCAAAAGTAGTGTTCGGTTTTTATTTCCAAAAAAAGTAATGAAACATTAACAATGTTACAAGATGCAAATAAGTTAGAAGAAACTTCGAAGAGGGAAGGTCAATTAAAGCATTATTTTAGACTTACATAGTAGACTATAACGGTTCTCGAACTGGTTTATTGTAAAGAATAAATCAATCAATGACACATCGTAGTTCATATACATATGTAACAGATTTTAAAATTGTCTCACCTCGCCCAGGGCCTTGAGTGCGGCGAATGTTTTAACATAATAGTGTCATTAGCATCAACATCGGTTTTTTCAGGCTCCGCTATTTCTAATAACGGTGGGAATACGAGGGGACTCTCGCTACTGTTGTAGAACACGTACATAGACTGCTTAAGCTCCTTTTTCTCTTCACTCCTTTCATTTACTTCCACATCGGTTTTTTCAATATTACTGATAAAATAATCTACTACGCCAGAATTGTAAACGATCATTGATATCCAAACGAGCATCCATACCATAAAAGCGCGCTGGAAGAAGCGCGTCCTCGCCCACATATTTACTAAACGAATTCTTTTTGGTACTCTATGGTCCTGATGGCCCGGGCTAGCGTTCCTCGTGGCCAAAACATCTGTCGGACTGTTGTGCGATAAACCGTTCAGTCTTGGATGAGACTTAGATTTCGTCATTCTCTGAGGAGAAAAACTATTTTCTTCTACGTAGTTTTTGCTAAATCGCCAATTGAGAGCATTGTTTGCATTAAAATATTCTTTTAGGTGTAATTTACTATTTTGGTCTTGAAAGTATTCCATTCGACGCACGTCTATACCAAGTATCGTTGCAAAGAAGGCCATTTGTATAAAATAATCTGATATTAAACTTACAATCATGAATATTGAGAACTCTTGAATGAATGGAACAAAGGTGAAGAAGCTAACGGTGAGAATTGTGATTTCAGTTAGTAAATTTTTGGTGATGGACCACCCCTCTTTGCTGAGCCCCTGAGCGAGACGGATTTTGACGTCTAATCGAGCATCAGTGGACGTCACGCTCTTGGTTAGTACTAACACATTTTCTAGTCCTACAATAATAACAAGGTAGGGAAATATTTCCTTGCCTTGTAAACTTAATGAGAAGCCGAAAAATAAACATATTCCCATGGACATCGCTAGACTACCGCCAATAGTCAGAACTGCGCACGCTGCCAGTCCCAATTTTGATTTTATAAATTCTATCTTTCGGACAGAAAAGTATACATATAGAAATAATCCGACGAACGTAATTGTTAGTGGCACTAATTCCCTATAGTTAAATTGGCCTGGATAATAAATTAATGTATATTCATTCATATGTGTGTATGGAGGTTCTTGATATAAAGGGTACATTTCCCTCAGTTTCTTGGTCAAAGACTGCATAAATCTGAAATAAAATTATTTGAGCTTAGCTAACATACAATATACAGAAATAAATGATGAGATTACATTTTTTTTTTAATTAAAACTAAATAATTGTTAATGTTATTGTTATTGCACTCAAATGTTGTTACAATTATTTTCTTCTTCATCTTTGTTGTTACTAAATATTTATAACTTTATAATTTTAAATACTTTTCAAATTATGAAACGATAATTTAAATCATACCCAACCAAAACAAATAATTTAAAAAATATGAATTCATAGTTCGCTAAACGAATAGTCGCTTTAAAGTCACTGTGATGTCATCTGTCAGAATGATTACAGTCAAATTATCATACTTTACACAGCATATATGAAAAGATGTTCAGATTATTTATATTAACTTAAAAAAAATCTTTCATATAAAATCTTCCTTATATACCTTTGTTCAGGGTTTTCGTAAAAAATTGTAACAGCATATTGAAGAACTCTGGGTCGCGATCGCAAAGGGTATCGCTTTATTCCGGTTTCGCGGAGATGCATGCCAAACGCCATCTCTGCAATCGAAGTTTTGCCTTTTTGCAAATTCTGAAAAACATACACATCTATTTTGGGTGTACTTCAATTCCACTCAATAATTTTATCTATAGAATTAAGGAAAATTGAAGTATGTGTTTCTTATATGTTAATCACAGGTTCTTGCTTCATATATCTTATTGTTTATACGCTAATTAACAGAATAAGGGTATTATAGTATATGTATACACATATGTAGTCACTCCTAGCAATACCATATTGTATATATAATACACACATATATACATAAACTTACATAAATATAAAATAGTGTTTAAAATTGACTGCCCAGAATTGTTTACACAAGCATGTTAAAAAAGTTTCCTGTCAAGACAGAAAACTGGTCGTTTTTTAATGTAAAAAATCTTGTTCTTTAATTGTGCTCATGCACTAATCTCTTCGCACGAGTATAAATGGGTATACTATGCTAAAATTAAATTATTTCACTAAAGCGTGTAATAAGATTACTAAAAATACGAGGGGAGGTCAAAAAGTTCGCGGAATGGCGGGGTTGCCGAGGATGAGTTTATTCATCCAGGTAGGCGATAATTGAGTGACTCATTGTTAGTATATATACGAAGTTTCAGCCTTATCGGGTTATTTGCTTTAGAGTTATCTACAAGTAAGCAAGTCAATCGGGAAGAAACTAGCCAGTATGTATAAAATTGAATATCGCACATTCATTAAGTTTCTCACCAAACAACGAAAGACGTAAGCTGTTTATGGTACTCCGCTCCCGGGAAATCTATAATTTATAAATGGTACGCCTTTTTCAAACAAGGGAGTTCCTCTATTGATGACCCCCGACCTGGACGGCCTATTAGGGCTACCACGCCAGAAATAATCGAAAAAGCTGAAAATCTTGGGTGGCACCTTCAAAGTTTTTGAGGCTAAAGTAAAAACAGCTTGCAGCAATAGTTGGAGTGTCAGAAAGAACCATTTTAAACATCCTACATCAACACCTTGGCATGACTAAAGTTTCTGCGCATCAAAAACGCGAGCGCGTCGAAAGTTGTCGCGAGTTTTTGGACCGCTTTTGAGATCAAAGGGAGGAAGTTATGGCCCGAATTGTAACTGGCGATGAAACTTGGGTTTACCATTATGAACCTGAGTCAAAGCAAAAGTCGATGCAGTGGCATAAAAAAGGCACACCTCCTAAGAAGTATAAGGTGTCTCAATCGGCCGGAAAGATCATGGCGACGATCTTATGGATACACAAGGTATCTTTTTGATTGATTATAAGGAAGGGGATGTTTCCATAATGGGAGAATACTACGCTTCTTTACTAGATCAATAAAAGAAGCTATTAAAGAAAAAAGCTTACAAAAGGCCCATGCACAGAAGCCAAGTTGTGACGGCTGCCATTCACCGCTGCTGATGAACAACTGCGCCAGCCACCCTACAGTCCAGATCTGGCCCCAAGCGACTATCATTTGTTTCCAAAAATGAAGAAAAAGTCGGCAATTTCGGCCTATGTTGACGCCCAAGACAAATCTTTTTTTCTTTTGACGGTATTAATAAGTTAACACATCTAATAAATTTATTAGGGTTAAGGGAGAATACATTGAAAGGAAAAAGAGCTGAGTGTTTCATTCCATTATCCTTCCCTGTCATTCCGCGAACTTTTTGACCTCCCCTCGTAGTGGACAATTGTCGTTTGTTTTACTGTAACGTTATTAATTTATTTTTTATTCATCAAATTAACATTAAAAGGTAATGATTTGACAATACATACGCGTGACTTCAGGCCTATGTATTTTATAAAAAAATGTACCAAACCTACTGTTTTGACTTTTATTAAAAAGATGCTGATTTGACTTGAAACTCATCTAGCCTATAGCTTTTTTAATGATAATACTTATAAAATAAAACCTTTATACATGATGGAGAATTGAACAAAATTTCAATTTGCTATTTTCTGTACTGTCGAGTTTTGCTGAATACAACATGGAATTAAATATTACCTGGTAACTGTATACACTGGAGATAATGCTAGCATCTAATGAGAAAGTTTGCAAGTTTTGCTGCCATAGGTTAGCAGGCGATAGCAACAAGCAACTATATTCAGGAAGTACACGGTTAACACTCGCTTTACTATCTGTTCGTTTGATGCCACCAATCTGATAGCAGTGTTGCAGAAGTGTAGTCTTTCTGTAACAAACGGAAAATTATGGTAATGTACTGCTGAAAAAAAGATTCATCATATTAGGTTTAGCTAAGTCTGATATGCAATTATATTTTATTATGTATACAAGAAATATAATCGCAAGCAAATATACTTATGTAGGGTTGTCATACAGGTGTGTGTGTGTCTTACAACACACACCTGTATGACAACAGTACAGACAACAAAAAAATATTATCAAGAAAAGAAAATGTAACATACAGTTTCAGTATTTCTATTTTAGGTTACAGAGATCATGACTCACTAGTGAGGCACTTTCTTGTTTATGTTCTACTTGAATTTCTAGCAGTAGACCCAATGTGACAGAATACTGTATGCTTTAAGTCATACATACAACTCTACTGTTATAAAAAGGACAGTTTCCAGCATGTGGGGTTCAAGATGATAACAGTAAAGGCACCTTTATTAACAGCATGTATAAAATCATTCGCATTGCCATCATAAATATTAATACAACAGCTCATGGCACTTAATGTGAATAGAGACATTCTACTAGCTTATTATTAGTCAAAAATATATTGTTATGTAGCTGGATTGCTCTGTATATGGATATTAGAAAGTAGCCAGGTGTCTGGAAATTGACTCTACACTTATTGATGACTTATTGTACAAAACCATATAAAATGTAACTTGGCCTGAGTATCGGTTATACAAATGATATGGAATCAAATAAAAAATTGACAACAAGAAAATGATAAAAGTGAAGTCTCATTTGCTATTGCTCAGCATTGTAATAGTTATATATATACAGTTACCGTTACAGTAACAGTTATAATTACAATATACCTCAAAACAAAAATACAAAATAATACATATGCAACACTTACATATCTGGGTCTTCATGGTTTCTTATAGTCTCAAGCAATCTGAACACTTCCTGTAATGGAGCTCGGAATGCATCCCACATTTTGAGGTTACTATTCCATGGTGAAATACCTATAGAGTAATAATATGTTTTCTAGTTATATATGTTAGTCATATAAAAACAATACATTTTCTATACTTAACATATTTTAGTATGTTTTAAACTGGATTCTGACCAAGCAGTGCCAATATACATATAAATAAATAAGCCTACTATTATTATTGATGAAGCTTTGTCAATATAATTCTTACATTAGAACTCATTTAGAACTCAACAAAGTCAATTTTTTTGAAGCAATTAATATATAGGATACTGTTATTTTGTAATATATATATTTTTTATAATATAGGGGGACAGAGGAACAGACACAAGTTACCTGATGGATAGTGACAATTGTCATCTGCGGACAACTGCAACTCAACTGTCGTAAGTTCACTGTGGGGGGATGAGGAGATGGGAAAGAGAATTGGGATTAGAAGAGGGGAAAAATGAGAGGGGTATTACGGGTGGACAAGAGATGGTGCGTTGGGGCTCTGTAACACCTCACTTTCTGTGAGATAGCCTCACCGGTGGCCTATTTGTTACTAAGGATCTCAGCAGCTCTCACAATAAATAGTTGAATATTGTAGGGTTCCTCTGGGATTATCAAAATCAAAGATATGTATTAAAGAGTATTTTTTTAGAAGAATATAGGCTATAAAACATCTTACTGCAACCCTTAGAAACAGAGCAATGAGTATAAATGCAGGAGAACTTTGGGCAACAGCTAGTATTTTAATAATCCTACAGCTTGTATTGCAGAAAGCTTTTAAATAAAATTTTAAAAAATGTTGTTTAATCAGCAGTAATTATTTACATTGCCATTTACTTTAGTTTTTGGCTTAGTTTCTAATTTTTTTTTTTTATGCGATAGGGGGCAAACAAGCAGACAAATTTTACTGTTAAGTTAAGGTAAGATAGAAATATTATTTCTATATTGATGATTTAGGTTTTAATTTACAATATATAATGTTTGAAAGTCACAAATACAACAAATTCTTTATTTGAGCAGCAAAGTATTTACTTAAATGTTTGTTTATGTCATAAAAAATAGTGTAATTCTAAATATAATTACCTATTTTCATGATAATCTGTTGAACATATAATAGAGGCTTGTCCTTTGCCCAAATGTGTGGAAGTTTTTGAGTTTCATTATACAGGATATCTAAATGTGAAGGTTCTGCAAAAGAAGGTAGAAGGTAAATATATATTTATTTTAACTGTCAGAAACCAATTACCCTTACACTGGTTTAAGATTTTATTACCTTGTGGGCATTTTTTACTGTTACAGTCTACCTTTGATAAAATATCTTGATTAGTTGCCTCCAATGGCAAAGTAACTACAGTTGGTATATTGCCAGGCAGAGGCACATTCAATAATGGATAGCTGAAAATAAGTATAGCTGTATAAGAACATACTTTGAACTTCCTATTTTATAATCATGTAGAATACTTACTTACCAACATAACAAAATAATGGATAATGTTAATGTGATTGCAGTCACAGGATAAGACGAACAAATTAAACCATAAGTGTAATAAATTTGTGCCACTCTCTCAGGCAGTGTAGACCCTGCCATATTAGCAGACAAGAACTCGTTTATTGTATGAGTAATTGCGTTTACAGTATTTAAGACACCATCGCACATGTATTAACGTCACATGAAAATTTCAAACAGTTGTTTATACACGATTATGTTACTTAGGATGCATTTATTACGGTCGATAGCGTGAGCAGCAAAACCATATACGAATACTATGGAATTTTGCATCATTCAAGAACATGCCGCTAATTACACTGTACAGTTATTATATTACCAATTACACATTAGATAGCTATTACATCAACCACATCAACCACCAACCACGCAGTTTTGACAGGTTTACTTCACTGTATATTGACATCTATGACTCATACCACAGACATCAACAAAACTTTTTTTACTTTTTTTTTGGAATTTAATGACCTGGTAACTAAGGCCTTTAAGTAGAGTCTTATTTTTTTTAACAAACACTGCACTTTCACTTAACCTCATTTTTAAATTGTTTGAATAGTATTTTTAATATATGGCGGCGGGCGGGATGGAGAATCACACTTAATTTTCATCACTGAGTTCACTAGCCAACACTAATCTGTCAAGCAAAAAATTGTAATAGTAAAAAATCAGATGTTCTATGGTTCCTTCTTGGGATTCGCAATATGGGCATGTATCGTCTGTAATAATGCCAAGTTTAGAAAGGTGTGACGGTGCAGTATTATGGCCATATAAGCGCAATCTATTTATCGTAGTTATAAAGTCTCGGCTGGCTTCTTTCAATCTATTGTACCAGCGTGTAACAGGAAATCTTTCTTGAATACTGCCATACCACTTTCCTTTGATGTCTTAGTCTTTCTTCCACATCTCTGCCCATAACTTACATATATTTTCATTGATACATTACAGAAAATCAGTCATAGGAATGTCCATTGCATTTCTAACACCAACAGCATTATTACCTTCATATGCGGTTTTATCAACTATTTCATTGCCCGAGATACCTCGTTGAGAAGGAACCCATAGGAAAGAAATTTTTATGTGTAACTTATATTGAAAAATTATTTCTTTGATAAAATACAGAATATAATTTGACTTAAATGAAAGTGTAAGGTTAGTTAAGGCTTTTATCAAACTCATTGAATCAAAAACAATCAAAAAGTATTTACAATTTGTAATTTGGCGAATATGTAATAAAACCTGATAAACTGCATATGCCTCTGCAGTGAATATAGTACATGTATTGTGCAGGACAAAGCATTGAGATAATTTTGTTTGTGGATCATAAATAGCAGAAGGTAAATAATCACTCCCCTTACTGCCATCAGTGTAAGTAACATAATGATTATTATTTTCTGCCAAAAATTGTAACATATCTAAATTATTATTAATTATTTTTTTTAATTATTTGATGGGATGTGAAATATACTGAGAATATAAGAGAAGGAGTAACATGGCCATGGGCACTGTTTTCTTATATGAGTAAAATTTATCAGATTACTCTATAATTAGGTACTTCGTATCGGCTATATCACCCCATATATAAACCCACCGTAATAATAATAATGCCTACCGAATCGATCCTGGCTAGGAATATTGACTTTTCAAAATCAAATTATGTACTTTTAGTTTTCATCACCATCCGGCTGGAGACTCCTTTGAGTATTTTTCGCTATTCCTCTTGTTTTCGGACTTAGTTACACGCCCACCACACGAAGCACTCTGTATGAATATCGGCCATAGCATCCCCCGTAACATCGGCCAAATCATTTTTTATTATATTTTGTATTTATTTCAACAACCAACCTGTTGGCTAATATTACTGCATAACTACCTAAGAATTGTTATAACATACTAATAGATGTCGTCTTTACAACAATAGCAATATTTTACATGCATAATAAAACTACCCTTCTCTTAAAAAACATCGCTACACTTCTGAAGTTTGGTTTTGTACGAGTTTTGTGTATTTTTTAAATAATACAATAGTTAATTTCAGATATTTTAAGGTTCTCAATACATTATATGTTTAATTAAAAACAAGAATTTCTTAAAACGTACGTACTGTAAGGAAAAATGTGTTACTGTAGTACTATTTAACTAACATTTTATAAAGTAAATCAAGTATAACACTTGGTCATCAAGATGGAGACAAAGTCGAATGTCAGCAGTTCTAAAGGACTTTGTTAGATGGCATTGTGTGGAATACTTTACTTTACCTAACCGCAACCTTCAAAAGTTCTAAATAATTCCAGTAGATGGAACATAATGTACTTAACACAAAGTAAAACAGGTGTATTAAGGTATTAGCACCCTACGTTCTCATATAAAATGCTGCTAAACTAGAAAATACTGAATACTAACTATAAATAAAAGATACGACGAAAACTAGTGGAAGTTTGCAAAAAAAAAAACAAAAATCAAATGATCAAAACTAGTGATTATATACAGTACCAATATTTACTGCAACGCTCGAATGTTTTGGATAGTTTTGAATAAATACATCAAAAACGTCACAATCATAAAATTTAAATCTAGCCTGTTATGCAGTTATTTACGGTGGAAACAATCAAACTGTAATAACAACAAAGAATTGACTGGGAAGGTACCGGTTTCCAAACTCATACTGCACAAAGACGTGATGGGTTAGGCTAGGGTTATTCTGTTTGGTAGGTATGTACACTGCATACAACGTTTTCCAGCATTAGATATGAGAACGTAGGGTGCTAAGACGGCGCCGAGCAGAAAGTCCCAAAAACAGAGGTCACGGTTAAGTTGTTTACATCTGCAATATTTATTCAATTCATATAAAATATATATTTATTATGATAAGGAATGTGTTAAAATTAAATCCGTAAAAAAAACGTAAAAAGTATTAATGCTTTTTAAAAACTGCAAAAACATAAGATGCCATTTTTATAATATAACTATAAATCATTTTTTATTTTATAATATAACAATATTAAGTTCAAACGCAAGATAAATGTTTATATTACAATTTGTCTCTCTAATTTTTCAGTAGTCCAGAGTGTTTAAAGCGGGAGTACATCACTTTGCAGAGCATTCCATCGAATTCGTCATCTTGTGTACGCATCCGCTAAACGATGTAAGTATGTTTTTGAGAATTTCAAAACTATCGCTAACTTTACTTTTATTGTTCAAGATTAAATTTAAATAATATTATTAGTTTTAGTAAAATGATGATGCAAGTACGCATAACAGTATTATAAAAGCTAAAACATATGGTAATTTTTAAAAGTTGAAGAGATTGAATGCACCAATCATTTACTACTGAATTACTGCACAAAGTATGATTAACTAACCTAGAATACTAATTATCCTATAAAATATAGAAGAGGTGCTGTAATCCTTTTCAGGCTGGTGAATAATGCAAAACCCTGATGCACTGTGTGAATAGCAATATGGCAGAAATTTTCAATAGTGTGATTGCGAAGTTTATTCGTGGCAAACGCATTAACTATTTAGGCAGACAGTCATATTCAGGATGATGAGCAGCATCAGTTATTTCCTTCAATTCCAGACAGCCGTAAGCTTACCTAAATAAGAAAAGTTTTATTGAAAAACAAACTGATCAAATGACTCCAATAAAAAAGGAACGTGAAAAGAGCAGCATCAGCAAATAGTATAGTTTTCAAAAGTCACAAACCTATTAGCCAAAACTCTGTCAATAGACCTAACGACGAGAACAAAATCAGACTCGAATTCAAGTCATGTCAAAAACCTGACTTGAATTTGAGTCTGATTTTGATTTTTCTAAAACATAACACTTAAAGACCATACCAGACAACCACCACATTGTCTGAAGATGATCGCCATGCACTCGAAAGAAGAACCATTCTGAAGGCAGAATCGATAGATTATTATTTATTATTAGATAAAGGCGCCAAGAGAGAAGACTACGGCTTACATCATCTGTATTTGGCAATGTATACAAACGAGGACTTATCAAATGCGGGCCTTTGCTCAAATATGTAGTGACTGAAAGAAACTTGGAACATATGTTCAAAACCATGAATATATTGCACGCGAACAACTAGAATTGCAAATCAAAGAACCTACAAATATTTGGGGTTTGCACATTGTCAAAAATTTGCCATTTTTAGGTGCAAGTATAGATGGGCTTGAATGATGGACAGAATCGGGGAAATGAAATGTCAAAAACAAAGATGGAAATACAACTTTAAATATAAGACACGATTGTTTTTTTAAGTCCAAGGACAACTTCATACTTTGGAATGGTATGGAGAAAAATTAAAGAAGTCAACTTTGATAATAACTGATTCTAAATTAGATAGACGGATGAAAATTTAGGAACTTGATTGTATTTCGGAAGCAATCAATAACCGAAAAATAATAAAATAAACGGCAATCAGCTCGAACGACAAAAGAATCAAAACACAAACAACAAAAACCTACGTAAAAAATTATATATAGAATTAGAATAAGAATTAGAATTTTTGTAATGTCAAACATTACATGCACAAATATAAATGAAAATTGAACTACATACAGAAAAATAAAAGTTATATCATTAAATTATTGCTTATTACTATTACCTACATACAAGGTACAAAGTTAGTTAGAAAAAGGGCCAGCATTTTACTCATTATTATGAACAACTTTTACTATGGGACGAAACCTGAAACCGCGAAAAAATCTGCTGTTCCACACATTCCATTCAAGGTCACCAGATTACCAAATTATGGAGCACCTGTTTTTTTTTTTCGCGGTCAGGTTTGGTCTCATAGTAGAAGTTGTTTCTAATGATGGGTAGAAGTTCATTTGACTAATTATTTATATAATATGTAATACATTTATAATTGAAAGTTGATTCTTTTCATATCTCAGCCCATGTCCTTTAAAGAAAGTTTTTAGTTTCACAAGAACTACGGCTGAGTTTTTTCTTTTAATATTGTTTCTGTAACAACCTGTATATATTAGCTTATCTACATAATAACATACATACTAACAAACCTAGAAGTCGAAGCAACGTAGAAGTCTGTGAAATTAAGAATCATTTATATTTTTTTATTTATAAATATGTATTATACTATTATTACCCCGTTACATTACACAGTTAACAAATTAATTTCTTACATAACCTAGTCATTCTCAATTCTTATAAAACATGAGTTTTACTTTTTTACGGTCCGGCCGGGCGACGGGCGATCAAGCCAGGCACACTCGTTCACGCACACATCAAGCTAAGTACCTAACAGAGCTCCCGCGTCTGCTCTCGGCGCAGTCTACCTTAATACAGCTCTACTTTACTTTATATAAAATAAATTTGGTGCCATCTACTGGAATTATTCAGAATTTTTGAAGGACGCGGTAAGGTACAGGAAATTAATAAGTAAGTAAGTAGTAATTCCACACAATCCCATCTAGCGAAGTTCTTTAGAACTGCTGTGATTCGACTTTCACTCCATCTTGATGACCTGATTTAGTTTATAAAATATAAGTTAGATAGCACAACCATAATACATTTTTGCTCATAGAACGTAGGTTTACAGAAATTCTTGTTATTAATTAAACTTGTATTGAGATAATTTTTTTTTTGGTTGTGTGGAATCCCCCACGGGTCATCACCTCACCGGGGCCTTACAGTAAGATATGGTATGTCGGACTCGAACCGACTAAAACCACACAGTGTTCCGACATGGAGTCTTCTGGCCGGGGCCTCAGGTGAACCCTAGAAAGGAAATCCCTGTGAACCCCGACAGACTTGGTCACCTGGTGGAGGCGACCCCGCTATGGTTTAATGCTCTGATTTACAGAGGAGCGCAGAACACATCGCGCCACCATCTCGGGCCTGCTTCTGCTAGGACGACGGATAGCCCTGTCCATCGCCCCCAGGCTAGCGCTCATGGAGGCCGGAGATCATTTTGCGCTACTTCTCTCCCGTTCCTTTTCCGCCGCTTTCTTGGCCTGCATCACTACCTTACAGAATGAAGCAGCGGAATCCCATGCTTTCTCGCGTTGAACCATGTGCATAACCATGGTCTTCAGCAAGAGGCTACCCACGCCTATAGCCGCCACGAGGTTGGCACACTCCTGCACCCACGCAGAGCACTCCACCAACGTATGGAGTGCTGTATCCCCGCGGCAGCCCCCGCAGTGCTGGCATACAGATGTTGGCTCCCGGCCTATATACGACACAGGTACTTTCCGAAGCAGCCATGTCCGGTGAGTACCTGCGTCATCCGGTTGGAGAGAGCGCCATATCGCCGCTCCAGCCAATCCTCCATGAAGGGTCTTACCGCCACAATAGTGACGTGCCCTAAACTTGTATTGAGATAGCTTTTCGTAGTTTTTCATAACCTTCATTAAACTTGAACACAAAATATAACATTATTTTTCTCCGAACATGGCATAATTATGGTTAAAACTATTCTGTATGACTATGAATATTTACTAATTTTTTTTTTTTTTTATGCGATAGGGGGCAAATGAGCAGACGGGTCACCTGATGGTAAGTGACTACCGCCGCCCATGGACACCCGCAACTCAAGAGTCACAAGTGCGTTGCCGGCCTTTTAGGTAGAGGTACGCTCTCTTCTTGAAGGTTTGAAGGTCGTATCGATTCGGAAATACGGCAGGCGACAATTTGTTCCATAAGCTGGTTGTGCGAGGCAAAAAGCTTCTGGAGAAGCGCACAGTGGTGGAGTGCCAATCGTCCAGGTGATGGGGATGGATATTTTGTCGCGTAGGACGATGGCGGAAACCAGCAGCCGGTATAAGTCCGAACAATTCCTCTGAACACTCCCCATGATACAAGCGATAGAGGATGCAGAGTGAAGCTACATCTCTACGCAACGCCAAGGTGTCAAGTCGATCAGAAATATCTTGGCAGTCGATGATGCGAGTCGCTCTCCGTTGAATGCGGTCAAGAGGGAGAAGTTGGTACTGGGGTGCACCTGCATAGAGATGAGAACAGTATTCCATGTGCGGCCGAACCTGCGCCTTATAAAGTTGCAGGCGGTGGGCCGGAGTAAAATACTGTCTCGATCTGTTTAGCACACCAAGCTTCTTCGAGGCTAATATGGCCTTACTCTCTAAGTGACCGCGAAACTGGACTTCGCTTGATATATCGACGCCAAGGATTCCGATACTGGCTGATGCAGTTAGGGAAGTGCTCTCAAATTGAGGTGATACGACAATTTCGTGGGGTTAAATTGGACTAGGTTAAGTCGACCCCAATCTGAAACTTTTGATTTCATTAACAAATATAAATGACTGTTATAAATGAAGTAAAAGTACAAATGAATCCTGTAAATATAGCACTACTTGTTTGGACAATCGGGTAAAACTTTAATTAATATAGGCGTGCACATTTTCAGGTGCTAAAAATGATATTACTTGGAAACTAGATTTCTCTTTGAGTGATGATTGATTCAATTGATGATTCAAAATCAAATTCCTTTGTTTCTATTTTAAGTCATACATATACTTATCTATATTTTTTATCTGTAATAGGAAGGGGAAACAATTTTTTTTAAATACATATATTTAAAAAAAAATTGTAAAATTAAATATATTTTTTTAAATCTGATATACTATTTAAAGCGACTACACTTTAGCAAGTATTCTGTCGCATATCCATTCCTCGCATTCCACATCGCACTCCTCAGAACTTTCGACTGCGTGAACCAATTTTGATTTTATTTAAAAGCTTGTGCTTTCCTATTTTAATTTGGTCCAGTTCTGACAATGGCATCTATGAGAAAACCATATAAGTCTTAAATTTGCATTTAGCATGTGCGCGACAAATGGACGAATAACTCAATATCAACCGATTTCGATTATTCTTTTTTTATTGGTAAGGATCAACTGCAAGGGTAGTTAGATGTGAGTATGATCCAGTTGTGACAATGGCATCCATGAGAAAACGATATTACTCGTAGTCTTAAATTTTATGTTAGACGCATTGATGTTGGTTGTCTACTTTTTTAAAGTGAATTTTTATATTTAGGGATACCGAAATAGTTTCTAGTTAAAATAACCAATAAGTATGAAACGCAAAGCACATTATTTGTCAACGCTCTCAAAAATATTTGAGAAAATAGTTAATAATAGTCGTAGTTATTATATATCTTCAAACAGTGTGATCACAACAGAACTAATCAACTACCTGAAAACAAAATGGAATGCTGAGCAACTATCGATTGGGCTTAGGGGAATATTATCAACTGAGGACGCTGTTCTAAGAGTTCTAACACTGGTATCAAATGAATAAAAAAATAATAAGGAGTAATTTAGTAAACAAACTTATGCCCTGACACACATATGTACATACATTCCAACATACACACACCCGCGCACATTACCACACCCTGACACTGTCTCACACATACACTCTGAAAGAAAGAAAAGAGTTTACTCTGAATAAAAACCAAAACTCATACAAAACATTTCCTTTCATTATTTCATAATTGAAAGTGCACATACTTTTATCATTGCACATGTGTGCACATTACATAGCTATGAACTAATTTTATAAAATTTTCCTTTATCAAGAAAAAATATTATAAGTTGCAGGGAAGTAGGGCGCCCCCGACCAGATAGACTGACGACCTAAGAAAGGTAGGTCAAATGTATCCAACATTGGATGCGAAAAGCGGTGGGCCGGGTGCTATGGCGTACTTTGGAAGATGTCTATGTACAGCAGTGGAGTGCGATAATAGGCTGAATGGTGATGATGAAGTACGAATGTTTTTATTGAATGCAAGACAAAAGTTGAAATTAAGCTTCCTTAAATGAAACACCTCCATTGTATTTAGGTTATTTGGAAAATGTTTACCTTTGCATGTATTTCTTTAAATTAACGTGGCTATGGCATTCTAAGTGTTGTCTATTGGTTTGCAAAATTGTTTGTACCCATAGAGTTGCAAAGTACTAATTTACTTATGTTCTGGCTGATTTTTAATCATATTTGGCTATACTAATGCAAAGCATTTCTATCTGCTGACAGCAAGCGTTACTCACTATAACGTGAGAGCAACTTCCTTAAAATAAGTCCTAAGTATAAAAAAGCTTGATCGAATCCATTGTTCTGTAGGCGTACTAAGTATTGTTTATTTTTTACAATGTACAATGATGTCTAATTTTTTTTCCATTAGACCTTTACATTGACAAAATGTCAGCTTAAGTGTTAGAATATGATGAAATTTATTTATCAACGCCAGCTTGTATAGGTAGCATACAAGGATTGAAAATTTCTGACAGCAAAAATTGTGTTCAACCTACGGTTTCGCAGCACATCGGAAACCGCTTCATTGTGAGTTTTTCATTAACATGCTTTAAAATGTCATAGGAGTCCGTAAGTTCCTCGGACTGGGAAATAGTAAGATCGAAAAAAATATCGAAATTTTTTTACTGAAATGAAACTTCCTTACCAAACACAGAACATAGTATTTTCGTTTTTCATAATTGATTTTAGCCTGTTAGCTGTAGACGTTTTTAGGCAGTAAATGTAGTTTCATATCCTTTAAAAATCCAGAAACTAAGCTACAATTTAGCGATAGCCGCATTTAGTCGGATAACCTACTCTTTAAAAGAAACTTTCTCAAATTATATTTCGCATCGTTTTCCAAAACAGAGTTATAATATTCAATTTCGTCAATCAACTATTTTGTGACCGATTCAAGACTGGTAATAATCTTAGCTACCTTTAAGTCAAACCTCGCCATTTAGGAATGCGCTATCATCTGACAACTTTTATATAAATTAGTCATTTTATAGTTCAGACTATTCAATTTAACACAAAAATTATCAAGGAAGTCAATCTCTGTCGTTTCCATAAATTCTTTTATCTTCGATATTTCTTCTAAATAATTATTATACTGGTCATACAAAATAATAGTTCCGTTAACATGTTACGACATACTCTCTAATTGGACCAATTTTAATTAGGTATGTTTTTTTATTTTTATAATTCTTTATACAATTCTTTAATAAACTCTGCCATTAAATTTGTCTAAATACGTAACAAGTGCTAAGTATTTATAATGAGACACTTTAATACAAATTTATAATAATAAACAAGTTGATAAGTAAACATTATAAATAATACATACCAGTATATCCGGATACAGATACTGTCACTGTATCATAATAACATTCGTATGTACCTACTTAAACGAGATACAATAAAATTAAGATTCTAAAGTTCCTTTTACTACGTACTACAATAATAGTTGATATCCCTTTTTTTCACTTTTTCTTTTCTGGTACACTTTTAGGGACAATTCACTTTTATATCATATTTATATACATATTGATTAAATTTTAGCATTTTCACATTTTAATAGAGATTAAGGCTATACGATGTTCTTCGATTGCCCCCATCATATGAGGTTGGCAACTAATAAACCCGCCACTTTTTTCGATCAGTTTCTAAAACGTTATAGAACTTTCTCGAATTTCTTGGAGTAGTATATAAATAAAGCAAGAGTTGTATGTCAGATCAGTTGACCAATGGATATTGAATAGTAAATGGATGGATGGAAATTATGACCCATCTATCTATCTGATGAAGCTCATCCAGGACGACCTCCTATAATAGATGTAGATGAGTTAAAAAGACTCATAGAAATGGGTCCCAGGTTCACTTCACGTTGTCTGGCAGAGCAGCTTCAGTGTTCTCATACTGCAGTCGAAAAACAACTGCAAGCTTTAAAAAAGACCTGAAAATATTCAGTTTGGTTGCCACATGAGTTGACGCCGTTTCAACTTTAGAAGAGAGCTAACGTGTGCATGGAACTACCTAGTTATCATCGTACCAATGAGTGGCTGAGGGATGTAATTACGTAAAATGAAAAGTGGTAAGTAAGTAAGCGCCAGGGGCTTGGACCTGGAAAAGCAGGACTACCGATTATATACTGGGATCTGTTGCCATCTAACACTACAATCACCGCCAATATTTACCGAAAATCAAAATAAAGTATAATTTTTGCACGATAATGCTCGACCACGTGTAGCAAGCGACTCTTGAAAAATTACTTTCCCACCGTACTCTCCAGACATTATGCCCTCAGATTATCATCTATTTCGTTCTCTAGCCAACTACTTAGCAGATAAAAAAAAGACCAAACATAAAGACCAGCTTAAAACTGACCTTACCACATTTTTTGATCAAAATCCTAAAAACTTCTACGAGGAACGCATTATGTCTCTGCCAGCGCGTTGGCGACAGGTGATAGAAAACTACGGTGCTTATATAATTTAGAAATAATTTGATTTTGTATATATAAAAAAAAAATTGTGTATAAAGATGGCGGAGAGAGAGAGAGAGAGAGAGAGATTAATAGGAATGAATTATAATGAAACTAAAGCCCAGATGGGAAGATACTGCTTTATTTTATTTAAAACACCGCTTATATACATGGTTACATGATTACATGAATATATAGAAATAATAAAATAATGCTTACGCATTACATCGATTAAAAAATATTAAACGTGTTTTTTTATATAAACGAACCTCATTCTGCATTACAAAAGAAAAAAAACTCAACAAAGCCAAAATGACAGCAAGTTTTTTGTACTAAAAACCTAAAAATATTTGAGAGACCTTTTGAGATAACATTTCGATTTGAAGGATTTACACTGAGATACACAGCGTAGCACAAAACAATTGATGCTATTTTATACAAATGTAGAAACGACTTAATCGTTTCAAGTTGGGACAAATTAGTACTTAGTCGGGGACGTCTTTAGCAACAACACTTAAGGTTGATATTAAAATCCAAACAGCTTGGTGAAGCTGGGGAATGTCCCGGGCGGTGGGAGGGGGTGGACTGAGGCTGTGAGCCGATGTCGTCTTATCGCAAGTGTTCCTCTGCGGAAACACCGCGACCACTTGTCCGCCAGTTTAAACAAATCATGGAGTTGTTCTTAGTACTAATAGAAATCCGTACAGAGTCCGCAGGTCTTTACAATTCAGGAACTAGATGTTTTAGATTAACACTTATAAATCATTTTATATAAGTTAGAGCTGACTAGCTTGAACTATCACATACTCCCCAATCCATCTGCATAAGCAATATATCCTTTTTTTTCGTGTGGAAACCCCCTCGGGCCGTCATTCCACCGGGGTTTTGGGTGGAACGGTGTGTCGGAATTGAACCGACTAAAACCACACCGTGTGCCATGCTGCGCTTTAAATAAGATTAATCCGGGAACAGCTTTATTAAGACATATGGACCATAAGCAGTATATCTCATGTTATGCTTCCTTTTTTACCTCCCTTTTCTGTTAATATATTCTTCCATCCATTCCCAAAAGCGCCCGGATGTCACGTGAATGGGGCTAAATTATAATCGGCAAAATGGGGGCCTTAATTACGCCTCTGCCTACCCTTTCGGTGATACAGGTTTGAGTGAGAGAGAGTATATATCTATGTACATATGTATGCCGTTCTTTTTTTATGACCTTTTTAGTTTACTTTCTTATATTTTTATTTCTAGTAATAAGTACTTATACAATCATCTTAAGAATCAGTTCCTGTTTACTTACGAATACTTCGGTGTCTAGAGAAATCCGTTTTTTTAAGTTTTGAGTGCTTCCTCATCTAGAAAATCAGTGAGACTGACCAGAGTTAAGCTTAGTAAAAATTCCGTTATTGAGCGTTGTATAACTCCGTATTCCTAGCCTACTGCAGTGCACTGCTGGACAGAAGCCTCCCCCAATGTGCGCCAGAGCACCCGGTCCCCTGCCTTCCGCATCCAGTATATCCTAGCTAACTTCTACAGATCGTATAACCATCTTTATGTTAACAATGCTATTACGATCATATATTTTGGTTGTAACTTTTGTATGCAATATATGTTTATAATATAATATTGGAAGTAAGCACAATGTCTAGAGCTTTTAATCAATGTTTTAAAAAAATATATTTTATCTTTTAGTTTTAGCGACTCCGTGATATTTTTATTCAGGTTGCTCACTTTTTAACAGCGTTAATAACGGTGGAATTAAAGCGCGAGAGGCCGCGGAGGACGATTTAATTAAACCTTAACGAAGATCCCTCACTAACCACCCTGTGCCACCTCCCACCACTCTCACCTGCTCGATGTTTTATTTAATCTCTGAATCTGTTTTCACTTACATTCTTCTATAGTAAGTGACAATGTCAAAGGAAATTTTGGTTTTGTTGTAGTATTTAACGCCCGTAAAGTATTAAAGTGGTAGTCCGTAAATATAAAATAGGATTACTGGTATTTGATAACGAGAATAGTATTTTTTCTTATTTCTCCTTTTTACATTTGTTTGTATGCAAAATTTGATGAAGTTCAATTAAGTAGTTAGGGCGTCATCGTTAGATTTAATAAATAAACAAACCCATATTTTAATTGATAATTAGCAAAGGTAACAAAAGCACACAATTTTATAGTTTTCGAAACGATTAAAGTTGAAAATTGATACTAGTGTGGTGTTCAAAATTAGTCACTTTACATCTGATGTTTGTAAAATCAACAAATCAAAATTAACCACACACCTACACATATATAAAGGAAGAGAGAAATTTATTTTATTTAATAGAACAGACAAACAACGTTTACTTTACAGAATAAATAAAATAAAAGAAAAAAATAAAGATAAATTTATGGTGAAAGTCAAGGGTATGCCATTTTTTATATCCCCAAGGGTCATCACCTCACTGGAGCTAACAGGGATGTGATATCGGACCAAACCTACTAAAACCACACAGTGTTCCGTCACGGGTGGGTCTATTGCAGGGGACCCGGGTATACATTAGGAAGTAAGCTTCCGAGAAGTACGATATATACGTATGTATAGAGATCGAGATCGAGATCCGTTTAGCTCTTTGTCGTGATAGAGTAACAAACATTCCATAGAATCTTTCAATAGTAGAAAGATGAAACCTCTTCATATTTTTTCAACTATATCTACACAAATAAATAAAATTGGAGTGTCTGTTTGTAATATTAAAATAACCGCTTTTTACTAAGTGCATATGGACGTATACACGGTACATATACCAAAACGATTTATTTTTAAATTTTTGTCTGTTTGTTCCGGTCAATCTCTGAAATGGCTGGACCGATTTTGTCGGGACTTTCACTGGCAGATAGCTGATGTAACAAGGAGTTACTTAGGCTCCTATTATTTTAGAAAAAAATAGGACCTCACAAAATAAAATTAAAACCAACCAACCAATTAAAACCAAATTGAAAACTTTGAACTGAACAATAACTTTTTTGTTAAATACCACGCGGACGAAGTCGCGGGTAACTAATATGGTCTCTATAAAAAGCTGTGACTGACGAATTTCCATCCTTAAAAGGTACCTTGTTTATTTTCATATAACTAGGTTTATGCAATACTGTTTGAAAGCTTGGTTCTGTTTCTGCATACCAAACATAAGCTTAATTAGAGTTAAGGCATCTGACGGATGGTTGTGGCCGGTGTCACACGTCGCTGATAGCCTCGCCGTGATCCCGCGTGATTTACGGCCCCCTCTCCACCGCTAATGTGCACGCAGCCTTGCCACAACCAAGATGTCCCACCCTTTTCATGAGGATTTTAGCTACCGCACACAAGAATTAATAAACGAAGCAAAACTTTATCTGTTAGGATAGGTTTATAATAAACTTTGAGGTACACATGTAAGTAATTTATAGAATTTCTGAAACACACATCTTGTCGGGATAAAAAGTAACATATAATCTAATTGTTAATCTATTGAAGGTGTCCTCATATACCACGCAACGCATATTTGTTATGTTTTATGTTCAAATTATTTTTTCTTAAGAAATTAATGTTTTATTTAATTCTCGTATGTACATATGCTAACGCCTTAACGTGGAATTCTATTTGCCACGATGCTAACACACAACTTTCGTTTTAGAATTTTTTTTGCTACTTTAAAATAAAGTAATTATTATAATACCTGTCTCGTAAAAATAGTTTCGCTATAGATATGATTACTATAGAGATTTTCTCTTTTCTTCCAGATTATCTTTAGATTACCAATAGATGAAAAGAAATTGTAAATGTACTGTATAAGTAATTAATTTTCTATTATTATTGGTAACCGCTTTTCATCAGACGGCTGGAAATAGTACTGATTGAGTTATAAATAGCTAGATAATACAAGATCATGATTATGTTATTCATGTTGTGTTAAAAAATTAACGAAAAGAACTTGAAGTACGAAAGCTTGGAACCGACTATGGTAAGAAAAATGTTTTTTTTTTATAATGATGATATAACCAAAAGTGATAGCTTGTTTAAATTTAAAATGAATTTATTAAATAACATTAGAAAAAAAGACTTAACAGACACCAATAAAATTGTACTCATATCATTAGTTTTATATTACCGTATAGTGAATTGTGATCACAGAGTTACTTTATTATATGTTAGTACATTATCTCATGATGTAAGTAAACTGTATAGTTCTTTTAGAAAATAAATGTCTTCAAACCGAAAATTGCATTAGTATACACTGGAGGATAATGAATCCGTATCACATAAAGATGTCTGAACTCGTCCGGGCTGGCGCCTCAATACAGTTTATGTTAATTTCTTATTCATATTCACAATCCGACGAGTATGAGGTCGTCACAGTCGTGAATGAAGCCCATAAATGGACCGTATGCATCTACCGCTATATGAGATTTTCTCATTGATGTATGCTCGTTTGAATTGTTCCTCTAGTCTTCTTTGATACATAAAACTAATTTTTTTTCACTAAGCTAGCATTATTATTACCTGAGATTTGCAAGTACAGTTATGATACGATATGCCACCAATACCTGATAAAACTGATAATAAAAACAATTTATACATATGTACATGAACAAGTAAACACGAGACTCATGTGTAACCATGCGCTTAGTCTAGGATTCCTCGAGTGTTCTTTTTATCTCTCCCCTATATTTAAACTCAAAATTAAGAGCCAGTGAGTAAACAGTATCGTTGGCAGAAAAAAAGGGTGTCGAGGACTAAGTATCTCCTCGTTACTCGCGTAATATTTGAATCAACGAAAGAACCGAATTGAATATTAAATGAAATAATTTATGCCATATTTATCATTTTGCAAATGAAGAGTCTCACCTTAATGAAAATATGGAAAAACGTTGATAACCATCCTTAACGGTGCTTCTGTTTGTTTTAAAAATATGTCTGAAAATGTTACTTAATATTATTTCACACCACACGGACACACTAACCGCTAACTAGCGAATACACACTGAAATGGAAGAATTTATGCAACATAAGTAACATATTTTTTTAAGTTTTCCACAGAAATACTCTGTGTGTATAGATATAGATACATAATGAATAGTAATCACGAGAACGTAACTGTGACAGATTAAGTAAAATTATGTGTTTTCATATATGTACTATTTTATAATCAGTCGTAGACATTGTGTCTACGACTAGATACCATTACGACATGAATAGATATTAAATATTTGTAAGCCATGTTAAAAAACCCTTCGCGCACAATTATGAATAGTTGTATTTAATTCTCAAATTCTCACGTCTGAAGGTAGGCCAAGGTTTATAAAACATTCATTGCCAATCAAAATTTGGTCCCACTCGCGTAATAGGAGGCAAACAAACAAGGGAAGGTAATGGATGCCATACATATAGCTGAAGCAGGTCAGGGTCCATACTCATAACTTGAACCAAAGGTGAGATTCATCACTTGACTCCTCGGTAGTATCAATATTTTTTTGTATAGAATAAATAATTTAATGTAGATATTGTTAATTGAACGGGTAATTATTTTTAGCTCAAATTAACTTTTAACTCTTTTTAAATTCGATTAGCCTACCAGTAATAAAAAAAAGATTTTTCATCGAATCTGCAATATATTAAATAATCAGGAATTAATGTTTCAAAAAGTTGTTTGTTGTACATGTACAATACTTATATGTAAAATTTATAATATACGTACCTTTAACTACGTATTGCCTTCGCTTAAGCGAAACACTTCATGTTTTAAGCAGCGAGACGGTTTCTTCGTCCATAATATGAAAGCGGCCTCGTTAGAAATCCTTAAATCGGGTATGTCAAAGAAGGATAGTTTCAGAAATTTATGAGATGTTATATTATAATTTAGTGTCGCAAACCAGCAGTAAAATTGGGCTTAAAAGATCAAGCGGGTAGAGCGGGCCACACCACGGGGCATTTCGCACTCAACACGCTCTTAACAGTTTATAGCTTTATTGTTTCTGTTACAGAGTATGAAAGAGGCGGTTTCACCCTTTATCTAACAAAAGTAGACATACAAGGCCTTTAATGTATGACCTGTTGGGGTGATGGGTGAAAAGCCATCAATCATCAATCATTGATGACTTACGCGACTTGGATCTTTATTTAATTTGCAAAAAAAATCTATTTCATACTTCTTCGCTCGGTAGCATTAGGTTTGGTTATAAAATTTTATTTGAGGCTTAAAGTAACGTATATCAAAACACTAAGATAACTATTAAAACCGTCGAGTCAGTTTAATCCGCTACTTGTGAGCAATTCCCTGTCTACAACGTAGATTTTTCATCGTCACCGTTTCGTTATGAATTTAGAAAATTTAAAAGTTCGCCGACGACGGAGAAAAAAATTAGATTAAATATGTTTTGTTCAAGAGCAAGACATTAAAGCGATGTTAAGGGTGTGATAATGAGGGCGTTGATAAGCATTTATTAGCCGGGCGCGGCCGAGGCGGCGATCTCAATAATAGCTCCGCCGTAACGCTATCAGAGGGGAATTAAATCATTTTAACGTAGTTTGCGACGAGACTCCTTAAGAAAAACTCTGTGATACGCCGCTTATTTGGCTTTTAAATTGCTCACTTTGTACTCGTTCGCTAAGAGTTTGCAAGAGTTTGCGTTGTTTTCACAAGTTATTACACTTTTTAGTGTCCCTGTGAAATATTATAATTACTTTCGAGATATTGTGGTGAAGTTTTTGTATTAGGGTTGGTGGAGATAGTTGATTGTATTTGTTTAAATTGTTCCCAGTGGTTATTGTACATTTCATTATCAAGTACTTTTTAATATTAACATACTTGGTAGTATAAATCGAGCAGTTTTATTCTGTTACATGTTGTGCGTTTATTTCGCAGAGTGTACATTGGGGCTCGGGGGTGTTAAGTTGTGGGCTTAGCGCTGCGGCCGCAGGTGCGCCGGTCCCGACCGGTTTCCCCGCACTATTGATGATAGGCTATTGTAGGGATGTCACAATGAGAATTACAAATGTGCAAGGGACTTTAGAAAAGTATCAATTTGAAAATGAATGAACATTTAATATATGTATCAATTAAATAGAGGATGTTGCACGACTACTGTGAGCAATAAAAAATAGTTCCAGTTAGAAAAACTTACTGTAAGAGTTATAAGTGGCAACTAAGGTTTCTCTAGTCATACTATGTGATATAAATACGTTGATATAGGTTCACTACCAAACGTTGGATGACGATGTTTACAATTAATTAGAATTTCTTTAAACAATAAATCAATACTAATGTGTTGAATTATGCCCAGTTCAATTTAATTCTAAACTATAGTATTATTTTGATATATTTCTTAGATAATTGTGTAGTGCGTATGTAGATGAATAAGTATATCAATATGGGACCGACTGTCACCTAGATAAATGTGTAGATCTGTGTAAATTTCAGCCTTACATGAATATTTTCGACAGCTTTGATAATTTTTTTCCGTTTCCTGAGATTTAAGTACACAAGAAAGAGCATTACATAGACAATGTACAGTGTATAAAGAAATGTGTTCTTGTAATTAAAATAAATTATGACTATTTCTCTACGCCATTCAAATGATCATTAATTTCATACAGGCTTCCTAAAAAAATTATCAAGTGTAAATGATTATCTTGTTTTGAATTTTTGTCAAGTTTTAATTAACAACACAAGAGAAGAATCTTTTAAAATACGAATTAAAGGGGTCGCCACGTCGCTCGCTTAATCATGCAAACGTCATTGCATACTGTGCGGGATTAAAGCGTTACCATAAAACATGTCGGTCGCAATTAGTACATTTGAATTGAGATTTGATTGGTGTAATTGCATCTCTTTACCGGAGAGCGGTGCCACAGTTGTTATTAAACGCTTCTAATTTAATATCATTTGCATAGACGTGACCTGGTGCGCGGTATTTACCTTTATGTATATGTGTTGCATTACCAATAAAACTTGTGTAGTTACATATTTTTAAGAGGTTTACTTTTTATTAAATGAATCATTTTATTCCCATTTCCCAAATAACTGCATGTGTTGCCAGGTTCCTTTATTGATTTCGACTTGTTGCTAGCGGTTTTATCTCTGGCAATTTCATTATATTTAATCTGTCTATAAGTTATTGATGGAAGAAAAAAGTTAAATATCACCTATTAAGATAGAGAAACTCTATTTGAGAAATCATTGTCACTGTAACTATGTGTGTTATATAGGTAATGAAGAAATAATTTACGACAACACACTGATTACTCAAATTTCTTCTTATATATATATATTTTATGTGGAAGACCTGCAAATATAATGTGAGTCTCTTCTAAGATTACCACGTTCCAAACTACACATTTAAATGTTAAAGTTTAGTGTAAGAGTAGTATAAGAGTCTTAATAATTTATGTTTAAATATTTATTAAGTCTAACTTACAGTTATTTTATATACTTATTATAAATAATGACTTTGATAAATCAAATCAATCAATGTTCCCGACTGTAGAATAGTTTTATACACTTCTAGGGATATATAAGACAAAAATATTTATGGTATTAATTGTGAGACGGCTCGCCAAGGGAATGGTGTGGCTGATGCAGGGGCGGGGGTCGCGGGGCTCTCGGGCCCGCACGCCCTGTCACAGATACAAATCGCGCGGATTTACGCGCACTCCAGCCCCACTGGAATTTATCTGACGCTTCTATTTACGTATCCTTTTATTTGTTTCGCTCCTATTAGTCCCGATAGAGAATTTTTATGTTTGCATGCCCCCGACGCCTGCCCTCATAAAGTGGCGACTTGTGAACGCTTTACAGCAACGATAACACAATTTTCCAGCGAGCTATCTCGTTTATCGGATTATATAGCAATAACTTAACGCTCTTGAATCTAGTAAATATTTTTGTTTGCACTACGAAGGTTTAGCCTGACTAATTACAACCGTTTGTTGTGCCGTAGCCAGGTGCGCTGACAGTGTAATCCGTGTGCACCTACGAGAAATGAACATTACTAACATTTCAATTCACATAAATGCAATAATCTAGTCATTGATTTTAGAATAAAAATTTTGTGAGTTACATTCATATTTATTTATAAAAACGGTTTTACTCACGTGTGTATTTCGGGGATGCCCGTTTAGTGTCGGTCCCAACAGGAGACCTTTCTCAAGGAGTAAGTACTAATAATACACATGTGAGTAAAACTGTATATTTAAATAAATATAATCAATGATTGTTTGTAAACAAAATAGTATAAACAAAACAAAGTTCACCATTGAACTTGCCTTTTTTGCAAAAAAAGTCAGGATCTTTAAAGTTCTTGTATGGTGAATTAATTGTAATTATTAATTTCCTATGTGGAGTTAACAGCTATAATTTTGACATTGAAAATTTATTAAAATATATCGTTTGATAGGTATTCAAGTTTACACAATAAAAAAAAACACATACACAGTATAACAACAGACAGGGATTTTTGTATAGATAACTTATTTTAATAATCATCTCTTTTTTAACTTTGTACATGAAATGAAATAAGTTTGATATTCTACTGAAATGATTTATTGAATAGTTATTTGTTTTAAGATTGAATGATTTTATCACATATTCTATAAGCATGTCAAAGATATTCAATTAATATAGCGGATAACATAATTTTTCTTAATTTAAGGTTAAAAAATCAAAGCTCATATGTATATAAGTATACCGTACCGCGGTGCAGCACGTTGTTTAGTCCGGGTAACATTCATTACACCGGTGATCAGATGCCTGTGTATATTTATGTCATGTCGAAGGGAGCGGATTTGGGTGCAATCCGCCAGGCAAACATTTAAATTAATGTAATAAAGAGCCGTGAAATACACGGCTTTCGCGGATCGAGGGATTAGCGCAGCGTAACTCGTAGCGGTTCGTAACTGTACGAGAACAGGACAGTATTTCATAAATAACATTTTCATACATTAGTAATAATTAATTTGTATTTTATACAGATAAATTACCTACTGGTAGCGTAGCATCGTATGTTTTTTTCATGCGGTTATTACACTGAACGGCGTATATAAAAATAATTGAAGAAATACTCCTATCAATTAGACTGATGATCTTTGAACTGAACGGATACGCCTGTAGTAGCAATAATGAGGGCCATAAAGATAGTTTAATTTCAATACGAACAATTAGATCGAGCAAGCCAATAGGCAATATAAGCGATCAGATTGGGCAAATTGCGTCCGTACTATCCATAAATCGGCTGCTGTCGACGCAGCTTAGCAACAGTTAAGCCCGGCCTGATAATAGGGTTAACATGTCTACTCGACTTAAAACTCCTGTTGGCTTGTTCGGTCACACCTATTTAAATGTAAGCCTCGATTAACACGACAAACACGTTTATTCATACATTCTAAATTCGAAAATTGCGTTACATACTATGCATACTATGCGTTTCTAAAAAGAAGATAACTGTCTATAGCCTCGCAATGACCAAGCAACTTCACTTAGAAACGTACTGTTCAAGAAAAAATAATCGATAAAGAGTACCTACATTAATTTATATTATTTATTTATATTTCCAAAATAAATAACACAATATTTTACTGTATTTTTACCTATTAGTACTTTTTTGACAAGTCTCAAATCAAGTTGACGATTATCGTCTTGTTTGAATCATAATATACATGGTGAATATAGCATAATAATGTTGAACGGCACAAGTACGAGTAGTCAATTCTTTCTGAAAAAATCAAGATGTTATCGGTTGTATTTCTATAAGAAAAGTAAATATCAGAATATTATTGTCATATTTCACTTATTCAACAACAATTGAATCATAAGCAAATTGTATAGAAACAAAACATTTTAAAAGAGTAACGATGGAGTTTCTTACCCATTCTTCTCCATACGACACTACATTTTGGAATTGGCGACTAGAATCAATTCTATTTAAATGTAAATGTTGACGTTCAAAAGTGCCCTTTGGGCCTATTTGAAATAGATGCTTGATGAAATGAATGATGAAATTGAAAAACAATCGTCAACTTAACATTCAAAATTAGTTTATCATAGTTAAACGATATAGTGATCGTGTTTGAGAGTACAACTAGGAGATAACAGGTGGCACCAGCCAACGTTACTTGAACTGTTCTGTTATTGCACAAGTTTGACGTCAAAACACCCGCCGCGTCCGTGGATTACGTGACGCAAAAAGACCTTTTGTATTATACGTTAGAAAAACCTTTCAAATTTCACAAATAATGTTTATTTCCATAACAAAGTCAAGTAATAAGTATTAGAGATAAATATAGATCAAATAGATGTCTCTAATAGTACCTACTTAAATTGCTTGGTATCGCATACTCATGCCGTAGTAGAAAACAAATATCAGTTGACACTACTTCAGCGAATCCTTTCGCGGCAGGTCCTAATACACAAGATTTAATAGACATATTTTGCCATTACCTCGTTAATCATTCATGTTAACCTTTTATAAAAAAACAAAGCTTTAATAAAACATTTAATTACATTAACACCTAAATTGTGCAACCATAAATTTCACATCAAAAGCAAAAACATACATCATAACGGTCTCATATGTTCTGAGGGTCGAATAAAACATTCCAATCACGTTGGCTCGCTTGTTTTACAAACCGATACGACGTGGGTACCGGTAACTTCAACTTTTGTGTACTGAATAATAAATCTTAAGTGGTTATGTTAAGGTTTACAGTCTTATATTAAAATACAGTCCACTAGACATGACAATGCAATCAGCGGTGACCGGGCGGGATTTGTTTCATACATGATCGGATTTGCGGGATGAATAAGTTTCGACCCCACAAAATAACAGACGCCTTATTGCATGTTATACGTTTTATAAGGTAGTTTGCAAAATTCCTTCCTTTCTGTTTTGACTATGCTTTTATCCCTTATTTTTCTGATTATTAGACTATAAAAACCCAAAAGAAAAAAAAATGGGACACTAGAGGTAGCCATTACTTTTATTTCATTGGACGCGGGTTACTCAAGACCGGGACAGATGACTCTCTTTTGGGGGAGGCCTTCGTCCAGCAGTGAGCAGCTGGTGATGATGTAGTTACATATTAAACTATAAAATACAAACAATAAGGTGCCGTAAGTGACACAATACAGTTGAATGGTAAAGTTGTTTTCGCCAATTGAGCAAAGTCATTATCAACCGGATATGGAGATTTTCATCTCCATATCCAACCATGATGGACAAGTGCTATTTTAGATTGGACCTCTCGGTGCAAAACCGGCGTCAAATCGGCAACCGGTATTTAGTAGGTGGGAGAACACAGGGGAGAGAGGCCGCGCTTTGCGGCGACAGATTAATGTCGCCGATCTAATATTCTGACAGGTGCGGTTGGACTGTTCGCTTGCACACCAGATTTTCGACAAACTGAAGGTGGTTTTGTCACTCCGTAATAAAATCATTTTGAAGGGCCTCTTTTCAATTAGTACTTTTTAGAGAAGATGTCAGTTTAGCTAATCATAATTGATTGCTAATGTATTTTAATTATTTATCGACAGGAATCTCAGAGACAGACGAATAATTTTGAGCGAAATTGTAAAAACTGTCTACAATATTAGATCTAATACATCAAGGGGAGAGCCACTTTCGATTAGATTAGATCAGATTCGAATATTCTTTGCTGTACATTATATAAATTACAATAAATATTAATTAAACATTAACGTATTGTACAATGGTCGGCGTTATCGCTAAAAGCGGTCTCTCTCATACAACCTTAGGATGCATTTAGTATCAAGGGAGAGTGGTAGCTGGGGTATACAACATATATCATAATAATATTTTATAACTTAATATCTACATATTTAACTATATTATATTATTACATTATAACTATACAGTAATACATACATACATATTTTATATAATTTAACTCCAGCATTTTTAAGCATTGTCAATAGTAACTCATCTCTCTTACTATTTTGCTTAAATACGGCCTACCCATTATTTCTTGTATCTAATAATATATGCCTATATGTACTAGACGTATATGCATATATGTATGCATGTATAGACGCAGTCAAAAGTCTGTAAGCAATTTGGTCCATTACCTACTCCAACAGTTACATACTTTAAGGTAAAATCAAGTTTCTGCCTTTCATGTCGTCAATAAATAACATATTCGCGAGGAATGACAGCTGTTACTAATCGCGCCCGCCCGCCGACCTCACGCCTCACCCCTTGGCATTAGTGTTACTCGCGGCGAACTAAAATTTTCTCTGAGCGAAACTTTGCAAACACCATTAAGTCAATCTGCTCGTTTTACAGATGTTATCCTGATATTAAACGCGAGATATTCTGAGGATACCCACCGACTCTTAAACGTCTTTGCATCAATTATATTTTGTTATTTTAGACAAAAATAAAGTTCAAACTACTTTTTCATGATATGTTAAATTAAAGATTCTCCTTTTTATTGGACACTCAAAACAATAGTCTGAAGGAGATAACCGTCTGTCATGTCTGTTCTTTAAGTCATTTTAGACGTCAAGTATAAGACAGTAATTAGTTTTTTTAAATAATAAATTTTCAGAGTTTAAACAATTTCTAATAATAACATTTGTTTAGTAAAATAATAAGGATTTATATAGGTCTCTTATACTTTTTTTCACTATACTGTACATATATTTTAAAAGATTTAGTGCGTCCGTGATTCCTAATTTGTGTCAATACTTGTCATCTATATTATAAATAATAAACATTTAAAGGTGTCGTTCGAGTGTCAATATTATGTGACAAGTGTTGATGATAATGAGATATATATTTTCCGGAACTCTATAAAGTTCCTTTCTTTCTTTCTTTGCTGTCGCACGATGCATAACATTCAACAACTTAGTATGTCACTGCACAAATTTCATATGATTAATTAACTAGTAATGTAACAGATACAATTAATTGAAATAACAATAACAAATTTGTGTATTTTCCCTTAAACCAACGAATGTTGTTTTAATATCATTTGAAGTATTACGACAAATTAATAGCCTGCTGGACTGTTTTGCGGTTCACGATCAAATGATAAATAATTAATTTTGATACATTTTGCATTATTTGTAAGCGTCACATGTTGATGTTTTGTGAT